>OY997274.1:81264352-81756852 GCA_963921465.1 Triticum timopheevii
GAAACGGTAGTCGGGGTTGTCTGATCAGTGTCAGTCTGGGATGGAGACGAACAGGAGACCACAACAAATGTTGTGTCTATAGGAGAGAGAGTGTGTGTGTAATTTTAGTGGTATGAGTCATATGTAGAGACATATAGGGTGTGTGAGAGAATCCCATAGAGAGAAAGACAAAGTGAAAGACGAGTGGAGACTATGTGTGTGGCGGTGAGAAAGAAAGCTTATGTACCGAGTGATACCAGAAAACAGTAGAGACGTGAGAGATAATGAAAACCGTGTAATGTATGATGATAGGGAGAGTGTGACACTTCTCAAGGGAGATGTCGAGAGACCATGTTTGCGAGGATAGGAGAAACATGAAGTGAGCATGCGGGTGAGCTGGAGAAAAGAGAGTGATAGCTACCTGAAGGAGCATGCATGCGAGAGAGATGGGCGTGAAAGGAGTGAACAAAAAAGGGATTCAAATATTTGAATTCGAGATGATGATACATGTAAACCATACTCGAACCAAAATTGATCTATCAAACATGCATACTCATATGAATTCACGCACATCTATGTTATTTAATATGTAGATATTACTGATCCATACATTTTAGTAGAACATAATTTGGCTAAAAAATTTCGAATTCAACCTTAAGATTTCGAGATCGTTGTATTTGTAAATCATATTATACATATAAAGGAGTAGAAAGTATATATAAAAAATGATGTATATAGAATGTAATTCCAATTGAAAATGGATCCTGCCCGAAAAAAATAGTAGAATACAAACGGGAATCGAATTGAGTTGGCACGGTAAACGTGCACTGTACAAAATTTGAACGAAGTGGGGAAAGTCACAGTAACCGCCCGAAACCAAAATCTGCGAGATGGAAATCACTACTGCCTATCCCTGCCACGCAAAAGCCTTTCTACTGGATATCTATAGGTTTCGATAGGGGTAGGTTTGTAATTTCACCCAAACGTGACGCAACCGCCTCTCACCTAGATTCATACACGGTGGGCGCCAAAACACAGTGTGCCCTTGCCCGAAATCGACTTCCTCCCCGATTCATATTCAAACACGGTGGGCACCAAAAACAAACTCTCGTCGGCAAATATTCAGTGTATGCAAGATTACCGTCCTATCCCCAACCGACTAATGTTGCTATGATGTAGTAGAAATTTGAAACGGGGGCTAAGTTTGTAAATTTCCTCGCATTTGAGACAAGCGCACCCTGAATACATGGTTCCCCCCTTCCTCTCTACCTCCATTTTCCCCATTCGTACTCCGTGGGCGCCAAAACACCCTCTCCACCCCACCCTCCTCCGTCCGCCGCCGTCCGCCACCCCATCCACCGCCGTCCTCCTCCACCATGCCGGAGCTGATACCCCAATGCCGTCGTCCATTACAAGAGATCGACCTCTCTCATCCACGCCTTCGGACCGGGATCCTTGCATCCCGTCCTCACTCTTCATCCCCGCCGTCGTCCACCTTTCTGGCGCCGCTCCTACGACCGTCACGTCCACCGCGCCCCACCGCCACCGTCTACCCTCCTAGATCTGCTTCCACGCCACTGACAGCCATCGCTACCACAGCACCGTCAAATTCTCAGCAGATGCGTACACGGCGCCGCACCAGAGGTGGTACTCTTTCGTATCTGCTCAACTTATTTATCGCAGCAAGAAAATAGATCGCCACTACTTTACTATGATTTCTTGTCTTGGTTGCGAAGTTGCCTTTGTCCGGTTTGCACCTTCAGATCTACCATGGCACGCTCAACACTATACTCCCAATGCTTATGGTTTTCCCTTTTTATATTCCACACTAGTTAAATCACAGTAGACTAAATTTCAAAATTGGGTCAGTCGATTTTCAGAGCTCGCCGGAGTTCGCCGGTGCGATCCAAGGGGCTCGGGTGGTTGTGGGGCCTCGCCGAACGAAGGAAACTCGACACAGGTGGGGGGTGGGGGTGGCGGAGGAACACAGGCGGTGGGGGCCGGTGGTCCGGCGGGCGGCCCGTGTGGTGTTCTGTATGGGAAGAATCGGAGACGAGGAAGAAGAAGGGTTAGGAGACGTAGGATCTTCATCCAACCACCTGAAATGGTCAAGAAACAGCTGGGAGTTGCATTCTTAATGCGCTCTGGTTCATCATGTGTGGGCACTGCGCAACCAACATTTTATTATCCAAAATCTGCTTGCTCTTCTTTACCATGTTCCTCTTTCGTTCTTGTTTAATATGTACTCTCTTCATTCCTAAATACAAGTGTTTGTGTAGATTCCACCATGGACTACATATGGAGCAAAATGAGTGAATCTACATCCTAAAATGTATCTGCATACATCTGTATGTGATCCATAGTGGAAATCTCTACCAAGACTTATATTTTGGAACAGAGGGAGTATGCTAGCAGTACAGTATGTTCCTTATACTGAAGATGAGCAGGGACATTTGCAGTGTAGAGGTCTATACGGTCGGTTGTGATGGACACTTTGAGCCTCTTTGATTCGTAGGATCTTGTAAACATACGAATAGGATTTGTAGTGGTCTTCCCACTTGAATCCTATAAGAATAGCAAGGAAATGCGCGGAGTTGTGTCGCCTTTGAGAGTTATACTGATATTAACAGTACCGCACCTTCACTTGAAGAGAGCTGGTATCCGAAGCCTTTCTAGCCGTACCGGCAATACTAGCACATATATTCCAACAAGTTCCACTTTGTTGATTTTACTCTGATGCTTAAGGTTTTCCAGTTATATCTGCACTATGATCTGTGTAGCTGCTTTGTGTCGCACTAGCAGCAGTCCACTCTTGAAGCTAAACACTGCAATGACTTACAAAATTGGCACCAAGACATTGAATGCCATTCTGGATGCAATGAAACTCATACGCTCCCCACCTATTGACTCTTGTTCAGAATATGATCCTAATGACTATTCTAACCTCGAGGAGTTAAAGGCAGATGGCCTATCCTGTTCACTCATCAAGGTGCCTGTTCTAATTTGGCAATGTTTTATTGATTGCGGGTATCTTTCATATGTTGTCTTGCATTTCTTCTACTTTGTTGCACCGCCATCTGCTTAGTTTACTCATCATATATGTCGAGATGCCATGCCCATCCATTATAAATACATATTCCATCTGTCATCATACCATGTTTTTCCACTCAAATGTTGTTCATGTGCATCAGACATCAAAAAGGAAGAGGGTGACTGCCGAACCTGAAGGAGCACCAGCAAAGTCCTTGAAAAACGTCGTGGTGCCGGAGAAATCAGACAGCACCCCACTTATATTGGCTGTACAACCAGTGACACAAAACGTAGGACCGACTCCAGCAGACTGTACCCATACTTCACTGGCCACACCACTAGCCCCACCACACAGGACCTGCACTCCAGCAAAAGGTATACCGATTTCATTTGCCATAGCACTAGTTGTACCACAGAAAAATCCCACTCCAGCAAAAAGTACAGCAAGTCCACCGGCCGAAGACCTATCCCAACTGCAGAGATGGCCAATTCCTGCAGATTGGAACCCCATTCCATTTATTCCTAGTTTAAAAGACAATGCTTTCAATGTTGTTAGGGACTACGTGCATATATTCCCATCATGGGAAGATTATTGTGAAGACAAACACCATTTTCACATCTTCCTGTCCAACTTACGTGTAAGTGCTATTATTCATGGTTATTATTTTCCTGTTTTCTGCTGATTGAACACATCAATGATTTACATTACATTGTTGTAACTAGGCGAGGGTCAATCTGGATAGTCATGACGAGCAAAGCTTGCTTGTGCTTTTCAAGGAAGCATTGCAGCAGTATCGGTGTTACCTGAGGAAATCACACTTTGGTGGCAAATCTATAAACGAATTTCCGGTGAAGTCTCCTGTGCTAAATTTAGAAGACATTGAATGGAAAAACCTTGTTATGCACTGGTCTCGTTCCCAAGATGAGGTACTGCCTATGAAATCACATGACAATTTGAACTTCTACTTTTCCACATGTGCCTTATGGATCTTGTTTGCAAGAAATCTGCTCGAAGAAGAATTCCGGTTTGAAAAGAACGACGGGATATCGCAAATATGTTGCCCGCTGCATTGCTCTTGTTAGTACCTGTTGTCCTATATCACTGTACTTGCATACATACCTGGTTCATTATGTGATAGCAGTATGCATGATTGCTTGCTTATCAATTGTTCGCTCCAAATTATCTGATCTGTATGAATGGTTACATTAGTGTAGCATATATCCAATGCCAATGTTTTTTTAGCTCTGCATTGTTCTTGTAAGTACATGCTTTCCTTTATCAGTGTACTTATAATGACAGTTAGTTGTTCATGTACCATCACTCTGCAGCTTATTTTCCTTTGCCCTCCATTTTCTACACATCAGATCTATATTTACTCTTACCATAAGGTTGGTACTGAAGAAGTTTAGCTGTGCATTGCTCTTGGCTGTACCTTTTGTCTGTATCGCTGCACTTACATTTATAGCTACTTGGCTATGTAGCATCACTCTTCGTCTTATCTTAAATATTCTCCATTTTTTTTATATTATCACATCTATATTTACTCTTAACAAAATGTAGAATCAAGGCAATGATTATGAAGAAGATTATGTGGTAAACTTCTTGAATTGCCCCCCCCCCCATCAGCATGGACAAGGCCTTTATAGAGCCTGTCTTCACCAATAATGTAAGTTTGTCCATCTCAAGCCTTCAAACTTTGTTGTATATGTTTGGTTAGGCATGACTGCAACAGCTGTTTATTTTTGGTGTTTGCATCAAATTGCATGTTTAAAGTTTATTATGTAGTTCATAAACAAAAGTTTGTCCTTTCTCAATTTAAGTTTTCAGTTGTACAACCAAGTTCCTTATTCATACCATGTAAATTAAACTATACAGAGCAAGTGATCTTCTTTTGCACTTCATGTATGCTTCTGTTCTTCATCCGTAATCCAGTGGTGTGGTGAACCTACCCAATACAGCACAATGTCATATTTTGCAATGTCTTAACAATGAACAATGTCATATCATTCTACTACTCCCTCCGTCAGAAAATACTTGTCATTGAAATGGATGTATCTAGATGTATTTTAGTTCTAGACACATCCATTTTGATGACAAGTAATTCCGGATGGAGGGAGTATTATTTAAACCGTGTCTTTATTTGCCAATCTGAAATGGGATAAATTGACAGCACACTAACCATTGATACTTATGAGTTCTTGATCTGTAATACAGTGGTGTCGTGAAGCTGCCAACTCCTTCACAATGTCATTTCCTGCCATGTCTTGACCTGAACAATACCATATTGTGTTAATGCAATTTTAAACTGTGTCACTTTATTCATCAGTAAGAAATGTGATCAATTGTCAGCACTAATACTTTTATGTGCAAAACATGTCATTTGTCTGCTTGTTTATCTTTCAAAGTGAGGAAGATTTAAGTGTTGAACAAGCGCAGTCTCATCATCTTGCTCAGCTGCTTGCGCTGCAGGTCCCCAGCAGGGCTAACCTTTCTTGAACTCTATTGAAGTGATGTCGGTTTTGTATATTATTTTTTTGGCATGTTTATTTGCACTAGTGGCGATCTTTGATGCCCAGTGTATGTAATCTGCTGTCTGCTTGTGTTTTATTATCATAGTGGCGAACTTTGATGCCCAATGGATGTAATATGCTGTAATTTCTTTATTGTATAGTCTAGGTTTTTCTTATTCACGATGCTGCAGTTATTTTACTGTATATATATCATGTCTTCGTAGTAAACCGGCCAAACCGTAAAATTACGGTACATAATCGGGCCGTCATGCAATCACGATGTAGGTTGGGCCTGAAACGTGCCGAACAGCTAATGGGCCGGCAGCAGCCCGAAATGAACCCCGGCCCATGATTGTGCGAATCAAATCACGGGCTTTTAACAGGCCAAAATTATCTCGGTCCTTGTTTGGGCCAATCAGATATCGGCTGCGAGCAGGCCGGATGCAAACCGGGCCGTAGTTAGGCCCAACTATATGACGGGCATTTAACAGGCCGAAATTAAAATAGGGCCGAAATGTTAAACGGGTCCTTAAGAGGCCAAAACTAATGTCAGGCCGAATTACTAAGTGGGCCTCTAGCAAGTGGGCCCAAAAGCATAGTGTCCAGTTGACGGGCCCGAATCTGATATGGGCCATAATTGAGCCCATAGCCTCTTAAAGGGTCGTACCTGATCTGGGCCGTAATTTGGCCCAGAACATGGTAGGCTTTTAATGGGCCAGATCTCATATGGGCCACTATTAGGCCCAGAACGTGGCAGGCCATTAATGGACCGGATCAAATATGGGCCCGGCATTTGGCCCAAAACATGGCAGCCAGTTAATGGGCCGGCCTACTAGGGTCCTCAAATTCTTGTGGGCGTATAGCTGGGCCGGCCCATTAATGTCGACGAAATCTCGTGGGCCTTTAGCCGGGGCGGCCCATTATGATCCGCAAGAATCTTGTGGGCCTTTACCTGGGCCGGGCCATTATGGCACACAAAAATCTTGTGGGCCTTTACCTGGGCCAGCCCATTATGGCCCGCAAAATCTTGTGGGCCATTAGCTGGGCCAGCCCATTATGGTCCGCAAAATCTCGTGGGCCTTTAGCTGGGCCAGCCCATTATGGTCCGCAAAATCTTGTGGGCCTTTAGTTGGGCCGGCCCATTTAAACTTGATGGGCCGGCCCACGTGTCAACATATCATAGGTGCGTCTCGCCCATTAGATGAGTGACACCTGTGCGAGCGTGGACCTGACACATGTCGGGGCTGTTAACGGGTTATCGGATCCAAAACCCGACCCGATAGCTTAACGGTGTTCCGTTACGGTGGATGCCACGTGTCGGTCACCCTTGACGAAAGCACTTATGTGACGCGTGATTTATCGTCATGGAACTGGACACTTCCGTGATGATAATTTTGGTAATGTCATGGAACACTTCTACGACAGCACAGGTATGACTATCTTGATTCTGTCATAAATTTGTCATGGATGTACATGCATGACAAAAAACACGACCTACTGTGACAAACACGTATCATCATGGAAGTGTATTTTTTTGTAGTGGTAGGTGTTCCAAACAAGCTCAACCCTCGGAATACCCATGCGGTAATAGAATTTGTGCAATTGTTTAAGCAGCAAGCCCTGGTTTTGAACCCTCAGGTCAAGCACCCCGAGCCCTCCTTTGTGTTTGGGCCTGCATACAGTCCACTCCTCTTGAGAATAACCCACCTAGCATGGAAGATACAGACAGTCCTAGTTGATACATGAGCAGCTCAAGCATACAAAATAGAATTTCATTTGAAGGTTTGGAGTTTGGCACATACAAATTTACTTGGAACGGCAGGTAAATACCGCATATAGGAAGGTATGGTGGACTCATATGGAATAACTTTGGGGTTTATGGAGTTTGGATGCACAAGCAGTATTCCCGCTTAGTACAGGTGAAGGCTAGCAAAAGACTGGGAAGCGACCAACTGAGAGAGCGACAACAGTCATGAACATGCATTAAAATTAATCAACACTGAGTGCAAGCATGAGTAGGATATAATCCACCATGAACATAAATATCGTGAAGGCTATGTTGATTTTGTTTCAACTACATGCGTGAACATGTGCCAAGTCGAGTCACTCGAATCATTCAAAGGAGGATACCACCCTATCATACCACATCACAACCATTTTAATAGCATGTTGGCACACAAGGTAAAACATTATAAGCTCCTAGATAATTAAGCATGGCATAAGTAACTATAATCTCTAATTGTCATTGCAAACATGTTTATTCATAATAGGATGAATCAGGACCGATGAACTCATCATATTTACAAAAACAAGAGAGGTCGAGTTCATACCAGCTTCTGTCATCTCAATCAGTCCATCGTATATCGTCATTATTGCCTTTCACTTGCACGACTGAATGGTGTGTATAATAATAATAGTGCATGTCCATTGGACTAAGCTAGAATCTGCAAGCATTCAATTCAAGGGAGAAGACAAGGTAATATGGGCTCTTGGTTAAATCAACAATCATGCATATTAGAGCCACTAAACATTTTCATTATGGTCTTCTCCTCTCGGCCCCCAAAGGAAAGAAAAGAAATAAAACTATTTACATGGGAAAGCTCCCAACAAGTAAAAGAAGAACGAGAAATCTTTTGGGGTTTTCATTTTAATTACTACTACAAGTATGGGAATTAAACTAACTAATTTTTTTGGTTTTTCTTAAGGTTTATCAAACACACAAGAGGAAGGCTAGAAAAAGAATTTAAACTAGCATGGATAGTACAATGAAAAAGTATGAGCACCGACAACTAGAATAAGTGTGTGAACATGAATGTAATGTCGGTGAGAAATTCGTACTCCCCCAAGCTTAGGCTTTTGGCCTAAGTTGGTCTATGCCCATGGATCGCGGCTACTCTCCCCCGTGTACTGAGGAGTGTCATTGTACTGCCACTGACTGGCGATCTCCTCCGGATCCCACTGATAAGATGATGAATAATAAGGGTCAAGTGGTGGTTTCGGCTCAGGCTCTGGAGCGGATGTCTGGCCATGAAGCGCATACACGGTCGATGGCAAGACGAGATAAGGTCCTGCAATTAAATCAAACAAAGAGGGCGCAGGCAAGACAATAATCTCATTGTGCTTCTTATTAAATCTCAAATTATACAGAAGCATATTATCATCATTATTAACAATAAACTCATGTGCTACCATGCTCTTATAATCTAGAAAAGTAGGGGGTTTTTCTTCTTTCTCATAATGCCTAATAGGTATCTCGAAATGTCTAGCAAGGCGTGCAGCATAGATACCTCCAAAGATGGGGCCCTTTATACGGTTCAGGCTTAATCGTTTAGCAATAATAGCACCCATACTAACAGAGTTATCACGAAATAAAGCATGGAATAAATAATAATATCAGGAACACTGAGGTTTCCACAGTTTCCGCGACCAATTAAGCATCGACTAGCAAATATGGAAAAGTACCATAGAATAGGAAAATTTATGCTAGTTATTCTTGCATCGGAAACCTTCCTCGATTCCCCTAGAGTAATAGTATCAATAACCATCCACATCTTTATGATGTGGATCCTCTAAGGTGCCCTCGAAGGGTATTCTGCAAACCGCGCAAAAATCACGCAATGACATCTCCCTATCCACATCATATAAATGAAAAGCTACTAAAGGAGGTGATTTCTTAGGATAATAGTAGAAGTTTTGCACGAAAGTATTGGTGAGTAAGAGATACTGTTCGATCCAGTCGTGGAGGAAGTCGGTGAGGCCCACATTATCAGCCAATGAATAAAAGTCATCATAAATCTCGGCTGCTCTCAACAAATCATCACAAGGCCATTCACACGGCCGTACTTCCGCCACGCGAGGGAGATTATACTTGGCCTTTTCTTTCTCCTTAGCTTGTTTATCCTTGGAGACTTGGTTAGAAGAGCCCCTCAAGAAAAATCTCTTCATCTTTTTCTGAAAATTTCTGAAATTTTTAGTGACTCAAAATAAAAGTGAATCAAACTCAATAAAACTGATAGCAACTACTCCCACAAGTGCCCAGAGCCTATATCATGCATTAGAATTACTTGGGACCTCATAAATTTGACATGCAAGCTCAAGAACAGGGTCACCTAGGCGGCAAAAAGAAATTGTAATGAATAAAGCACTAGAACAAAAACTAATTGGACCATTGGAGGAGTTACATACCAAGGAACAATCTCCCAAAGCAGTTTTGTGAATGGAGCTTTGAACAAGGAGATCGAAAATCGCAGCAAAATGAGCTAGAACTCGTGCTTGAGCTGGATGGTGATTTTTTTGGGAGGAAGATGAAGTGTGTGGGTGCAGGAATAAGTGGAGGGGGGCCACCGTGGTCCCATGAGGCAGGGGGGGCGCCCTGTAGGGGTGGGTGTCGGTGTCAAAACTGGCGGATCTCGGGTAGGGGGTCCCGAACTATGTGTCTAGGAGGATGGTAACAGGAGACAAGGGACACAATGTTTTTACCCAGGTTCGGGCCCTCTCGATGGAGGTAAAACCCTACTCCTGCTTGATTGATATTGATGATATGGGTAGTACAAGAGTGGATCTACCACAAGATCAAGGAGGCCAAACCCTAGAAGCTAGCCTATGGTATGATTGTTGTTCGTCCTATGGACTAAAACCCTCCGGTTTATATAGACACCGGAGAGGGCTAGGGTTACACAGAGTCGGTTACAATGGTAGGAGATCTACATATCCGTATTGCCAAGCTTGCCTTCCATGCCAAGGAAAGTCCCATCCGAACACGGGACGAAGTCTTCAATCTTGTATCTTCATAGTCTTGGAGTCCGGCCAATGATGATAGTTCGGCTATCCGGACACCCCCTAGTCCAGGACTCCCTCAGTAGCCCCTGAACCAGGCTTCAATGATGACGAGTCCGGCGCGCATATTGTCTTCGGCATTGCAAGGCGGGTTCCTCCTCCGAATAATTCATAGAAGATTGTGAACACCAGGATAGTGTCCGGCTCTGCAAAATAAATTCCACATACCATCGTAGAGAGAATAATATTTACACAACTTCAATCTGCTGACGTATTTCGTAGCATGACGTCACGCCACGGCCAAGCCTTTACTCAAATTGTTTTTATTGTTCCACCTCAGCGCATTTAGCTAAGCGGTTTCCTTGGCACGTCTTATCAAAGCAGAGATCGTGTCTCCTTATTCCGGGATTCTCATCAATATGAACGTGGGTAACCCAACCGCGCCCATTGCCACGCCTCCTCAATCGGAGGCGAGTTCCAAACGGTCACGGGGACGGCTCTTGGTATTCTACCTCTTTATAATGAGACCAAGGCCTGTTCCTTTTCTTCAATCCTTAATCGAATCTGCCCCTCGCCCCGAGTTCCAACACCCAAGGCTCCAGATTCGAGCGCTTCGGACCTTCGACAATGTCCGGCTCCGACCTACAGGGCCGGTGGATGCCCTCTTCCGTCATGGAAGAGGACGTGCTAAAGCTGAGAGACGCCAGGTATCTAACCTGCGAGATTTCGCATAGGCTGCCCGCCCAAGGGCAAGTCATTCCCACCCCCGAGCCTGGAGAGCGCGTGGTGTTCATGTCTCACTTCCATTGGGGTTTAGGCTTCCCGATGGACCCCTTCGTGAGGGGGCTCATGTTTTATTATGGGCTGGAGTTCCATGACTTGGCTCCGGAGTCCATCCTCCACATCTCATCTTTCATTGTTGTCTGTGAAGCCTTCCTCCGCACTACCCCTCACTTCGGATTGTGGCTCAAGACCTTCAACATGGAGCCGAAGATGATCGAGGGGTGACAGGCAGAGTGCGGAGGGGCAGTTATAAGCAAGATGGCTGATGCTCCATGGCCCGAGGGCTCTTTTCAAGAGGAGCTTGGTTTGTGGCAACAGGAGTGGTTCTACATCACCGCTCCCATGGGCACTAGGCAAGTGGCGCCACCTGCCTTTCGCCCGGGCCCTCCACAGCGGCTGGCATCATGGGTCAACAAAGGGCTTGACTGGGGGCCGTCCAAGGACGTACCAATACTGCAGGGCCGGATTCGAGACCTCCAAGAGAGGGAGATCAATCTGGTCGTAGTGGCACAGGTTATGCTGATCCGGCGCCTTCTGCCCTGCAAACGTCGCCCTCTTTGGCTGTGGGAATTCAATCCGGAGGGACCGCGAGCTCTCCGCCACCTCATGGATGCGACGCCCGTGGAGATGTATAAACTGTTCTTCGGATCACAAGAGATGTGTCCGGACTTGACCGAGGACGCCGGCCTAAGCTGCAATCGCCCGGATACTCAAGTAAGTAGTTCCCGTGCCCGGATGTGCTATCCGTATATTCATCATAATTCTTGCACTTAAGAAAGTTGTCTCCTGAACAGGAGTGGATAGCAGAAGCAAAGCTAATAAGGTGTCCGGCCCCCCTCCCTGAGACCACGCCGGATCCTGTGTTAGCCAAGATGTTAGAGGCTGTGCCTTGAGAAGAGGGCGAAGGGGGAAACAGGGAAGCTACCTCCTCTACTAAAGAGGCTCTCAAGAAAGGGGGATCGAGAATCCCTCCCTCCAGGGGGAGAAGAGGACCGCTTTCGAAGATCCGGAGGCCAAGGCCTCGAAGCGGGGGAAGAAATCTTCCCCGGAGGGTCCTGCGCCAGGACAAACCCCGGCCTCACTATTTCCCCAAGGGAATCAGCCCTCCAGCGAGCCGTGAGTAGAAAGGAGGAGTTTTGTAATAAGGGACATCCCTGTCTTTATTTCTGAGGATAACCGAAGTTCTTACCTTGTAGTTCAGATCTCGGCCCTTCTCAGCAGAGCTCATCTTCGGGTGATCTTCGTCCGGAGATGATGGAGAGCGAGACGCCTCCATCTGCCGCACCGTCAGGCGGGGCGGACGACCCTGAGGTGTCGTCGCGGAGGGTCTCCCCGAGTCCGGCGGGGCCAGAGAGTTCGGCACCAACTGGTGTACGGCCGGAAGAGCTGAAGGATCTGCTCGAGAGGGCGTCTATCCCAGAAGATCACCGTACATTAATGAGTACGGTGATTGAAAGGATTTCATCCGCTGAGAGCGGGTTGCATGAGGCTGTCAGAAGTTTACTGACGGGGTTTGAGGTACGTAAAAATGACCATACTTTTTGATAGTTTTGCGCTTAGAATGCGCCCTGTATAGATAGTAGCCCCTGAGACTCGGTATGTTGCCGAAAACGACAACGTGCCGAGGATCATAGTCTCAGTTATGAGGTGTCGCCCTTCCCGTACAGGTGGCGGGGTGTTTAGTGGCCAACCGGACTGATGTAGTTGCCGAACTGAAGCGGCAACTTGACGTTGCGGATGCGGACATCGCGCTGGTCAATAAATGACTTGACGAGTCACAAGGTAGGTGGCTTCTCCGCGGTCACCTGGTGAGGGAGCTGATGCCCACGCCTTACAACATGTATGCTTGATGCAGATGGCGCCGCTGCTATGGAGGAGCTTTTGGCAGAGCTTTCCCGAGCCAAGGAGCAAGCCAGAAAAAGTGATGCGGCTGCCTCGAGGGCGGCCGAAGAGCTAAAAGCCGAAAAGGCTGCTCACTGCCGAAGCAGGGAGGAGATGACCGAAATGGCTGTGAAGCTAAAGGATGCTATCGACCGCTATGAGTTTCCTGAAAGAGAACGCCGAGCGAAGCAAGAGGTCCTGAAGAAGGCCACTGCCGAAGCCAAAGATGCCCGCTCTGTGATGAGGGCTATAAAGGAGGAGCTGCGTCAGGCCGGGGATATTGCGGCTGGAAAGCCCTTTCTTCTGCGTAGGAAGTTCATAGACCCGAAGTATGCTCAGTTGGGCCAGTTGTGGGGTGCGGAGGATGCTTATCTGAATTTGGCAGCAAGTGCGGCGGACGCAGTCGTGCACTTTCGAAGCCAAAAGGATCACGAAATGGAAGAGCTTTTTTGGTCTCAATTCCATAATCTGGAGCGTCCACTTCCATTAACCGATCGGTTGGCTGAGTGGGCTGAGCTGAACAGGTTGTCCGGACTTGCCATGAAGGATGTCGTGCCTCATCTGTGGCCGGACAGGCCCAAGCCGAAGAGTTATTTTGGCTTGGTGCAGCAGTTCCTTGATGCGGTGCTGCATATCAAGGCAATGAAGCGGTCGGCATGCATAGAGGGTGCACGGATGGCTCTCGCCCGTGTCAAAACATACGGGGCAGAGATGGATGCCACCGACGTTGCATCCCGGGTTTCGGACAGAAGCTGATTACCAGCCGAACACTATTTTGAGGAAGTCCTGCCGAGTGCTGGTTTAATAGAGCCGCAGTGCTCGAAAAACGTTATGTTCAAATGACATGTATGATTTGTAAAACCATATTTATAATATAAGGGCTTTTTGTATTTGTGCGTTCAAGTATTGAAATATCTCCTGTGTGGCCGTTAATGTATATATATATATATATATATATATATATATATATATATATATAACCTGAAAAATGGCAGTCTTCGGCTTCAGCCCCCACGCACATGGTGCGGGGGTGTTTGCAAAAAAGCGCATTTTCACACTTAATCCAACGTCTTGGTCCTGTGAAGGAGGTGATAGCGTAGCAAACTAGGCAACCGGACTATAATGCTTTATCACTTTCACTTAGCCATAGGAGTTCGATGGTGGGGCTACTATATAGCCCCAAGGGGCACCACGCTCTCCGAACTCGGGGCGCTTGTGTGCCTGACCGGGAAACGGTCCTTCGTCAAAGCGGAGGAATTCTAAACATTCCGGTAGTCGATCGAGTGGTTGACCAGTCTCTCGCTATATCATGACAGTCAGTTTTCGGCTTTCTCTACTGAGGCGCTCACCCGGCCGAACCGGGGCACAATCGCAGTAGTTCTCCTGGTGCCACGTTAGCCGATAGAGCGGAACGTAAGGCAGCAAAACACAAGAGCCGGGCAAACCCAACATTTTACCAAAGACATGATTCGGAGCTGATGCATATAAGGCCTAACTCGAGATGCCGAACACTCCCTAAGGTATTTGGTCTTTATGATAACGGGCAGAACAATGCCCTAAGCCCCTAGTGTCCAGGTACGTGCGAAAACTTCTGACGCGGCTGATGCCAAAACGCCAGTCTCCTCCTTGGTTATGGTAAGAAACCGGGGGATGTGTATCAACAAGAGACAGTAAAAAAGGTTTACGCAGGGTCTTAATCTAAAAAGAATCCTTGTAACGGGTCCCTGCTGCACGTCTGCGCCTGTGTCTCCGTTGTGCTGTATCCTGGACGGGTGTAGCATGTTGTTCATCTGTGAAAAGAGAAGAACTTAGTTTGGAAAAAGAGCGTGCGAAAAATGTATTTAAAACAGAGCATGATTTAAAAAATGAATAAAATTGAGCTTTATTGGCTCTCATTGTTCATGCGTGCAGCCCCTTGTAAAGGGGTACGCGCTAGTAAGCCCCTTGTTTATTTATACCGGACTCGTCTAACCGTGTCCGGGGTCTGAATAACCTGTTTTAGGAGCTTTGATCAGCAAAGCCGGATTAGTGTGTGGCTGTCAAGGCAGTCTCACGTTCTTCCGCGGTCGAGGAACACTCGAAGTTACCTTTTAATGAGATGATACCGCGTGGACTGGGCATTTTAAGTGTAAGAGACGTGTAATGCGGTATTGCGTTAAAGCGGGCGAAAGCTTCGCGTCCCAATAGTGCTTGATGGCCACTTTTAAATGGAAGATTAGCTTTTCGTGACGGAAGTTGTCGGATGAACCGAACACGACTTCTAGTAGTAAGGAGCCCGTACAATTGGCATAAGGGCCTGGCGTTACTCCTTTAAAGGAAGTGTTGCTATGGCGAATTTTGGTAGGGTCTATCCCCATTCTGCGGATTGTGTCCTGGTATAGCAGGTTTATATCGCTGCCGCCATCCATTAGGACTTGTGTAAACTGTAGCCCGTCGATTATAGGATCGAATATCAAAGCAGTCCATCCTGCGTTTCGAATACCTCTGGAGTAATCCTGATGGTCGAAAGTAATTGGCTTTGACATCCAGTTTTGGGACTCCGCTGGGGTGGACCGTGCGGCGCGTACTTTAGTAGGTGCCGCCCTATTTTTCCTTGTTATCACTTGAAGTGAATTCACTATTTTGACTTCTTGTGGGAAAGTCTTTTGTTTCACGGCGCTCTGCTTGTGGGGTTCGTCGTCGTCCTCACTTGGTGTGTCGAGCCCCTTGTGTTCGGCATTAAGTCGGCCGGACTTCTTGAAGACCCAACAATCTCTGTGGGTATGGTTTGCAGGCTTCCCGGGGGTACTGTGGATTTGACATATCCTGTCCAAGATTTTGTTTAGGTTGGATAGCTCGTCACTGTTGTCCTTAAGAGGCAGTGTTTTGTTGTTCGGCCGAGAGCTTTTGAACCCGGCATTGACTGTCGTGCTCTTTGGGCTATTTTCCTTAGTCCGGCGCTGGTCTTTTCTGCGTCGTGGTTTCCCATTTCCATCCCTGACCTCAGATGTACTTGGATCGCTGGTGCTGCATCTTGCCAGCCAGCTATCTTCTCCCGCGCAAAAGCGGGTCATGAGGCTTGTTAGTGCGGCCATTGTCCTTGGCTTTTCCTGGCCGAGGTGTCTGGCGAGCCATTCGTCTCGGACGTTATGTTTGAAGGCTGCTAAGGCTTCGGCATCCAGACAGTCGACTATTTGGTTCTTTTTGGTAAGGAACTTGTTCTAGAATTTGCGGGCTGACTCTCCGGGCTGTTGAGTTATGTGACTTAAATCGTCTGCATCCGGAGGGCGGACATAAGCCCCCTGGAAATTTGCCCGAAACGCATCCTCGAGCTCTTCCCAACTTCCAATGGTATTTTCTGGGAGGCCTTTGAGCCAATGCCGGGCTAGCCCTTTGAGCTTGAGGGGAAGGTATTTTATGACGTGGAGATCATCTCCTCTAGCCATATGTATGTGTAGGATGTAATCCTCAATCCAGACTCCGGGGTCTGTTGTTCCGTCGTATGCCTCTATGTTTACGGGCTTGAATCCCGCTGGAAATTCATGATCCAGTACCTCATCGGTGAAACATAGGGGGTGTGCGGTGCCCCTATATTTGGGTGTGCCATTATTTTCGAACACTCGACGTGTTGTTTTGCTCCTAGGATCCTTCCTTCTTGGCCCGTCCTTTTTGTGAGGATCGTGTGCCGGCTTGTGTGCGGCGCCGCTTGCCGCTCTTTGTTTGTCATGTGGTCGTCTATCCGACCGGGCAGCCCCTTTGTTTTTTGATTGTGGGGGCTCTATGGCCTCTTCGTCGAATTCGGGCAATAGTTTGCGCTTCGGGTAGCTCTTCGTTTGGCGGCTATCGCAGTACTTGTCCGCAGTATTGAGTACCTTGCTCCATCTCATTCTAAGTATGTCTTCTGCTGTTTTGAGCTTCCGCTTCTGCTTCTTCAGACTTCGTGCAGTGGTGACGAGCCTTTTGTGAAGGTTTTTCTGTTCTAACGATGTGTTCGGCGTGAGATCATCCGGACTGTTGTTTTTGCCGTGGATGGACTGTTTATCCAATTCATCTTGTTCGGATGGTTGCTTGGTGACATGTTTGTCGTCCACTGGTTCGCCCTGCTCTATGGCTGGGTCTATATGGGTGCTGTTGTTGTCGAGGCGGGACTTCGGGCGGCGCTTGCGTCGCTGTTTTGGCTGTTTTTCGGGGGAATTATCCTTCGCAGTGTCCCGTTGTTCCTCGTTATTGCTTCCTTTTGGTGTATCCACCATGTATACATCGTGAGTTGAGGTGGCTTTCCAGTGCCCTATGGGCGCTGGTTCTTGGTCGTCTCCGGCATCGTCGTCCATACCGTCGATATCTTCGGAGTCGAGATCTAGCATGTCGGTTAAATCATCGACGGTGGCTACGAAGTGGGTGCTGGGTGGGTTTTGAATTTCTCTGTCGTCCGCATCCCAACCATCCTTGCCATAATCCGTCCAAATCTCTCCTGATAGAGAGAGGCACTTTAGCGAATTCAGGATGTCGCTGAAAGGCGAGTGCTGAAAGATGTCCGCAGCGGTGAACTCCATGATCGGCGCCCAATCGGATTCGATTGGTAGGGGCATGGGAGGTTCAGAGTCTGGCAAGGAATCCGGCACCTCGGAGTCACGAGCTTCACAAGGGACAGGGTCGGTATTCGGCTCCGTCGCCGTAAAGGTAGCAGCCACCGAGGCGGTGTCTAGCCACCCATCCTCGATCGGAGCAGTCGGCTCCGAATTAAGTGTCGGAGCGGACTCTCGTGCGGCCTCCAGGGCACTGTCCGGCAGCAGAGCTAAATCATGCCCATCGCGACAGTGCAGCGCACTCGGCTGTGGCTCGAATCCGTCGAAGATCAAGTCTCCGCGGACGTCGGCCGTATAGTTCAAACTTCCAAATCTGACCTGATGGCCAGGGGCGTAGCTTTCGATCTGCTCCAGATGGCCACGCGAATTGGCCCGTAGTGCAAAGCCGCCGAATACAAAGATCTGTCCGGGGAGAAAAGTCTCACCCTGGACCACGTTGTTGTTGATGATCGAAGGAGCCATCGGGCCTATGGGCGACGACACAGAGGAACTCTCAATGAAAGCACCAATGTCGGTGTCAAAACCGGCGGATCTCGGGTAGGGGGTCCCGAACTGTGTGTCTAGGCGGATGGTAACAAGAGACAAGGGACACGATGTTTTTACCCAGGTTCGGGCCCTCTCGATGGAGGTAAAACCCTACTCCTGCTTGATTGATATTGATGATATGGGTAGTACAAGAGTGGATCTACCACGAGATCAAGGAGGCTAAACCCTAGAAGCTAGCCTATGGTATGATTGTTGTTCGTCCTATGGACTAAAACCCTCCAGTTTATATAGACACCGGAGAGGGCTAGGGTTACACAGAGTCGGTTACAATGGTAGGAGATCTACATATCCGTATTGCCAAGCTTGCCTTCCACGCCAAGGAAAGTCCCATCCGGACACGGGACGAAGTCTTCAATCTTGTATCTTCATAGTCTTGGAGTCCGGCCAATGATGATAGTTCGGCTATCCGGACACCCCCTAGTCCAGGACTCCCTCAGTGGGCACGCCCTGGACCCTCGTGGCCAGGTGCCAGCTCCCCCTGTTGTGTTCTCAGTGCCAAATATTCTCAAATATTCCAGAAAAAATCATACTAAATTGGCAGGGCATTTGGGGAACTTTTATTTTTCGGGATATTTTTTATTGCATGGATAATTCAGAAAACAGACAGAAAATACTATTTTTGCTTTATTTATTCTAAATAACAGAAAGTAAAAGGAGGGTATTGAAGGTTGTGCCTTTTAGTTTCATCCATCTCATGCTCATTAAAAGGAATCCACTAACAAGGTTGATCAAGTCTTGTTAACAAACTCATTCCGAATAACATGGAACCGGAGAAATTTCGAATAAGATTAGGTTACCTCAACGGGGATATGCACATCCCCAATAATAAGAATATCATATTTCTTCTTGACAGTATGAAGAGGAAATTCAAAACCTCCAATAATGATAGTTGGAATTTTTTCCAATAGAATTGATACTATGAACTTGAGGTTGTTTCCTCGGAAAGTGTACCGTATGCTCATTGCCATTAATATGAAATGTGACATAGCCTTTGTTGCAATCAATAACAGCCCCTGCAGTATTCAAAAAGGGTCTACCAAGGATAATCGACATACTATCGTCCTCAGGAATATCAAGAATAACAAAGTCCGTTAAGATAGTAACGTTTGCAACCACAACAGGTACATCCTCACAAATACCGATAGGTATAGCAGTTGATTTATCGGCCATTTGCAAAGAGATTTCAGTAGGTTCAACTTATTCAATTCAAGTCTACGATATAAAGAGAGAGGGATAACACTAACACTGGCTCCAAGATCACATGAAGTAGTTTTAACATAGTTTCTTTTAATGGAGCATGGTATAGTTGGTACTCCTGGATCTCCAAGTTTCTTCGGTATTCCACCTTTAAAGGTATAATTAGCAAGCATGGTGGAAATTTTAGCTTCCGGTATCTTTCTTTTATTTGTGATGATATCCTTCGTGTACTTGGCATAAGGATTAACTTTAAGCATATCAGTTAAGCGCATACATAAGAAGATAGGTCTAATCATTTCAGCACAGCGCTCAAAATCCTCATCATCCTTTTTCTTGGATGGTTTAGGAGGAAAAGGCATGGGTTTCTGAACCCATGGTTCTCTTTCTTTACCGTGCTTCCTAGCAACAAAGTCTCTCTTATCATAATGTTGATTCCTTGATTGTGGGTTATCAAGATCAACAACAGGTTCAATATCTACATCATTATTATTGCTAGGTTGAGCATCAACATTAACACTATCATTAACATTATCACTAGGTTCATGTTCATCACCAGATTGTGTTTCAGCATCAAAAATAGAAATATCACTGGGATTCTCAGGTGTCTCTACAACAGGTTCACTAGAAGCATGCAAAGTCCTATCATTTTTCTTTTTCTTCTTTTTAGAAGGACTAGGTGCATCTAAATTATTTCTCTGAGAATCTTGCTCAATTCTCTTAGGGTGGCCTTCAGGATACAAAGGTTCCTGAGTCATTTTACCAGTTCTAGTAGCCACTCTAACAGCAAAATCATGTTTATTATTTAATTCATCGAGCAAATCACTTTGAGCTTTAAGTACTTGTTCTGCTTGAGTGGTAACCATAGAAGCATATTTGCTAATGATTTTAAGTTCACCTTTAACCCTAGACATATAATCACTCAAGCGTCCAATCATGTAAGCATTACTCTTTAATTCTCTACCAACATAAGCATTGAAATTTTCTTGTCTAGCCATAAAGTCATCAAAATCATCCAGACATTGGCTAGGAAACTTAGTAGACGGGATTTCAACTTTATCATATCTATAGAGAGAATTTACCTTTACTACCTGTGTCGGGTTATCAAGACAATGTGTTTCTTCAATATGTGGTATATTAAGACCATGTATTTCTTCAACAGGAGGTAAATTCTTAACATCTTCAGGTTTAATACCTTTTTCTTTCATATTTTCTTTGCCTCTTGCATATCTTCAGGACTAAGAAATAGAACTCCCCTTTTCTTCGGAGTTGGTTTAGGAATAGGCTCGGGAATTGGCTCAGAAGTTGGCTCAATTGGATCAGGAATTGGTTCAGGAAGAGTCCAATTATTTTCATTAGTCAACATATTATTGAATAGCAATTCAGCTTGATCGACTGTTCTTTCCCTTCAAACACAACCAGCACAACTATCCAAGTGGTCCTTGGAAGCATCGGTTAGTCCATTATAAAAGATATCAAGTATTTCATTTACTTAAGAGGATGATCAGGCAAAGCATTAAGTAATCGGAGAAGCCTCCCCCAAGCTTGTGGGAGACTCTCTTCTTCAATTTGCACAAAATTATATACTTCCCTCAAAGCAGCTTGTTTCTTATGAGTAGGGAAATATTTAGCAGAGAAGTAATAAATCATATCCTAGGGACTACGCACACAACCAGGATCAAGAGAATTAAACCAAGTTTTAGCATCACCCTCTAATGAGAACGGAAATATCTTAAGGATATAATAGTAGCAAGATTTCTCATCATTAGTTAACAGGGTGGCTATATCATTTATCTTAGTAAGATGTGCCACAACAGTTTCAGATTCATTGCCATAAAAAGGATCAAATTCAACCAAAGTAATTATCTCAGGATCGACAGAGAATTCATAATCCTTATCAGTAACAAAGATAGGTGAAGTAGCAAAAGCAGGGTCATATTTCATTCTAGCATTTAGAGATTTATGTTTCCATTTAGCTAATAACTTCTTAAGATCAGATCTATCATTGCAAGCAAGAATAGCTCTAGTAGTTTCTTCATCCATAACATAACCCTCTGGAACAATAGGCAATTCCATACTTAGGGGGAGAACCTTCATCATCACTATCTTCAATAATTTCATTCTCTCTAGCCCTAGCAAGTTGTTCATCAAGAAATTCACCTAATGGCACAGTAGTATCAAGCACAGAAGTAGTTTCATCATAAGTATCATGCATAGCAGAAGTGGCATCATCAATAACATGCGACCTATCAGAATTCATAGCAGTAGCAGGTTTAGGTGTCGCAAGCTTACTCAAAACAGAAGGAGAATCTAGTGCAGAGCTAGATTGCAGTTCCTTACCTCCCCTCATAGTTGAGGGAAAAATCTTAGTTCTTTCGTCTTTCAAGTTCCTCATAGTGATCAGTAGATATAAACCCAGGTGACTCAAAGAATAGAGCTATGTGATAACCCACAAGTGTAGGGGATAATTGTAGCCTCTTTCGATAAGTAAGAGTGTCGAACCCAACGAGGAGCTAAAGGTAGAACAAATATTCTCTCAAGTCCTATCTGCCACTGATACGACTCTACGCACACTTAGTGCTCGCCTTACCTAGAACAAGTATGAAACTAGAAGTACTTTGTAGGTGTTGTTGGATAGGTTTGCAAGAAAATAAAGAGCACGTAAATATAAACTAGGGGCTGTTTAGATAAAGACACAACTAAGTTAGTTTTAGTAGAGAGCTTTTTGTCACGAGAAAGTTATTCGTCCCTAGGCAATCGATAACTAGACCGGTAATCACTATTGCAATTTTATTTGAGGGAGAGGCATAAGCTAACATACTTTCTCTTCTTGGATCATATGCACTTATGATTGGAACTCTAGCAAGCATCTGCAACTACTAAAGATCATTAAGGTAAAACCCAACCATAGCACTAAAGTATCAAGTCCCCTTTATCCCATACGCAAACAACCTACTTACTCGGGTCTGTGCTTCTGTCACTCACGCCACCCACCATAAGCAAATCATGAACATATTGCAAACCCTACAGCAGGGATCCCTCACGCTTGCGTGACACGGAGAGCACCATAGGACAGCACCAATAATAAATCATGCAACTCAAACCAATCACGATCATCAATTGACCCATAGGACAAAACGGATCTACTCAAACATCATAGGATAGCCATACATCATTGGGAAATAATATATAGTGTTGAGCACCATGTTTAAGTAGAGATTACAACGGGTAAAAGAGGGGTTACACCGCTGCATAGAGGGGGGAAGAGTTGGTGATGAGGGCGGTGAAGTTGTTGGTGTAAATCGCGGTGATGATGATGGCCCCGGCGTCGTTCCGGCGCCACCGGAAGCAAGGGGGAGAGAGCCCCTCTTCTTCTTCTTCCTTGACCTCCTCCCTAGATGGGAGGAGGGTTTCCCCTTTGGTCCTTGGCTCCCATGGCATGGGAGGGGCGAGAGCCCCTCCGAGATTGGATCTGTCTCTCTATCTCTCTCTGTTTCTGCGTTCTCAGATTCTGCCCTTTCACCGTTTCTTTTATATCCGGAGATCCGTAACTCCGATTGGATTGAAACTTCCGCCCAGATTTTTCTCCAAAAATTAGCTTTCTTGCGGCAAAAGAAGAGCATCAACCGCCTTACAGGGTGCCCACCAGGGTCAGGGGCACGCCTGCCCCCCTCGGGCGCGCCCCCTGCCTCGTGGCCCCCTCGGGCATCGTCTCGCGTTGGTTTTTCTTCCCAAAAATTATAAATATTCCAAAAATGATCTCCGTCCGTTTTTATCCCGTTTGGACTCTATTTGATATTGGGTTTCTGCGAAACATAAAATATGCAACAAACAGGAACTGGCACTGGGCAGTGGATCAATATGTTAGTCCCAAAAACAGTATAAAAAGTTGCCAAAAGTATATGAAAGTTGAATAATATTGGCATGGAAAAATCAAAAATTATAGATACGACGGAGATGTATCACTATGCTTCCCGGCAATGGCGCCAGAAAATAGTCTTGATAACCCACAAGTATAGGGGATCGCAACAGTTTTCGAGGGTAGAGTATTCAACCCAAATTTATTGATTCGACACAAGGGGAGCCAAAGAATATTCTCAAGTATTTGCAGTTGAGTTGTCAATTCAACCACACCTGAATAACTTAGTATCTGCAGCAAAGTATTTAGTAGCAAAGTAGTATGATAGTAACGGTAACAGTAGCAAAAGTAACGATAGCAGTTTTGTAGTAATTGTAACAGTAGCAACGGTAAAGTAAATAAGCAAAGCACAATATGTGAAAAGCTCGTAGGCATTGGATCAGTGATGGATAATTATGTCGGATGCGATTTCTCATGTAATATTTATAACATAGGGTGACACAGAACTAGCTCCAGTTCATCAATGTAATGTAGGCATGTATTCCGAATATAGTCATCCGTGCTTATGGAAAAGAACTTGCATGACATCTTTTGTCCTACCCTCCCGTGGCAGCGGGGTCCTAATGGGCCAGAACTAAAGGATATTAAGGCCTCCTTTTAATAGAGAACCGGACCAAAGCATTAACACATAGTGAATACATGAACTCCTCAAACTACGGTCATCACCGAGAAGTATCCCGATTATTGTCACTTCGGAGTTGTCGGATCATAACACATAGTAGGTGACTATAGACTTGCAAGATAGGATCAAGAACTCAGATATATTCATGAAAACATAATAGGTTCAGATCTGAAATCATGGCACTCGGGCCCTAGTGACAAGCATTAAGCATAGCAAAGTCATAGCAACATCAATCTCAAAACATAGTGGATACTAGGGATCAATCCCTAACAAAACTAACTTGATTACATGGTAAATCTCATCCAACCCATCACCGTCCAGCAAGCCTACAATGGAATTACTCATGCACAACGGTGAGCATCATGAAATTGGTGATGGAGGATGGTTGATGATGACGATGGCAACGAATCCCCCTCTCCGGAGCCCCGAACGGACTCCAGATCAGCCCTCCTGAGAGAGATTAGGGCTTGGCGACGGCTCCGTATCGTAAAACGCGATGAAACTTTTTCTGATTTTTTTCTCCGCGAAAGAAAATATATGGAGTTGGAGTTGAGGTCGGTGGACGTTCAGGGGGCCCACGAGGCAGGGGGCGCGCCCCCCACCCTCGTGGACAGGGTGTGGGCCCCCTGATGCTATTTCTTTTGCCAGTACTTTTTATTAATTATGAAAAGTTGCTCCATGGATTTTCAGGTCATTCTGAGAACTTTTATTTCTGCACAAAAATAACACCATGGTAGTTCTGCTGAAAACAGCGTTAGTCCGGGTTAGTTTCATTCAAATCATGCAAGTTAGAGTCCAAAACAAGGGCAAAAGTGTTTGGAAAAGTAGATACGACGGAGACATATCAGCCAGCTATGCTCTTACCAAAGAAGAGAAGGAAATCGTCTTTGATTGCCTGCTTAGTATGAAGGTCCCGTCTGGCTTCTCGTCGAATGTAAAGGGAATAATAAATATGCTAGAGAAAAAGTTCCTGAAACTAAAGTCTCATGACTACCACGTGATTATGATGCAACTGCTTCCGGTTGCATTGAGGGGGCTTCTACCAGAAAACATTCGATTAGCCATTGTGAAGCTATGTTCATTCCTCAATGCAATCTCTCAGAAGGTGATCGATCCAGAAAATCCTACCAAGGTTAAGGAGTGACGTGGCACAATGTCTTGTTAGTTTTGAGTTGGTATTCCCACCATCCTTCTTCAATATCATGACGCACTTCCTAGTTCATCTAGTCGACGAGATTGTCATTCTGGGCCCTGTATTTCTACACAATATGTTCCCCTTTGAGAGGTTCATGGGAGTCCTAAAGAAATATGTCAGCAAGCGCTCTAGGCCAGAAGGAAGCATCTCCATGGGCCATCAAATAGAGGATGTCATTGGGTTTTGTGTTGACTTCATTCCTGACCTTAAGAAGATTGGTCTCCCTCAATCGCGGTATGAGGGGAGACTGACTGGAAAAGGCATGCTAGGAGGGGACTCAATAATATGTAGGGACGGGCATTCTTCGTCTCAAGCACACTACATTGTTCTATAGAATTCTACCATGGTGACCCCGTATGTTGATGGACACAAGAACATTCTACGCTACAAACACCTGGAGCAGTGTGACGACTGGATTACATGTGAACACATCAGGACCTTCGGCAGTTGGTTGCAAACACGTCGCAGGGGTGACAACACTATTTCTGATGAGCTGTGCTCGTTGGCCAGGGGACCATCTTCGGCTGTATTGACTTAGAAAGGGTACGAGATAAATGGGAATACATTTTACACGATCCCCCAAGATCAAAACAGCACCAACCAAAACAGCGGTGTCCACTTTGATGCAGCAACCAAGAGGGGAAAGGACACATATTATGGTTACATAGTGGACATATGGGAACTTGACTATGGACATGATTTTAAGGTCCCTTTGTTTCAGTGCAAATGGGTCAATCTGTCTGGAGGTGGGGTACAGGTAGACCCACGGTACGAAATGACAACAGTGGATCTGAACAATCTTGGGTACATAGACGAACCATTCGTCCTAGCCAATGATGTGGCGCACGTTTTCTATGTGAAGGACATGTCTACCAAACCGAGAAAAAGAAAAGATAAGGAAGCGAATACATCATACGATGAGCAAAAGTGCCACATAGTTCTTTCAGGTAAAAGAGGCATCGTGGGATTGGAGGGCAAGACAGACATGTCTGAAGATTATGAAAAGTTTCATGAAATTCCTCCTTTCAAAGTCAAGGCTGACCCAAGCACCTTGTTAAACGATGAAGATTATCCGTGGTTACGGCGCAATAAGCAAAGGACACAAGCAAAGAAAAGGTGAATACTTTCTCTCCACAACTATTATGATGATGCCTTTGATCTAGAATATCACTACAGTTACATGTGAAGAAATGAAATGCCTTCTGTAACAGATGAGTTTCCGTATGAAACCCTGATACTTCGAAAGAGATTGTCCGTCTTGTACACGAAGTGCATCCATTTTTTGCCGTAACCCTCTCAACTTTTTAGAACATGCTATGTGGGTGAAATGATGATACCATGCCGACTTTCAACCTTTTCAGAGTTCATTTGTAGTGCTTTTCAATTTCAGGGTCATTTAGCTTACAAAAAGCATTAAATGCATGAAAAATACCAGATGAAGTCAGAAAGGGTTGAAAATTGATGATGCGGCTATGAATGGTTCATTCTGAACACACAAAAAGTCTGGAATTCAAATAAGTTAAAAAAATCCCTTTCTAACAGATGAGTTTCCGTCCGGAACCCTGATATTTTGAAAGAGATTGTCCATTTTGTACACGAAGTGCATCCAGTTTTTGCCATAACCCTCTCAACTTTTTAGCACATGCTATGTGGGTGAAATGATGATACCATGTCAACTTTCAACCTTTTCATAGTTCATTTGTAGTGCTTTTCAGTTTCAGGGTCATATAGCTCAAAAAAATCAGTAAATGCATGAAAAATAACAAATGAAGTCAGAAAGGGTTGAAAATTGATGATGTGTCTTTGAATGGTGCATTTTGAACACACAAAAAGTCTGGAGTTCAAATAAGTTCAAAAAAATAAAATATCTTTGTAACAGATGAGTTTTCGTCCGAAACCCTAATACTTCGAAAGAGATTGTCCATTTTGTGCACGAAGTGCATCCAGCTTTTGCCGTAACCCTCTCAACTTCTTAGTACATACTATGTGGGTGAAATGATGATACCATGCCAACTTTCAAACTTTTCAGAGTTCATTTGTAGTGCTTTTCAATTTCAGGGTCATTTAGCTCAAAGAATGAACTAATAGCAAAAAGAAATGAACTAATAGCAAAAAGAATGAACTAAAAATAATCAATTAAAATATTCTATTATGATCAACTAAAACAAAACTATAATATTCTTCAATAGCAAAAATAATCAACTAAAACACTTTTATAAAACTCTAATAGCAAAAGAAGTCAACTAAAAAGCTTTTATAAACCTCTAGTATTTTTGAAAATAAAATTATATAAAATTTATGCAACTAAAATTATCAAAGTATTTTCTGTTCAAAACATTAATAGTAAAAAGAATTTTCATAAAGAAATTTTTTGTTAGAAACTTTAATAGCAAACTAAAATAACAAAATCTGTTTTTGATTAACACAGATATTTAAAATAACCTAAAAATTACTAAATTGAATATAATGATAAAACACAGTAATATTAAATAGCAGGAAAAAGAATCACTCAAAATCTATTTTTATAGTAAACTTATTCACAAACTAGTGATTCACACAAATTTCAAAAAATTCAAATTTAAACTCTTCAAATTTGAAAACTAATGGCACTAACAGAAAGTTTATAATTTTTGTGACCTAACAGCAAAAAGAATCACTGAAAAACTGTAAGTAGAAACAAAATAAAATAAATAAAGCAAAAAAATGGGGAAAAAATAAAAAATGCCACCTACTGGGCCACTACGGCCTGAATACGACTAGAAACCCAACGATGGGCCAGGATTCAGGCCTGCAGAGGGGCCAGTAGGCCCACAGGCAAATACAATGCGATTAGGCCCGTCAGCCTGCATTTGAGAGGAGCTCAAGAGGGCAGCGGCAGTGTGGCCTATAAACCACTCCGAGCCCCTCTCAACTAGCGAGGTGGGACTAAACTTTTTGGCCGCGGGCAGCACAAGGCCTTTGGTCCCGGTTGGTAGCATCAACCGGGATGAAAGGTGGGCATTGGTACCAGTTCGTGGTACCAACCGGGACCATGCCTACATTTCGTCCCGGTTGGTGCCACCAACCGGGACCAAAGGTCCCTGTTTCCCGCCCTTTGGGCTGCTGAAAACTGACCTTTGGTCCCGGTTGGTGGCACCAACCGGGACTAAAGGAGGCGTTGGTCCCGTTTGGTGCCACGAACCGAGACCAAAGGTGGTTGCTATATAACCCGACACTTAGAAAATTTTCCCCCATCCGCCATTCTTCTCTCGATCGAACACCGGCAGGCTGCTACACTGCTCCTTGACGCCGTCGCCGTCCCGAGGTCGCCGTTGCCGTCGCCGCCCGCTCCTTGACGCTGTCGCTGCCCGCTCCTTGTCACCATCGCCCCGCGCCCCTGCCCTACCCCGACGCGCCTTCCGTGCCCCCTGCCTCGTTGTCGTCGCCCCGTGCCCCCTGCCTCGACGCCGGCCGCCCCGTGACCCTGCCCCAACGCCGCCCCGCGCACCTGGCCTGCCCCGACCACGCCGCACCTCTCCTCCCCGTTCGGTCCGGCTGACCTCCTCCTCTCTGTCCCTATATATATATATATATATATATATATATATATAGTGTTACTATTCATCACCCAGGGTGCAGAAAAAGTTATTCTTCACCCGAGGTAATCTTACGATCATTTCATAAATAAATTATATTTCAAATATAAATATTTACAGTCATATCGATTCATTGTGTAAAATTTGGCATAACAAAAGGTCAGAATACCAGAAAAAATACATTTATGTACATTTTACACTATGTTTTTACATTTGTAATTTACGTAATATAAAATATTTTTTACTGCAATTATATATTTCTTACGTTCTCTTTTTACGTCTGAAATAAGACAAAATTTACAAAACGTAAAATTACGGTGCATTGATGTTAAAATAGAGAGGGGTGAAGAATAACTATTCCTCATCCAGGGTGGCGAGCGCGACCCTATATATATATATATGTGTGTGTGTGTGTGTGTGTGTGTGTGTGTGTGTGTGTGTGTGCGCCTATATATATATATATATATATATATATATATATATATATATATATATGATGATTTTTTTCAGAGATGATATGTAGTGTATGATGATACGTATGTGTGTATATATGATTATATGTCCTGATTTTTCATAAATTTTTTTGTTCATATATATGATGATTTTTTTGCATTTTTAGAAAAATGTATATATGTATGTATGTTCTCTGTGTATATGTTCATATATGCAAAAGTTACATTTTTAGAAAAGTTTTATCTATGTATGTTCTCTGATTTAGTGCATTTTAGGTTAGCTGTACTGTTAGTGCATTTTAGGTTAGTAGATTTTAGGTTAGTGGAGAGGAAAAAGGAAAATAAGGAAAAAAGAATAAAAGAGGAAGAAGGAAGAAGGAAGAAGAAGAGAAAGAATGAGAGGAAAAAGGAAAATAAGAAGAGCAAGAAGGAGACGAAGAAGGAGAAGAAGAGGAGAGGAAGAAGAGGAGAAAAAAATAAGAAGAGGAAGAAGAAGAAAAAAAGAGGAGAAGAAGAAAAAATAGAATAATATTATTCTATTTTTTCCTCTTCTCCTCTATTCCTTCTTCTTCTGCTCTTTTTTTCTTCTTCTATTTTTTCTTCTTCTCCTCTATTCCTTCTTCTTCTCCTCTTTTTTTTCTTCATCTTCCTCTTCTTATTTTTTATCAGGAACAAGGGTGTCGAGGATCGCCGAGCGGTCGAGGGTCAGGAAGTAGGGTAGAGGGTCGAGAGTCGCCGAGGGGTCGAGGTTCGAGGATCTCCGAGGGATCAAGGTTCGAGGATCGCCGAGGGGTCGAGGGTCGCCAAGGGGTCGAGGTTCGAGGATTGCCGAGGGGTCAAGGTCGAGGTTCCAGGATCGCCAAGGGGTCAAGGGTCGTCGAGGGTCGAGATTTCTCAAGAATGCCCCCATTATGGATGTGCACAAATTAATCCAATTTTTTCTGATCTCATCTATATATATTCTTCTATATGTCATGTTGTCTATCAAACTATTGAAGAAATCCATGGCTACATCATTAGCAGGAAGTAACAGGCGTATGATGCTACGAAGCTCTTCAAAGTTGTTTTGGAACGGAGTTTCGGATAGAATAATTCGTTTTTTTGTATGAATTTCAGCAAAGGCCTTCCAAATAGCGATATTCGGAAGGCTCTTGCTGAACTTCGTACCGAAAAGCTAATTATCCTATCCGGGACTCCGTTCCAAAAAAACAATTTTGGTGAGCTTCGTACCATTATGCGCATGTTACTTCCAGCTAATGATGAAGCCATGGTTTTCTTGAACACTTGACACTAGACAACATGACATATAGAAGAGTAGATGAGATCAGGAAAAATATGGACCATTTTCTGCACATCCAGAATGGCGCCATTTTGTTAAATCCCTTTTTTGACATTCATGAGAGAGGCGGCCCGGACATCATACATTCATGAGATAACTCCGGTAACTCTTCAACATGAGGGGGACGTCGATCAACCCCCTCTCGCCCGACCAAACCCTAGAAGTGTATAGGCCACCCCAAACCCTAGAAGCGTCAAGGCCACCGAAATTTACCAAGTTAAAAGAGCGTTGTCGAGGCCACCCCAAACCCTAAAAGCGTTGTCGAGGCCACCCCAAACCATAGAAGCGTCGATGCCACTAATTAATATTCCTTGTTATAATTAGCTAGTGATACGTCTCCAACGTATCTATAATTTTTGATTGTTCCATGCTAATATGTTATCTGTTTTGGATGTTTAATGGGCTTTAATAGGCTCTTTTATATTATTTTTGGGACTAACCAATTAACCGGAGGCCCAGTGCTAGTTTCTGTTTTTTTTGCCTATTTTAGAGTTTTGCAGAAAAGGAATACCAAACGGAATGAAACCTTCGCGAGGATCTTTCTTGGACCGAAAGCAATCCAGAAGACTTGGAGTTGAAGTCTGGAACTCCACGAGGAGTCCACGAGGCAAGAGGGCGCGCCCAGGGGGGTAGGTGCGCCCCCCACCCTCGTGGGCCCCTCGTAGCTCCACTGACATACTTCTTTCGCCTATATACTCTTATACCCTAGAAACATCAGGGAGAGCCACGAAACCACTTTTCCACCGCCGCAACCTTCTGTACCCGTGAGATCCCATCTTGGGGCCTTTTTCGGTGATCTATCGGAGGGAGAATCGGTCACGGAGGGCTTCTACATCAACGCCATTGCCTCTCCGATGAAGCGTGAGTAGTTTACCACAAACCTTCGGGTCCATAGTTACTATCTAGATGGCTTCTTCTCTCTCTTTGATTCTCAATACAAAGTTCGCCTCAATGTTCTTGGAGATCTATTCGATGTAATACTCTTTTGCGGTGTGTTTTGCCGAGATCCAATGAATTGTGGATTTATGAACAAGATTATCTATGAATATTATTTGGTTCTTCTCTGAATTCTTACATGCATGATTTGATATCTTTGCAAGTCTCTTCGAATTATCGGTTTAGTTTGGCCAACTAGATTGATTTTTTTGCAATGGGAGAAGTGCTTAGCTTTGGGTTCAATCTTGCGGTGTCCTTTCCCAGTGACAGTAGGGGTAGCAAGGCACGTATTGTATTGTTTCCATCGAGGATAAAAAGATGGGGTTTATATCATATTGCTTGAGTTTATCCCTCTACATCATGTCATCTTGCTTAATGCGTTACTCCGTTCTCATGAACTTAATACTCTAGATGCATACTGGATAGCGGTCGATGTGTGGAGTAATAGTAGTAGATGCAGAATCGTTTCGGTCTACTTGACAAGGACGTGATGCCTATATTCATGATCATTGCCTTAGATATCTTCATAACTATGCGCTTTTCTATCAATTGCTCGGCAGTAATTTGTTCACCCACCGTAATACATGCTATCTTGAGAGAAGCCACTAGTGAAACCTATGGCCCTCGGGTCTCTTTCCTATTATATTACATCTCTTTTATTTACATCGCATCTTGTTTACTATTTTGCAATCTTTACTTTCCAATCTATACAACAAAAATACCAAAAATATTTACTTTACTATCTCTATTAGATCTCACTTTTGCGAGTGACCATGAAGGGATTGACAACCCCTTTATCGCGTTGGTTGCAACGTTCTTGATTGTTTGTGCAGGTACTAGGCGACTTGTGCGTTGTCTCCTACTGGATTGATACCTTAGTTCTCAAAACTGAGGGAAATACTTACGCTACTTTGCTGCATCACCCTTTCCTCTTCAAGGGAAAACCAACGCATGCTCAAGAGGTAGCAGCTAGCTAGGTCTATGTTTGCCACTAATATATCCATCTCTCATGTTTGTATATTAATTGCCATGTTGTAATATTTGCAGAAACTATGGAGTAAAGAGACTTGGAACAAGAACAGTTGTTGGGGGACATAATCCTCGGTGGAGGTGGTGTCTTGTCGTATCTCAACAACACCGATGGTCTGGAAGGAGAAAGTGAAGGCTTTGGTGATCGAACAATGGAGGAGGAAGGACATGATCATGATGGCTCCGGTGACTGAATGCCGGTGGAAGAAGGAGACCGTGATGACGGCTCCAGTGACCGAACGGAGGGGGGGGTGCTACCTCTTGAGCATGTGTTGGTTTTCCCTTGAAGAGGAAAGGGTGATGCAGCAAAGTAGCGTAAGTATTTTCCTCAGTTTTTTATAACCAAGGTATCAATCCAGTAGGAGAGTACACGCAAATCCCTCGTACCTGCACAAACAAATAAGAACCTTGCAACCAACGTGATAAAGGGGTTGTCAATCCCTTCACGGCCACTTGCAAAAGTGAGATCTAATAAAGATAATAAGATAAATATTTTTGGTATTTTTGTTGTATTGATTGGAAAGTAAAGATTTCAAAATAAAAGGCGACAGAAATAGCTAGTTGACGAGAGATTAATATGATGGAAGATAGACCCGGGGGCCATAGGTTTCACTAGTGGCTTCTCTCAAGATAGCATATCTTACGGTGGGTGAACAAATTACTGTCAAGCAATTGATAGAAAAGTGCATAGTTATGAGAATATCTAGGCATGATCATGTATATAGGCATCACGTCCGTGACAAGTAGATCGAAACGATCCTGCATCTACTACTATTACTCCGCACATCGACCGCTATCCAGCATGCATCTAGAGTATTATGTTCATAAGAACAGAGTAACACATTAGGCAAGATGACATGATGTAGAGGGATAAACTCAAGCAATGTGATATAAACCCCATCTTTTTGTCCTCAATGGCAACAATACAATACGTGTTGGTTCCCTTTCTGTCACTGGGATCGAGCACCGCAAGATTGAACCCAAAGCTAAGCACTTCTCCCATTGCAAGAAAGATCAATCTAGTAGGCCAAACCAAATTGACAATTCGAAGAGACTTGCAAAGATATCAAATCATACATATAATAATTTCCCGCAAAAAATCAAACATATAATAATTCAGAGAAGAACCAAATAATATTCATAGATGATCTTGATCATAAACCCACAATTCATCGGATCTCGACAAACACACCGCAAAAAGTATTACATCGAATAGATCTCCAAGAGAATCGAGGAGAACTTGGTATTGAGAATCAAAGAGAGAGAAGAAGCCATCTAGCTAATAACTATGGACCCGAAGGCCTGTGGTAAACTACTCACACATCATCGGAGAGGCTATGGTGTTGATGTAGAAGCCCTCTGTGATCAATTCCCCCACCGGCGGAGCGCCGGAAAAGGCCCCAAGATGGGATCTCACAGGTATAGAAGGTTGCGGCGGTGGAAAAAGTGTTTCGTGGTGCTCCTTGTTATTTTCAGGGTATATGAGTATATATAGGCGAAGGAACTAAGTCGGTGGAGCCACGAGGGGCCCACGAGGGTGGGGGCGCGCCTACCCCCCTCCCCCCCTGGGCGCGCCCTCCTACCTCGTGGCCGCCTCGTTGCTTCCTTGACGTCCACTCCAAGTCTCCTGGATTGTGTTTGTTCCAAAAATGATTCTCCCGGAGGTTTCATTCCGTTTGGTCTCCATTTGATATTCCTTTTCTGCGAAACACTGAAATAGGCAAAAAACAGCAATTTGCACTGGGCCTCCGATTAGTAGGTTAGTCCCAAAAATAATATAAAAGTGCATAATAAAGCCCATTAAACATCCAAAACAGATAATATAATAGCATTGAACAATCAAAAATTATAGATACGTTGGAGACGTATCAAGCATCCCCAAGCTTAATTCCTGCTCGTCCTCGAGTAGGTAAATGATAAAAACAGAATTTTTGATGTGAAATGCTACCTAGCATAATTCTTAGTGTAATTATCTTTATTGTGGCATGAATGTTCAGATCCGAAAGATTCAAGACAAAAGTTTAATATTGACATAAAAATAATAATACTTCAAGCATACTAACAAAGCAATCATGTCTTCTCAAAATAACATGGCCAAAGAAAGTTATCCCTACAAAATCATATAGTCTGGCTATGCTCTATCTTCATCACACAAAATATTTAAATCATGCACAACCCCGGTTTCAGCCAAGCAATTGTTTCATACTTTAGTATTCTCAAACTTTTTCAACTTTCACGCAATACATGAGCGTGAGCCATGGAGATAGCACTATAGGTGGAATAGAATATGGTGGTTGTGTAGAAGACAAAAAAGGAGAAGATAGTCTCACATCAACTAGGCATATCAACGGGCTATGGAGATGCCCATCAATAGATATCATTGTGAGTGAGTAGGGATTGCCATGCAACAGATGCACTAGAGATATAAGTGTATGAAAGCTCAAAAAAATAAACTAAGTGGGTGTGCATCCAACTTGCTTGCTCACAAAGACAGGGCAATTTGAGGAAGCCCATCATTGGAATATACAAGCCAAGTTCTATAATGAGAAATTCCCACTAGTATATGAAAGTGACAAAATAAGAGACTCTCTATCAGGAAGATCATGGTGCTACTTTGAAGCACAAGTGTGGTAAAATGATAGTAACATTGTCCCTTCTCCCTTTTTCTCTCATTTTTTTATTTGGGCCTTTCTTTCTCTCTTTTTTATGGACTATTTTCTTTCTTTTTTTATTTTTTTTAGTCCAGAATCTCATCCAGACTTGTGGGGGAATCATAGTCTCCATCATCCTTTCCTCACATGGGACAATGCTCTAATTATGATGATCATCACACTTCTATTTACTTACAACTCAAGAATTACAACTCGATACTTAGAACAAAATATGACTCTATGTGTATGCCTCCGGTGGTGTACCGGGATGTGCAATGAATCAAGAGTGACATGTATGAAAGAATTATAAAGGTGGCTTTGCCACAAATACGATGTCAACTACATGATCATGCAAAGCAATATGACAATGATGGAGCGTGTCATAATAAACGAAATGGTGGAAAGTTGCATGGCAATATATCTCGGAATGGCTATGGAAATGACATAATAGGTAGGTATGGTGGCTGTTTTGAGGAAGGTATATGGTGGGTGTATGGTACCGGCAAGAGTAGCGCGGCACAAGAGAGGCTAGCAATGGTGGAAGGGTGAGAGTGTGTATAATCCATGGACTCAACATTAGTCATAAAGAACTCACATACTTATTGCAAAAATCTACAAGTCATCAAAACAAAGTACTACACGCATGCTCCTAGGGGAAGGGTTGGTAGGAGTTAACCATCGTGCGATCCCGACCTCCACACATAAGGAAGACAATCAATAAATAAATCATGCTCCGACTTCATCACATAATGGTTCACCATACGTGCATGCTACGGGAATCACAAACTTCAACACAAGTATTTCTCAAATTCACAATTACTCAACTAGCATGACTCTAATATCACCATCTTCATATCTCAAAACAATCATAAAGAATCAAACTTCTCATAGTATTCAATGCACTTTATATGATAGTTTTTATTATACCTATCTTGGATGCTCATCACTTTAGGACTAAAATTTTAACCAAAGCAAATTACCATGATGTTCTAAAAGAATATCAAAACAATTCAAGTGAAGCATGAGAGATCAATAATTTCTATAAAATAAAACCACCACCGTGCTCTAAAAAGATATAAGCGAAGGACTAGAGCAAAATTATCTAGCTCAAAAGATATAAGTGAAGCACATAGAGTATTCTAATAAATTCCGATTCATGTGTGTCTCTCCCAAAAGGTGTGTACAGCAAGGATGATTGTGGTAAAATAAAAAGCAAATACTCAAATCATACAAGACGCTCCAAGCAAAACACATATCATGTGGTGAATAAAAATATAGCCTCAAGTAAAGTTACCGATAGACGAAGACGAAAGAGGGGATGCCTTCCGGGGCATCCCCAAGCTTAGGCTTTTGGTTGTCCTTGAATTTTACCTTGGGGTGCCTTGGGCATCCCCAAGCTTTGGCTCTTGCCACTCCTTATTCCAAAACCCATAAAAACTTGAAAACTTCACAACACAAAACTCAACAGAAAATCTCATGAGCTTCATTAGTATAAGAAAACAAACCACCACCTTAAGGTACTGTAATTAACTCATTCTTTATTTATATTAGTGTTAAACCTACTGTATTCCAACTTATATATGGTTCATACCCCCCGACACTAGCCATAGATTCATTAAAATAAGCAAACAACACACGAAAAACAGAATCTGTCAAAAACAGAACAGTCTGTAGAAATATGTAACTTTCGAATACTTATGTTACTCCAAAACTTCTACCAAATTAGGAAGTCCTAATAAATTTGTTTATTAATCTTATGCAGAAAGAATCAACTGAAAATCACGTTCATGTGATTTATGAAAACTAAACTTGTGCGCAAAAAAGTTTCTGTTTTTCAGCAAGATCAAATTAACTATCACCGTAGGTTATCCTAAAGGTTCTACTTGGCACAAACACTAAATTAAACACAAAACCACATCTAACTAGAGGCTAGATGAACTATTTATTACTAAACAGGAACAAAAAGTAAGGAACAAAAATAAAAATTGGGTTGCGTTCCAACAAGCGCTATCGTTTAACACCCCCAGCTAGGCATTGAGATTTCGATGATGCCCACATGAAAGCCAAGAATTGAAGCGCAAAGAGAGCATCATGAAACACGTGACAAACACATCTAAGTCTAACATACTTCCTATGCATAGGCATCTTATAGGCAAACAAATTATCATAGCAAGCAAAAACTAGCATATGCAAGGAAGCGGAAAGAAACAATAGCAATCTCAACATAACGAGAGGTAATTTATTATCATGAAAATTTCCACAACCGTATTTTCCTCTCTCATAATAACTGCATGTGGGATCATAAGCAAATTCAACAAAATAGCTATCACATAAAATATTTTCAACATGATCCACATGCATGCAAAGTTGACACTCTTCCAAAATAGTGGGATTAACATTAACTAAAGTCCTGACCTCTCCAAACCCAGTTTTATCAAAAATTTCATAAGATTGAACATTCTCCGAATATGTGGGATCTAAAGTTGACAATATTACAAATACACTTTCAATATTATTGCAAACACTATTATCAATCTCATATTCATCATGGGGCTTAAATAAATTTTCAATATCATAGGAAGAATCATCCCAATCATGATCATTGCAACAAATAGTAGACATAGCAAAACTAGCATCCCCAAGCTTAGGGTTTTGCATATTATTAGCACAATTGACATCAAGAGAATTTATAGTAAAATCATTGCAATCATGCTTTTTATTCAAGGAGCTATCGTGAATCTCTTCATAAATTTCTTCATCACAATTTTCAGATTCACGAATTTCAAGCAAAACCTCATAAAGATAATCTAGTGCACTCAAATCACTAGAAATTGGTTCATCATAATTGGATCTCTTAAAAAGATTAGCAAGGGGATGAGGATCCATAAACTTTTAGCAAGTGAAGATGCAAGCAAATAGAAGGCACATGGAAACACAAACAAAAAGACATAAGGATAGAAGGCCAAGAAAAGGCAAAGGTTTTCGAAAATCGTTTTAGAAGTGGGGGAGAGGAAAACGAGAGGCGAATGACAAATAATGTAATGCGAGGGAGAAGAGTTTGTGATGGGTACATGATATGTCTTGACTTGAGCGTAGATCTCCCCGGCAATGGCGCCAGAAATCCTTCTTGCTACCTCTTGAGCATGCGTTGGTTTTCCCTTGAAGAGGAAAGGGTGATGCAGCAAAGTAGCGTAAGTATTTCCCTCAGTTTTTGAGAACCAAGGTATCAATCCAGTAGGAGACTACACGCAAATCCCTCGTACCTGCACAAACAAATAAGAACCTTGCAACCAACGCAATAAAGGGGTTGTCAATCCCTTCACGACCACTTGCAAAAGTGAGATCTCATAAAGATAATAAGATAAATATTTTTGGTATTTTTGTTGTATAGATTGGAAAGTAAAGATTGCAAAATAGAATGTGACAGAAATAGCTAGTTGACAAGAGATTAATATGATGGAAGATAGACCCGGGGGCCATAGGTTTCACTAGTGGCTTCTCTCAAGATAGCATATCTTACGGTGGGTGAACAAATTACTGTCGAGCAATTGATAGAAAAGCGCATAGTTATGAGAATATCTAGGCATGATCATGTATATAGGCATCACGTCCGTGACATGTAGATCAAAACGATTCTGCGTCTACTACTATTACTCCACACATCGACTGCTATCCAGCATGCATCTAGAGTATGAAGTTCATCAGAACAGAGTAACGCATTAGGCAAGACTAGTCGTCAACCCGTGCATTCGCACGGGCTAGGTTTTTTAATTTTTATTAGTACATGTGATCTTCCTTTAAATGATGGAAATTGTAGTACATGTATAAAAATTATTGCTCTAACAACTATACCACTATCTATTACCAACTATAAATTATCAAGACAATCACTTATTTCAATAATTTTCAAGTGACTTTGCACGCTTTAAAAATTAATGGGAAGGAAAATTTGAACAATGGGCGCCCACATGCAATCGAGATAAAATGAAAGAATAACTTAATTAAGAACTCAATTAAGCAGATAGCAATGGTAGAATTGAACTACTTAATGAACCGGAAGGAAGACCATGCAGCAAGATTATGTGGCAACCATATGCATGCTCATAAGTCTAAACCAAATACATTATAAAAATATCTAATACCAAATATAAACTTTGACAAATTTGGCAGCATTACACTCCAGTATCATCTCTTCCCTGTAACAAATTAAAGAAAAACAATTTCCTATACCTAGTAAAAGAAGATATTCTCTGAATCCACCAGTAGAAGCCATTTACTTATTTGTCCAATCTCGTAAATCAAGTCGATGTGCTATCGAATACTCAAATGTCTATACAGATGAGATGCATCTGTGTGGATTACTGATGACATGTGACGTGCACCGCTGAATTAGTACAAAATATAAAATATAAAAAGAACTGGACTGTGTATTATCAAGAAAGAGAAATACGATGGCCTCAGATTAATATGATTAGTTTTGGGAAAGACATATATATAGTTGAACCGACAACCTAATTGGGAAAAAAAATGTTATTACCAACATGTACCAACATTACGTGTTGTTTTTAATTAGAAGGAGAAATTAAAATATTGCTTGTACGAAAAATATTCGTATTAATATAAATGTCACATTTGTTTGTAACTGCATGGAATAACAATCTACTGAGCTGAAGAACAGAGTCGTACTTAAAAAAAAGCCATATTAGGCACCTGCAAATGAGTCCGCGTTTATTCCTGTGTCTTTCATCAAACACAGATGGTAAAAATAAGTGGTGTTGGACAGCCAAAAGCATATATTAAAATATATGACCATACCGAAGGTGAAATTGGTATCACGCATCTAATCTAGAATTCTTCTAGTACAAAAGAATTACAATTGTCTTGAGGAAAGCAAATGTATTACTAATTTTCTTTGTGCTAAGGTGCAACAGAAGTTATGTCTGCTTTGCAGTATTTTTTGGGTCACAGACAACCATATTATAATCTGGAGATGCTACAAAACATCGATTGAACTATCAGCATGCTTGTAGAAGTATGAAGCAGAAATTTCACCCAGAACTCGCACTTTTGGCGACATGGGATGAAGCCAGACTGCAAGATAGCCCCCGCATATTTTTTCTGAGGGAAGATCCAATTGATGTTAGCATGTATGAACGAACTTGTAAGTCCGCTGATCATGTTGTACACCTGTTGTGACCTATACTGACGTTCAACTACCCCAGCCTTCCAACACCTTTCCTGCAAGTACTGAACTGGCACTTTCGTAACAATTAGTATTCATGTTCAAGACTTGAGCAGTTGCCTAATTCAGAACAAACAAACAAAAAACAGATGGTTGCAACAACCTGTGACGGCATGAGCTACAACTATACTTAAACAAATTGCACTACTCAACTCGAACCATATATTACAGGGAGCTCACCCGAAATCATGAAGAATCTGTGTGATGTCTGATTCGAAGATTAGAGACACATGAAGGCATGTGTGGCTTCATACGTTCGGTGGGCAGGGCGCAATATATCATTTATCTCTGTATTCATACTTGAGAATCCAACCATCTATGTATGCATCTATTTTCTTCATCTATTCATCAGCAAGATCTGACTATGCATCAATTAAGACCGCGTACCCATGAACTCCATATATGTATCACAAATTACCTCTGAGATAAACCATGGCACACTGAGAAGAGATGAGACCAAAATCCATATACGTATGGGGTGCCATCGAGATAAAGTATGGAACATTGAGAAGATATCAAACTGGCGATTTAAGGAGCTGAAGGATGACCACACGTATATTCCAGTTCATAGGCATCGGCCGTGCCGGTGAGGTGTCATGTGGTCTGAAAGGTGACTGCATCTGGCTGCTAGCGCATAAAGAGGCTTGATGCCTGATAGCGTGGGCGCTCAGAAAGGATTGGTGCGGCGGTACAAAAAAGCAGGAGAAAGAAGCGAGATGCTAGGGCTTTGGAACCTGGAGATCTTGTGCGGCTCGACAATGCTCGGCGGACACAGCTATGAAGGAGCGAAGGCATGTGCGTAAAATAAAGAGAAACCATGTAAGATCAGGCATCCAACAACTTGGGATGGTTAGAAGGATGAGACCACACTCAAATTCTCTATCCTTTTTTCTTCCAAGGGAAGAGGCCAACGTGAGTACGACTCACACAGTCGTAATGACTCTGTCACAATAAAAGATCAATTGCTCCGTCACCATGGGTGGTCTCAGCGGGTGACCCATCAATTAATAGTGGTTCAGTAACTATTGAATCTGACATGAAAGAGAATAGCACATTGCTTACCAAGTGCCATCCAATTCTTCAACGGTTGTCCCGGATGGCCTCAAACTTTGGCCGTTGTCCAATGGTGTAGATCAAGGAGGTAGACGGCCTACATGATATGTAGATGACATAGGGAGCCACATCCAATTCTTTCGACTTGCAGTCTTGACAGGAATCAATCAGAGACGTAGTTCACTGATGGCATGATTGCAGAAAATAGTAGGTAAATAATCCTATGAGACCGGGTCTTTTTCTCCTTCTAATTAGACTCTTCCCAGAATAAGAGTCCTCCCAAATCTCAAAGGGATTCTTCCCTGTTCAGTTATATCCTCCCAATTTATCTACTCATGGCTGCTCTATCCGCAGGCTGTGTTGAGCTCGTCACACAGCACCTGGTCTTCAAGTCTTCGTCAAAATCAGCCGGATCAATTTAGCATGCACGTACACCTCATAGATCTGAATCGACTGTCACGGCCGTTGCCCAGAATGAGTATGATTGTATCACCCAGTACGTGATGTTCTCTCCGTCGGCTGGCTGCAAGAAACACACAATTAGCAATAATACTTTCATGATCACGTAAACAGGTCTGCCAGCAGTCTGCTATAGTTATTTAGCCCGGCAATCTCGTCCGCCGTCAGGGTCGTCTAGTCTGCCTCAAACTTTCATTGGTACAAATCCGCTGCATCAACTATGTTGGGGCCAAACTGATTACTCCGTGGCAAGAAAATGGAAACTGATTAGAATCGAGATTTCTAGGTTGGAGAGGAACATGATCACAGGCTGCAGGAGAGGACAGATCTGATCGTACCCAATACTTTAACAACAACTCAAACTTGGATGGAGCACCAACGTCATTGACAGCCCAAAGAAAAGATGCGGCGAGACGGAGGGTGAGGAAGAGTGGCAGTAGGAGACGCATGATAATTCTCCTGGAGGGGTTGCAAACGGAACAACCTATGGGTATGATGGGGACGTAAAATTAAGCAGGAGAGTCTGGGCTGGAAACGTGTGGATGGGAGAACAATCGAGAGTTCTATTCATCCAACTAATACGCATAGATATTGAGATCTCAATGACGTTTTTCTCTCTCTAATACTCTATTAGCATGCAGATTTCATGGAACGATCTACACCGTAATAACCTGGTCCCACCAGATTAACGGCCGATAATTTCTAATTAAGGTGGGAATTATTAGGGAGTCTGTAATTAGTATAGGTATAGATATAGATGATATGATGTAGAGGGATAAACTCAAGCAATATGGTATAAACCCCATCTTTTTATCCTTGATGGCAACAATACAATACGTGTCGGTTTCCTTTCTGTCATTGGGATCGAGCACCGCAAGATTGAACCCAAAACTAAGCACTTCTCGCATTGCAAGAAAGATCGATATAGTAGGCCAAACCAAACTGATAATTCGAAGAGACTTGCAAATATATCAAATCATACATATAAGAATTCAGAGAAGAACCAAATATTATTCATAGATAATCTTGATCATAAACCCACAATTCATCGGATCTCGACAAACACACTGCAAAAAGTATTACATCGAATAGATCTTCAAGAGAATCGAGGAGAACTTGGTATTGAGAATCAAAGAGAGAGAAGAAGCCATCTAGCTAATAACTATGGACCTGAAGGTCTGTGGTAAACTACTCACACATCATCGAAGAGGCTATGGTGTTGATGTAGAACCCCAACATGATCGATTCCCCCTCCAGCGGAGCGCCGGAAAAGGCCCCAAGATGGGATCTCACGGGTATAGAAGGTTGTGGCGGTGGAAAAAGTGTTTCGTGGTGCTCCTGGTTGTTTTCAGGGTATATGAGTATATATAGGCGAAGGAAGTAGGTTGGTGGAGCCACGAGGGGCCCACGAGGGTGGGGGCGCTCCTACCCCCCTGGGCGTGCCCTCCTACCTCATGGCCGCCTCGTTGCTTCCTTGACGTCCATTCCAAGTCTCCTGGATTGTGTTTGTTCCAAAAACGATTCTCCCGAAGTTTTCTTTCCGTTTGGACTCCGTTTAATATTCCTTTTCCGCAAAACACTGAAATAGGCAAAAAACAGCAATTTGCACTGGGCCTCCGATTAGTAGATTAGTCCCAAAAATAATATAAAAGTGCATAATAAAGCCCATTAAACATCCGAAACAGATAATACAATAGCATGGAACAATAAAAAATTATAGATACGTTGGAGACGTATCAGGGAGCTGTTGCAAAGTCCGGCGAGGTATATATATTAATTAAGCCTGTGCTGACTAGCTAATTGATGCATTAATTGTTTTGGTATGTACATATATTAACTCTTCTTTCTTCTTTTATAGCCCTCCGGATCGAGCCAAACTTCGGTAACGAGACGAGGCCCAAAGAAAAGGTTGCGCCGGGATGAAAGGTTCACGATCACAGCAATCTCGGACGATGGCCAACCGATTGAGCCCAGGCGGACCAAGGAAACATTTTTTGCTCAGTGTGGGGCTATTGTTAGGGACATGATCCCGATCAACATCCAGCTATGGAATAATCCTAAGAACAAAGACCCTCAAGTTCCTTATGTCCAGGATAGACAGAAAGATGATCTTTGGACCTCGCTGAAGAGAAATTTCACCCTACCGCCAGAGGAGGATCCGAATAAGCTAGTTATAGAGCCATTGGTAAAGGTGTGTGCTCTTAAGAAGATGGCAGATCTATTCAGGAGGTGGAAGAATGAGTTGAAATCAACGTTTGTCGACAAAGGGAAGACTCCAGAATTCAGCAGCCGATTTGAGAAGATAAGAAATCACTGGCCCGCATTTGTGGCCTACAAGAGATCGGACAAGAGTAAGAAGATGTCAGAGACAAACAAGATAAATGCTGCAAAGAAGCTGTATCACCATCGCACAGGGTCAGGTGGCTACCTCAAAGCCCGGCCATTGTGGGACAAAGCTGAGAATGACCTGATTGCTAAAGGGGTCGAACCAGAGACACTGAACTGGCCAGACCGTTCAAGGACTTGGTTCTTCGGGGTTGGGGGAACTTTGGACCCTGAAATAGGGAAGTGCGTCTGGACGGACGAGCAACTTGCAATACCCGTCAAGAAGCTTTAGAAGTGTATCGCCGCAGCACAGCAAGGGACGTTCATTCCCGACAGAGAGAATGACGAGCTGACTGAGGCCCTCGGGAATCCTGAGCACCCTAGACGAACATGAGGCACGCTAGGCTCCGTTGCATGGAAGGTTGGGTTTCCCGGCGCAGGCAGTTACAAAACCCGGTAGAGGAAGAGGAAACAGGAGCTGAGCGAAATGCAGAAGCTCAATGCAAGAGTACAAAAGCTAGAGGAACAAGTTGAGAGCCAGCGAGCTGCCGGAGCTACCCCATAAGCTACCCCGCCATCTCAGCGGAGAAGCAGCGTGGCTTCTACCGAGCTCGTTCAGCAGCCTGGCTTCACGGCTCCTAGCTACCCCGTGGATGCTATCACGGAGGCTCAACATTGCCAGCTTATGACGAAATGGCAGAACCTCAAAGTCAAGGCGGCTGTCGGCTCTGTTGCACCTTCTCAACCCGACGGAACTTTTCACTGTTGTCCGATTCCACATGGCTATGCTGTTGTGACGATGAATGAAGTAATGGAGGGATTTGAGGAGCTCGAGCTTGACCACCCTACAGGTGAAGGGGAGACTCAGCTGAGTTATGCTCTGAGGACTACATGTCTATGGCGGAAGGAGTCATCAAGCTTCCAAACTGGACGCCTCCGCCTCCTCCTCCTCCTCCTCCTCCGGCGAGTCAGGGCACTCCGCCTCCTCCTCCTCCTCCGACGACGACGACGACGACGACGACGACGAGTGATCAGGGCACTCCGCCTCCTTCTCCGGCTGCTCCGGCGCGTGAGGCCACTCCGCTTCCTCCGGCGCGTCCGAGCAATCTGTCTCCTCCTCCGCCTTGTCAGCAACGGCGGAAGACAGACGCCGTCGATCCGGCTGCTCCGGCGCGTCGGAGCATTCCGCCTCCTTCTCCGCCTCATAAGCAACAACGAAAGAGAGACGCCGCCGCTCCGGCGGCTAGCCGTACAGGCAGAGGCGGGAGGCAATATAGATATGGTCCATCTCTCAAGACTCTGAAAAAGTTACCATACGAGAGGACTGTGGAGGAAAATGCGAAGATCTGTCAAGCCCAAGTGAGGGACTTTTTTGCAAAGAAACCTCCACCTCCTAAGGAGATGATAGATCTGGTGAAATCAAAGCGCACTATCGATGCCCTGAAGCGACCACCACTGCCTTCGTCGGATGACAACTATGTCTGCGCTCTTAAAAAGACATATGAAGATGCCTGGCGGTCGGGAACTACTTCCAGTGATAAAAGGTTAGAAGAATAAAGAAGTGGGAAAAAAATCACCAGCTTGGCGAACAGGCGAACCAATTGTGCCCCCCGCTCAAGGTGTCTAGCATTTTGTCGCTAATCTGTCGGGGATGGTGCCTGGTACCAATCCTGCTGATTACCTGGGCGATGATGTACATTTTGAAACAATGGAGGTGGACGAATTCAGATACCAGTACAGGAAGCCTCTCGTCAAAGATGTTAGTCGTGCTCTAATAACGATGATGCGAAGATTTCATGAATGGTGCATGGAGACCTGCAGCAAGTCTGGAAAGGATGCTTTCTTTGACGATGAGAATTAAAGAGGAGCACGACTTTGTTCGATTGGATCTGATTACTATTGATTTTCACGAGTTTTTCCAGTTATACAATCAAAAGGCCCTCGACAAATCACTTGTGACTTGCTACTGTCTGTAAGTACTACTTCTGTAATTAAGTCTCTATATATAGCTCAGCTCTTTCATTGCATGTATATATAATTATTCTCACTATATTATGCAGATTGAAGATTGTTTAATGCAAAAAAGCACAAATCTATGACATTGGGTTCATTAACCCAAATGTCATACATGAATGGACGGTTAAACACAATGTCACAGAAACCGATGAGGACAACTTGCTACAATCGTTGCTCAAAAATCAAAAGAAAGATAAAATACTCTGTCCTTACAACTTCAAATGAGTGTTACTGTCTTGTGCATATTCGGTTTCCCTTATTACTCGAGGTTATAGTAACGTAACTGATGAGTTATGCATGCGTGCGTAGCTACCATTTTATTCTCCTAGAGATTAAGCTTGAGCGGGGAGTAGTAACTGCCTTAGACTCGAGATGAAATGATCCCGAGGACTATGCGGACATGACTCAAATGCTCCAGAAGTAAGTTCAATTGATCATTATCGCACCATATCAACAACTTTGTTCATTTTCTGATATCAGGTAATTATTTTCTTTCTCTGTCAGGGTTTGGAAAGAGTTCACCGTAATAGCTCCGGGACTGCCGACCGAGCTGTGATTTACACACCCCGAAAGTAAGTACTACTACCTAGTTCCGCGCATCTCCCGTTGATTCTAGCTAGTTTCATCAATACCATTTAGCATTCTTGCTTATCAGTTTGATTGAACTCTATTTCTCGTAAAGTGCTTGTGGCAGGAAGCCGGGAATGATTTCTATGGATACTACGTTTGCGAGTTCATCTACAACGCGACGGCCTCTAATAAGCGCGGCTACTCTGAAAAACAATATGAAGTGCGTAAGCAAAAATATTCACAATTTTGTTTTATTACCATCATTTGTGTTGAGTTTCATTCATACACATGTATTGACCCTCTTCTTCAATTTAGATCTGGCAGATGCGGGATGAACTCCTACCACAAGATCGCATACGAGGAATTCAAGAGGAATTGGCGGGATTCTTTCTTGATCACGTCATCAATCCAGCCGAAGAATACCATGTGGAAATTGACTTTAGATGTTAGGGATTGTAAGAGATCTTATATTGTATATATGTAGCTAGTAGCGTCGGATAGATATAAGAAAACTTGTTGTTCGACCAATCTCTCGAAGAAGGAGAGGTCGATCACTTCTCTCTGCATATGTTCATGACGATCTTGTGTATTTGTGCCCATCATTTCCCTCCTTTTGACATATTTGTGCCCGTCATTTCCCTCCTTTTGACGTATTTGTTCCTTCATTTGCTTACTAGCTAGCATGTCGAGTTCTCTCTATACGTATAGTACCTAGCGTCGACCAAGCACGGAGATAAGAGAGGTCACTTCTCTCTATTAGCTAGCTAACACAATATATGAAACCCCTAAATTAACCCTCCAAAACCCCCAATCCCCCCCTTTCAAAAAAAACAAAAACCCCACCTCCTGAGCTGCTGACGCGTGGATGCTTTTTGGTCCCGGTTGGTATTACCAACTGGAACTAAAGGCCCTCCTGCCTGGGCGCCCTGCAGCGGCCATGTGGAGCACCTTCTGTCCCGGTTCGTAAGCGAAACGGGACTAAAGGTTTTGGGCTTTAGTCCCGACTCTTTAGTCCCGGTTCCAGAACCGGGACGAATGGGCCTCTGGAACCAGGACAAATGGGCCTTTTTCTACTGGTGTCTATTCCTTCTGGTCGATTTGGCAAAACGGCGGCTTTCTGTCTATTTTAGGGCGTTGTTCTCCTTAGCCGTTTTTAGGGCTTCCTCCGCCGAACAGCTACAACATCAATACTGACGACCGACATGATGGCTCCAAACCAATACCGACGGCCAACCTCCTAATGTCATCGCCATTGCTCGGCCGCGCTTGGAACTTTTCCGGCTACAACAGGGTGCGACGGCGGCCCTCCGGCAACTAAGGCATGGAGTTCCAGCACGCCGGCTGTGGGCATTGGCTTGGAACCTTCACGTCAGCTGACAGCATCCTCTCCGGAGCCGCCAGCTTCGTCGCCGACCTGCTGCTTCACTGTTGCTGTCATCGTCATGGCTCCGCCGCGTCGGAACTCCTCCGGCTACAACAGGGTGCGCTGGCGGCCCTCTGGCAACTACAGCTTGGAGTTCCAGCACGCCAGTCGTCGGTATTGGCTTGGAACCTTCACGTTAGCCGACATCACCGCCCGCACATACGATGTCACTATGTGGAGGCTCGGGCTCCCCGATCAAAGCTCAATTTCTCGGAAATTGGGACAACTCGGGCATATGCGGAGCTCGTCGGCCCAACGGCGACAATTTAGTCGTGCCCGATCCGGGCTCCTCGATTCGTTATCAACGAGCGCGACAATATCCGTGAGAGCGGCGAAGAGGCCATGGCGGCATTTGCTCCGGGCACATTTGGAGTATGTGCAAGCGGAGAGGGAGTACTACTGGAAGGAGGTTGAGAAGCGCAAGAACGACACCGAGGCAGTGCCATCATTGTCGCAAAGCAAGAAGAAGAAGAATGGTGGAGGCGACAAAATGTTCGACGTCGAGAGTGACTCTGATTCCACCAACTGGGACAATTTGTAGTTTAGTTTTAAGTTGTTAGTTTATGTACTCCCTAGATAGATCCGTATCTAGACAAATCTGAGTCAACTAATTTGGAACGGAGGGAGTAGTACTTTAGCTTATGTTTATATTTCGGTCGAATGTTGTTTAATAATTCTTATGCGTCCAACAACCGTTCTTTAGTTCCAACTTAATCCTTCGCTCATATGTTCCTGTGTAGGGTGGATGCGCTTGTGTGCCACCTACGCCACATGACTGTATCACATAACGACAGAGTCAGGGCCAAGAAAGAGAGCAACGAGACTCTATCATATAATGCGATGTCGTGTGTGCTTACCCAGGCTTCCATGAACGTGGAGTCTACGAGGACTCGGGTCGCCGTCGGATGGCCAAAACAAATGTTTCAGTCGTCTAGTCCAGGCATTTTGAAACCATTTGCGGGCAGTTGATAACTAACAATGGAGTTGCCCTAACCCCAATTAGGACCCGTTTGGTGTCACTTCGCTCCACGGCTAAGCGGAGCAGAGCTGTAGTTCAAAATCTTGGAGCGAGCAAACAGCCGCTCCGCAGATCCTAGGAGCTGGTGGATCGCCGAACGGGTCCTTAGTCGCACGCCAACTCTGGGGCTTCAGCCTGCAGCAGCGGTGCTGGTCACCTCTTGCAGCTCCACAGGTCCTTGAGCCGACCAGTGTTGGTTCCACTTCGCAGTGGCCGAATGATTGGTTCCACTTCGCAGTGGCCGAATGAGCCAACGGGCGGTTCATACACACGAGCTCAGAAACACCATTCCTTGTTAGCCAGCAGATGCTGGGTGTCTCCAGCTAAAACGAGGTGACTGGCAAGGCGATGGTCGTCCTGGGTGCTATGTATATGTACGTTCTTGGTAAAATACGGTATTTTTTTACTTCTTGCTGGGAGGTTCAGTACCAATCTAACATGATTTTACAGTATGATGCTGTCACGGTTCACAAGTTCTATCAAACCTCTTTGTCTATAGCAAGCTTCCATAAGCTGCTCCTCTGATAAGACTCTTAGAATCTACATCGCCCGATCAAAAATTGCATGACTGGAAAATGCAGTTAACATTTCTCTGCTGAGCAGAGGCTATATCGACTGAAATCGCTAGTTCTGCCGGAAGGGACGCCAACAATGGTATCTGGTTTGGGATTCCACTGTTTGAGCCGGATCCGCGCGAGGTCAAGATGAGTTTAGGGCGTCGAGTTGCCGCTGGAGCTCCTCGAGGTCGTCGTCGATGGCGCCGGAGCTAGCTGGTGCAGGTGGCTCCACGTAGGAGTCTTCATCCGGAAGTTCACGGACAAGGCCTTCTGGAAGGATGTCTGCACGGATTTTCAAACGAGGTAAAAACACATCAGGAGTGATAAATAAGGAAATATTTCGCTCTTGGAATTTGGTTTTACCTGTTGCAGCCCTTTGAACGCTTGACGTTGCTGTGTCACTATCATCAAGAACGCTGCATAAGGGAAAAACAATGCAAGTAAGAAACTCCGTGCAACTTATTGCTTATTTGCACATACAAATGGTATATTGTAAAAACTAGAGGCCCAGTGATGTTTTTTGTAATACTTGTATTGAGGTATCTTATGGTATATCAAGAATGATAGAAGTATAATACATTCATTTAAGAGGTATACTGAATGTGGGAGTACATACTCTGGAAGTATATAAAGGAGTCCTTATCTTATTTATAAAGAAAAGTAAAATCATAAAAATACAGCAAGCATCAGACTGCAAATAGTGGCTGGGTAGTTCTGACGATCTACATGAACAAACATAGTAGTTCAATATAGGGTTGAGAACATTTCAAAACACATCCAATCTAGCTCTATTTGGTATAGAACTATGGATAACACTGAACAGAACAATTAGGTTATGGGGTGTTTGGTTGGGATGTGGCTTTCAAATAAGCAGCTGTCAACTGTCTGCTGTGGAAAAGCTGCTGAAAATCATAGCACCAATCTGTAGATCTGTAGCGTTGGCAGGAGATAGCACGCCTAATTTACACCGAGAAATTTCATGTCTAAGTTTCTAATCTAACTTGGGTGAGAATCTGAAATTCAGAGGATATGACAACATTCAATCAAAGGGACCACATTAGTTGATCAATAATCAATCAATGCAAGGTTACGTGGCAGTCTTAGGGATAGGTAATCTGCTGGAGCTGTTTTTAGGTCATCGTAGCAAAATCCGCTATGTGTTAATATCTGTGAACGGATTCAATCAGAATAGGGGGCAAAACAAAGTTTAATGTAACAAAGCATGGTAGTCATGCGGAATGGTGTACCTAATGTTCCACTCGTTATCCATGTGAACCGGGTATTCAATTGCTGCGGATGCTTCAGCTTCCATCTTAGCCTTTGCCGCTGCATCTCTAGCAGGTTTTGTTTGCATATATTCTTTCTACAAAATGATGAACACCAGGATGCCATTAGGAAACAGCTACAATTGTAACTAGCAAAGAGTACCAAAAGGAAGCAAGGGTGAAAATAAGCACCTGTCTCTCAAGACATGCTGGGTTTGAACATTGTGGATTTGGTCTCATTTCCATTGTTGGGAAAAAATCCTTGAGTGAATTATATCCCTGCAAAAATAGGAGGACGTCGCAAAAATATGATAATTAGAAAATGTTCAGAATTTTGAGATGAATATGTTGGATAAACATGTGCCACAACGGGGGAACCTTTCAACCTACAGGAACGAAAATGATACTAAGAAACTACTGCTTTGCGACCATTTCCTTCCAAAAACAGAGAGCCCAACTATGTCATTTAAAACATGCCAACAGCATTCGCAGCATCACAACAGCTAGATTAAAGCAATTACCAAGTAAGGGGAAACTTGTCCAAACTTCAACAGATATTTCAGAGAATTCTGGACCAGCAGTCCAGCAACAACACCCTGCAAAGAACATGTTCATCAGCCAAAACAAATGAGACATGGAAAATGTTCAGAATGCTTTTGGTTAACTTTGAGACAGGAATCTTGTGAGTAAAAGTGACTAGAATGCATTGTCACTTTGGGATGATAGTGCTAAGTTGTTAAATGCATGGTGCACTGCATTGCAGTTATGTTCATCAATGCATATATCCAATTGAAACAAGAAATCTCTTGAAACAAAAGTCGACTAACATAAGCTGAGAGTCAACAGTACAGTAGATAAGCATATTTAAACAAGTCCAAAACCAAATTAGTAACACTCCCAGTGTCCCACTTATAGCTGCTAAACAGGTACAAGAATGGGACTAATTAGAACCAAGCTTCCACGGCTTTCAGCAAATTGTTGCTGGGTGAGAAAACAACAAAGCAAAAACCGAAGTGAACGAAGTAAAGGACTCACCATTGTAGTTGGCAAAGAGGCAGCACAAACACCATCTCGCTTAAGTGTACGCTCGTCCACTCCTGATGCTACAACCTTTACACAGAAGTACCACAAACAGGTTACAAAAGATAAATAGATTAAATACAAATAGAGGAAATGCAAACGGACATGTCAAGTTCTCAACTAATTAGATCAACTGTGAAGAATTAAAAAAAAGGCAGAAACTAAAATCAAAAGCTTAAGGTACGACGTGAAGAGTACAAAATCTGAGATAGATAGAAAGTACCAATGGAGGAGCACATGCAAAGCACGCAGTTTCACCAGGAACTAATAGCTGTATATGACCAGAAACAGCATCTTCAGACACACCTGATGCATAAGTTCTCATGTCAAGAGCATTTCACGTTGATGAGATTATTACAAATGAAGAGAATTAGCATGAAATGAAGGCGAAAATATGTCACAATTTAATTGTGTATTTCTCACTGAGGGCTAGTCGCGTAGGTAACAACTAAGCATCTATTTTTGGTGCTGCAATATGATTTAAGAATGTAGTGTATTTCCATGAAATGCAAGTATGGAACCTAGGGTACACATTTACGAAACATAACCTCGCTAATTCAGTAGCATGCTCTGCACTATTTTCTGAACCAATCAAATGCTACTATATTTGCATCTAGCTTGAGCAGCCTCATAATAAATCTAGCAAGTACTAAAGTAGAACTGTAAAAGAATAAGGTCACAGGAACACAAGATTCTTTGGCCTATTCATGTACAAATTGAACTGTTTTAATCAGAGTTCCTGCCAAATTCTTGGGTGCCATAGAGGCCACCATGTTCTCGCAAAAAGATTTGTACTCAATTAAACTCTTGAACAACACTGGATTAATTCATAACCAGGAATTACAGTAATAATATATTGTGGATGAGTTTATCCAATGCATATACAGGCATAAGGGGATGTATAGCAAGTAGCAACTTTTAAAGGCAAGGTGGACGATAAAATTTCTATGCACATCAGGATACAACGAGACAGAACAATTGGCATGAAGATATAAGTGCAGATAATATGAGCAGTATACAAAAAGCAGTAAATACATTCTCAATAGGGCATAACAATAATTAAATGCAAGTTTTTGGCTTACCAGATTCCATCCATGTTTGGCGAAGCTCATTGCAAGCCTGAAAAGCAAGTATAAAAACAAATAATGCACCACTGAATCACAGAAATGCAGAGCTACATGCAAAGTTAACAAGCCATAGAGAATGAGAATGTTGAGAGGATTGATGAAGTGCTACAAAAAATCATTAAAGTATGATGTTCACTAATTTTCACCTGATTGACAACCATACGAGCTTCATAGTTATCAACACAGCTCAAAACAAGATCAACTCCAGTGCTGCGCCCATTAGAGCTCCTGGCTTTGAGACTTCCCAAAAATGTTTCAAATCCTTTCACTGTAGTGATATTCAACGAATAACTCTGGGAAGAAAACAAATTATGTCAGTTTACAACAAAGCAGGAATAGTGCAACACTAAGGGTTGGGCGTGCTTTGCCGCACCATTGGTGCTGTTGGGATTTAAAAAAAAATGTTATTTGGTTTTGCGCATGGGGAAGATGATGGAGTGTGTTTTATTTTTTTTATAATATGGTGTTTTGGTGGGCTTTATTGGTGGTGTTATCATGTGGAGAGATTTCTTGCGCTGGTGGCTGCACATACTATATGGGTGCTAGAATATCACATGTTGGCGCTTCTTTTTCTAGGTGTTGACAGGGTGCACAGGACTTACGTGTTTTTATAGGCTGGTGATGCCGATTAATTTGAGAATCCATTGACCCCATCAAAATCGTGAATCAAATCTAAAATTGAACACCTCAATTGAATGAGAGGGCTCCAAAATTAGGGAGCATAGTGAATTAGAAAATATCAATTGAATGGGAGAGCTCCTTGAGAAATCGTTAACACGGTCAAGCTTGTGAACCAAATTCGAAATTGAACACCTCAATTCAATGGGAGGGCTCTAAAATTAGGGAGCATAGCGAATTAGAAGATGTGATCCACTATATCAACGGCAAATTATCTTGGGTCAAACAGATTCTATGGATATGGATACCGATAAGCACTGCAAGTGGGCAGCGTTGGGTAAAGATAAGTGTTTATCCTGAAAAATGTAAGACCTACATTTTCGCCCTCCTATGAAAACTTGTAGTGTCATGAATCTGATGAAAGGATCAATTTGCTGAAGGAAAGGGCAGGTGCATAAATGACTGTCCCCAATGGGCACAGTTCTCACCTCCAATATGACATCAGGATTTATTTCGCTAAGTGTCTGCACAGCAGCATCAGTCTTGGTCATTCCAACCTAACAGCACAAGGATACAGTTATTAGTCTGGCTAACGTTATGCTCTTGGAGAGTAGTAGGTATAATCAATTCAGTAAAAGAGTGTAAATAGTGAAAATAAACTTGCACTATGCATATTAAGAAAATGCACATGATGGTATCATGCACAGAAAGGAGAGAGCAGATAAACATTTTCCTGGAATGTTACCTGGTCTGGGCGGAAGAACAGCCTATTCATGTTAGCCAACTCAACTGTGTCATAGTCATATAACAAGAGGCGTCCAATTCCACACCTAGTTAGCATCTCAGCAGCGACACTACCAACGCCACCTACACCCTGTGGAGCATGTACTAATGTATCAAGAACATTAAAAAGTCCAAAGTTTGATCTGGTAAACTAAGAAATGTTTGATCTTCAGCCAAGAAATGTTCAGCTCAAGTAAATTGTACAGGTTGCAACCATTTCTTTTCTGTTGTTCCATATAACTCAATAAAAACCATGTATTGGTCTAGTAGGATTGTAATTTTGTGCAGAAATGGCATGTGTGAAACCAAATAAACAATTGTGTGTCATGAAATTCAATTCATTTACTAGAAGTTAGCATTAGATGAAAAACAGCAGCTGCTCAAAACATACATTTGCGCTACATTTTCCTTAATAGGAACGCCAATATCCATATACTATCACCCTAACAAAAATACCTGTATACTATCAGGCCTCCTTTGGTTTGTACTCCCTCCGTAAACTAATATAAGAGTGTTTAGAATACTAAAGTAGTGATCTAAACACTCTTATATTAGTTTACGGAGGAAGTAGGATTCTTGTAGGAATTTCATAGGATAGGATTTTGAAAGGAAAAATTCCTATGGAGCCCTTTGGTTTGTAGGAATGGATTCCTATTCCTATGTAGGATAGGATTCAATCCTTCACATTTCAAAGGAAAAAAAACATTAACCTAGACTCAATGAAAAAATTCCTATCCTATGCATCAAGTGACATCTCTTTCTTTATAGGAATTAAGATGCATGTCATCTCACTTCCTATGAAATTCCTATTCCTACAATATTCCTATCCTACGAACCAAAGGAGGCCTCACTTTCTCTTCTGATAGGCAGGCACAGACAACCAACAGCGGACATATGTTTCGCGTGCAAAAGTTAAGTTGCATATCGTATATCTCTAATTATATTTAGCTCCGAGACTACCGATTTGATCTTGCAAATTGGTAATTTCATCAGAACCGAGCTTCACCCAAGATCCTCACCAAACAAGTATGTTCTGCCTTGAACCTTGCATAAGATAATATTTCTAGAGCAATCTGAAAAGATTTGATGTGGCTATTACTGCATTGACATCGAACTCCTGTGGGGTTGAGTACATGTTGTTACCCACTATATTCCATCGAGGAAAGCCTAGTACGCGAAGACACAAATGAAGAGTACTCATCTACTCACTACACTAGCCCACTACATATTTTCTTGATCCATGATTTCCAACTGATAACTTCATAGTATACTGTGTAACATCCTCTACTCAAAGAGGAAAAGTTCACAGGTCTGTTCAATGCCAATTGCCAACTCAAATTGCTTCAGAACTTTTTAAGCAACGCCTCAAAGCCAGTCAGATGAGAGCAAGAGATGCCTACCACAATGGCGACGGAGTAGTCGCGGATGCGCTCGTAGTTGTCGACGATCCCCATCCGCTGCAGCGCCATGAGCCTGCTGTAGGGGTTGCTGTCCACCACCTCCGCGCTCATGTCCTGCGCCACGCAACCCCAATCCGCAAACCACGGTCAATTCCACAAACCCACAGACAGCGCGGCGCATCCAATTCGCCCCCTAGAAGAAGCCTGGCGAGCCATCATCGGATCGTACCTTGATCTTCGACCGGGCGGCGGCAGCGGCGCCGGACGGGCCCATCATCTTCACCACGCGATCTCGCATCTGGTGACAGGGGAGAGGAAGATGTGGGGCGGTGACCGGAGGAAGGGATCGAGATCTGGGGAGGGAGGGAGCGGACGGCGGCTTACCCGGTCGATGGAGGCGGGGTCGGGGAGCTGCTTGAGCGCGTCGAGGTCGCGGAGCAGCGCGTGCAGCTCCTCCTCCATGGTCGCCGGCCGGCCGGGTGGATCCGTTGGAGTGCTAGCAGTAACGGCGGCTGTCCGGATCGGAGTGTGTCGAGTGGAGCGCGGGGGCGACGAGCCGACGGCAGAGTATTTGGTGGAACCCACGATAAAAAAACGCCGTGGAAAGGATCCATATTTGGAAGTTTTAATATTCTAAAAGAAAATAGTTACATCTATTATCATCCACCTAATAATAATATAAATAAATGAAAATATATTCTACAATAAATATATATTCACTAATACTCATCCTTTTCATAATGTAGTGCGTATATATTTTTTAGAAGTCAAACGTCACAAACTTTGACCAGGTTTTTGGACAAAAAACATTTATTTCTAGAGTGACATGCGTATATCATTATGTTTATTACAAGATATAGTTTCATATCTTATATATTTATTAGTATTACAGATATAAATAACTTTCTCTATAAACTTGTTCAAAGTTTATAAAGTTAAACATCACAACACGTCATCCACTAATAGAGGTATAAGATTTTGACAAATGGATCAAAAACATTGGACGTGTAATGATAAGAGAGGTGATATGGATTGTTTCTTCATTTTCCTTTTATAAGGAATTTGCATGTGCATTGCAACGAGCCAACAAGGAAAACAAATCTTCGGACGCAACCATATAATCAATTTAACAGTGGTCATTCTAGTTATTTTTATATATATTTATATACGGTAAACTTTATATATATATATATATATATATTATATATATATATATATACAGTAAAAAGGAAATTATACTGGACAATTAAAGGCATGCATATTATAAGATTAAGAATCACATCTTGATGTAGTAAAATTGTTTAATCTAGTGTGATCTAATTAGCATAATGTCCATGCTTCGCTAGGAGAAAACACAAGTTGCCATGACAGGCCAAGGTTTGCATGACTCGTGAGGGCCAGAATGATGGAACGCGGGAAGGATTTTCTCCTTTTATATTGTTGATGAAAAAATGGCCAACAAACCAGTGTGCCAATTACCTAGATCTTATATTTAAGTTTTGAGAAAACTATAACTTTTTCTGATTCATTTTTATACAAAGCTATAAATACAACTCTGTCAGCAGATCGTCATCTCGGAAACTTTTGGCACCAATCAAACATAATCTTTGAAGTGACCAAAGCGCCAAATAGAATGTTCAGATATGCTTAATCTTAGATGAGCGATGGAATTTAGGGGGTGTTTGTTTCTAGGGACTTTTTGGTGTAGGGACTAAAAAAAGTCTCTAGCAAACCAAACAGGGTGGGACTTTTTGGGACTTTTTGCTAAAAGTCCTTAGAAGCACCTCCTTGAAAGTCTTTTTCAAAAAGTCCCAAGGACTAGAAAAAGTCCTAGGACTAGAGAAACAAACACCACCTTAGTAGGAGTGGCTATTAAGTATAGGAAGAAGGTAAACAAATGATAAATCAGATTTGTATGTAATGCAACCAAACAACTTCCACTACCAAAAAGGTTACAAAATTCATTCTTAATAAACGCTATACACCTGCAAGTATTCCATGTTAATGAAATCATTTCCCTCGAAAAAAACTGCAATGATCTAGCATCTCTAATTCATAATTTTGACAATAGCTCGATACAGTCATGATGAACATAACACTTCAGATATTTTAACTCTGATGATTAAAACATTCATGTGTACCTTCGTAGTAAAGATATCTATAACAAATGACTAAGCGGCCCTTTCAACACCCTAAGGGGTTGTTTGCATACGCGAAATATGTAAGACTGGATCTGTATAAACCTGAAAAACTGACTAACAATGTAACTTGTTTGGGTGCTCTAAATAATTTGCAAATATACAAAACTTGGTTCGGGAAACCTGATGTTTTGTGTATATAGGAAAATGACTATTATTAGTTCTTTTAAACACGTTCCTGTATACTCATTCAAAACTATTGTTATCGTCTCCGTGAAAGTGTATCTAAATTTCCTAGGTGGATTTTGTTAATTAATGTCAACATATCTCAAGGAACTAATACCCCGACAAGTTTATTTCATGAATTGTTCCTTGTGGGCGCAACAAAGAAATATAAGGTGGCCCCTAGAAATTGCATTAAGATGAGCGTTGGACAAGCCAGAGGATTCCTTTTTTTTCATTTTAGTGATATAAGATCAATTGAGTTCATAGGCATGTCGATACTATCAAATGGGGGGGGGGGGGTGAGGATGTCGTGATGAGCTTCTTGCTCCACGCGTTTAAAGATCCAACTCCAAAACACCTCAACATCCCTCAATGACTCGACTAATCTACTTTGTGTTATTCACTTTGGAGCTTCTAAGCTCTTTCATCCGGAAGTCGTCGTCAAACCATTCACCAGATATAGTCGCCGCACAAACCCCTACCCTCAAAGCATCAGAGTATTCCTCTCGGAATCGCTGAAGCATCTAGCAAACCTTCTGTTGCCACACTAGAATTCTGAAAGCAAACAGTCGGAATTGCTGAAATGATAACAAAGAGTATGCCACTACCCAACTGGGCGCCTTGGAGCTTCCAAATGCTTTTTGGTCGCCAGCCCGTCTTAGCTGTCTGGAAGTTTCTACCTTTGTTCACATTGGAGCTTTCAAGCTGATCACTTAGGAACTTCTGATATGTGCAAAAAAGTTGGTAACGGTTAAGTTTCTGGTTCCTCCTATTTATACCCCCACCTATCGCACTCGTTCACTCGAAGAAAACTCCATTCCCATCATATGTTCTGAGAGAGAACCCACTCTCATTGTGAAAACTTCAAAGGGCTTTTTACTCCAACCGTCCAAGCCAATCCTTTGAGACCAAATCCCATCTTGCCTCGCACTCATTCTCCAATGCAATAGCGAGCTTGAGTGGTGAGGAGAGTAAGGGATTCATCACCAAGCAAAGTCTATCTTGTCGCTTTTGGAGGGTGTGCCCCTCCCAGATCGACTAGGTGCTTTGAAATCTTCAAATGTTATGAAGAACACAAGAAGGTTGTAAGGTCTTGGAGATCATCTACTTTGTAAAGATCTACCCTAGTGATGCTTGTCCTTCTTGGGCATAGACAATGGTGGAATATGTTGGTTACTCCTTGTGGACCCTTCGTGAGTGAGTGTCTTTCGTGGGCCGTTCCTTTATGGAGTCTCGCAATCGAGATCCTTGTGATGTTCGACCCTTCGTGAGTCAAAGCCTTTATCAATGTGGATGTAAGATAGCGTCAGCTATCTGAACCATGGGGAAAATCTTCATCGAGCCACATAATGTTTGCATATCTCTAATTCTACTTGTTTACTTTCACTTTGCATATCTCTGCTTCTCGCTGCATATACTCTTGTAAACCTTCATATTTAGGGTGCTTGATAAATTGCTAGAAAATCCTAAAGTTGCCAACGAAAACAATAAAAGTTGGGAATATAGTTTATACTTAGCTTAGTAGTCTATCTACCACCCTTAGACGTACTTATATATATGCCATACCCCACTTATTTCCCGAGGACCTAACAATAAATGAAGCATCACCATGGTTGGATGCATGCAGTATTCTCTTCTTCCTTCATGCAATTGGCTAAGATACTAAACCGATAATCATGTATTACTGTTTTACATGTGAGAGAGACATGTGCTAACATGCAATCAAAATCCATTGACAACATGTTCTTAAAATCCTTATCAAGCATCCACATTGAGGAAAAGACGAGCGATATGGCGGCGGAGTGATGGAGACGATGGCTGTGATGATGGTTCGCCCGACGGCACTCCTGCGCCACTGAAAGAAAGGGGGAGAGGGGCCCCTCCTTATTCGTCATTTCCCTTCTCCCTAGGTGGGAGAAGATTTCTCCATATGGTCCTTGGTGTTCATAGCCCCCGGAGGGCTCCCCTCTGAGATTGGATATCTTCATGGGTAGTATTTTTTTCCTAGATGTTGTTTATGAGTCCCGTCCTCGTACTATTCACCACCGGAAGTTCTCTAATTCTAAAAGAATTGAATTGTTTATAACAGTGGCAAAACTTCTGGAGTAAGTCAGTAGCGAAAGGACGCAAAGGGATCTCCTAGTTACCTACACGGCCAAGGAGTGAGCACATGAGGAGGACGTGACCTTCCTGTAGCCCCCTTCACCCCTCCTATCATTGGGCCTCTTCTCGTGCGGAACTTTTTAACATATTTTTTGTTTGATTCTTTTGTCCCCGTAAAAACCCCTTTCTCGCAAAGTAAAAAGTACTGAAAAACAATAGCTGTCACTTGGCACTGGATTCACATGTTGGTTCAATAAAAAACAACAAAAAAGGTGAAAATAACCATATATAAATCATGTGAATATAGAATGAATACTTCAAAAATTATAAATACACCGGAGATGTATCAAGCATCTTCAATAGATGATGAAAAACAACCGTGATGCCATAAAAATGTCGTTTGAAGCACTTTTAGACCTAGAAATTCAGACCCAACAAACGATGCATCTCTATTTGGTGATGAAATTTTCTTTGAAAGCCTCAATTTTTAGCCCCAAGTGCTGCAAATTTTGAGCAGCTCTAGCGGCTGCCCAAAACCAAAATAGTGCGGGCGGGAACCCAAACGCCATGCTGAAACTTTCACGCTGTCCAATCGCCGTTCGACCAGACATTCTCGCCACCTATTGCCATTGCAGCCGCTCTCGCGACCGCTCCCAACCTTGCCGCTCGTTCATGTCGGCCAAGATAATCGTCAGGACCTCGTCGCCATCGTAGAAGCCCGGAATGCTACCGTCGATTTCGTCCATTCCCGCCACCTCCACCACTTGGGATGGTCGTCACTGGATCACCATCGGTCGTCGAGGTCAATTAGCGGCCGCCGACCTCCGCCGAGCCGCCGCCATTTATTCGGCGCACGGGGTGGCGTGCCGCGCTGGAAGTTGGATGCACCCCCGCCTCCTGGTCCGCTCTAACTGCTGTCCTAGGCGGCCCAACGACCGTTAGGCCCAGGCTCCCACCGTTGGATCTCATGTTTCAATTGCTTTCCCATTTTTTGACACCTGAATGCAATAAAATAAATACATACAATTCTCTTTTGTTTATTTAATCATTTTTACATCGCAAGTTTTTACATCCGTTGGGAGATGCTCCCGGCTCAGCTCCCCTCTCTCCTCTAGATCTCCCGACGCAACAAACGCAAAGCCACCGGCGCATCCGCAGTCGCCGCCTCTGCGATCTTGCCCGCCGCCGCCGCCGCTGCCGCCGCGAGAGATGGCAAAGGCATTTTATGCGGTGGGGTTCTGGATCCGGGAGACCGGTCAGGCCCTCGACCGCCTCGGCTGCCGCCTCCAGGGGAACTACTTCTTCCACGAGCAGAGTAAGCATAAACACCTTCCCCCGCCCCTAATAATCCTCCCTTTCCCCCCTCCCTCGTCGATTTTCGCGGATACTCCGGGCGTCGCGTGGATTTGGTCTTCTCGGACGGCCCCAAAAGAGTGAGCAAATCGGGGTTGCCGCCTAATGTCAGGGACGATTCAGGAAATATCACGGTTATGTGTGCCCCATTAGGCTGGGATTGGCCTAGGGTTCTGCATTTTTAGGTCATCGTGCTCGTTGCTCGGTTCATTTTGTGAAATATAGTGATGTTTATTTACTGGCCTGTCTTGGAATAGTTAACAGGTTTCGTGTACAGTAAGCTAAAATTAAGGAGGTGGACAGTGTATGTATGGATTATAGATCACTCTTTGGAAGAACTTGCCTCTTCCCAATTATTTATACTAATTCCATATTAACTGAAAGTTCTGAATATGTCAAATTGGCAAATTGCTATCAACAACATCTGTTAGCATTAGGTAATATTTGCCATGATATTGGGATGCTATCTGAATAGCTGTAGTTCTATTAACACTCTTGAGCTCCATTCTGCCCCCTTTATCGTTCTATTTGCCAGGCGAGCCGAAAGTCGAGGAATTCCTGTTTTAAGATGGGGTTGTGGCCGGAGTTTAATAATGTTTTTGATAATTTGTTTGTTGCAAATAGCTTATATTGCTATTCGTGAGATTTACCTTTATCTTTACAGATAGTCGGCCATGCTTGGGTGGCTTTGAGGTTTCACACGATGTAAACTAAAATTGTTCAGTTATCTTCCCAAGCCCGGGTAAAGGAGGAGGGTTGTGATAGGCGTGGCGAGCCAACGTAAAAACTAGCCAGTCCCATAGGTATGAAACCCATTTGAGCGAGAGTAGTACTAGGATGGGTGACCTCCTGGGAAGTCCTCGTGAAAGAGTTTCATATCTAAGGGTTGTGATCGGCTTGGCGAGCCAACGTAAAAACTAGCCAGTCTTTTGGGTATGAAACCCATTTGGGTGAGAGTAGTACTAGGATGGGTGACCTCCTGGGAAGTCCTCATGAAAGGGTTTCATATCTAGCCTACCCCAACTTGTTTGGGATAAAAGGCTTCGTAAGTAAGTATCTTATGTCGTGATTGAGTATTGCCTCGACCAGGGATTGTCATTTACATCTGTTTTGATTCAAATAGAAATCAATACTGGTATTTTGCTTTCAGAAGACCCTTCATCTCATGAATCTACAATACCCTAGTATGCAAGCAAATGTACCCTTATATTATTAACTCTTCGAGTAAATTGCACAATAAACACATCATGTAAGATATCCTTCTGCATAACACAATACCTTTGGCAATATAGTATTGGGTCTGGCTTGCTTGCAGCCCCCACTCACAGCCACGTCTCAAAATGCTGGCCAGTTGTGGTGGTATCTGATGTGGTTCGTGGAAGTAGTCTCTCTGTTGCACGGCAGCCCCCAAGATACACTGTTTAATCTTAGCCTCTTAGGCTGTGCCAATCTCGTAACCTTGTCCACGAGCCATGTCAACACTGTTGCCACCATACATATCGGCCCAGAATCGTGCCTGTAGTTCTGTTCTACAGTAAGCTGGTCTATGCTGACAGTTTGTTTAGGTGGTAGAAAAGCGGATTTAGATGGCACTATGGCAGAAGATTGGCTGCTTGCGGATGTATTTCTTAGAGGTTATATTTTATACAAATTAGTTCAGTATACATGGTGACTTGTGCTATTTGCTCCAGTACTGTAGCCCGCTGCTCCTCAGAGTGACACAAATATAATCGGACACTTTTTGGTTCTGCACATTCCTTCCTAATCGATATCATTATCCTTGGATGTGCATATGTTGTGTCCACCCCTTATTTGTATATCTGATGATGTTATTTTGTTGTTTTTTGCTGGATTGTTTCTATATATTTGTAAGCTTAGTGATCATGTGTTAGCATTTTGATTGCGCATCTCCTGAATGATAGCTAAGTGTTGTCACATTTCAGTGACAAAAAAAAGGCATTGGCATTTTACTCACATTGACTATCTTCTTTGATCACTTAATCCCTCATCAAGCTCATGAATTTGTATTCCCTCTTCATTTCACACTCAGTACATGGATAAACTGTGTATCCATCTGTAAGTTTTTCTTCATTTGCATATTAGCTTTCTGTGGCCGTGAAGTGGTAGATGACACTTTCTGATCACCTGATCTTCTGCACCCTTATCTGCAGGATGCTGCTTATGTTGTGCACTGCGTCTAATTATTGCTGCCATGTTTTATGTTTACATACGTTATAATTGTTTGTGCTGTTGTGAGCAACTACACCTATCAAAGTGCTAACATGATTTTATTTTGGACCTATCCAGTTTCAAGACATCGCACACTTATGAACATCTTTGACAAAGCTCCTCATGTTCACAAAGAGGTATTTGTCGCTCCAAGTGCATCCCTTATTGGTGATGTTCAAGTTGGACAAGGGTCTTCAATTTGGTACGGCTGCGTCTTAAGAGGTTGGTGCTCAGTTTTCCAGTGAGCATCATTTCGGTTTTCTTTGCTAAATCAACATACTTGATTTCAGGTGATGCAAATAACGTTCAAGTTGGATCTGGTACGAATATACAGGACAATTCTGTTGTGCATGTGGCAAAATCTAATTTAACTGGGAAAGTCTTTCCAACCATAATTGGAGACAATGTCACAGTAGGTAAATATAGATATACCTTCTGGTTCTTGTTTTAACCACTGCTTTATTCCACAGCCCCGCGATGTTTAATTGTTCATTATCTGCTCAGGCCAAAGTCTAGTATAGTAAAATTGTTATTGATCTTTGTCGGGGTACCACTTCTCATTGGCATCCACAAATATTTCGTTATTGGAGCCCCAAATTATGCTCTCTGGACTGTAAGCATGCATAGCAGACAGATACCATGTTTTTTTATTCCAAAACAATAGTATCTATAATTTTGAAGACAGTTTGGGCAATTGAGTTTTGTGCAAAACCTTAGTAGAGTTAGCTTGACATACATTTAGCAGAGGATATGCACTATAAATAAACTTTTGTATTTGAAATTTAAACTCTGATATTGGTAATGGTACCCATTGCCTCTCATATTGCCCACTATATGATATGCCAGAACCAATCTGACACCAAACCTATTTTCTTCTGTGTAGGACCTTCATTCTCGTGTAAAAAATTCACTGGTATTCTGATATAATATATATGTTCCAAACTTTGTTTCGCAGGACATAGTGCTGTATTACAAGGATGCACTGTTGAGGATGAAGCTTTTGTTGGTATGGGAGCAACCCTGTTAGATGGTGTTGTTGTGGAAAAGCATGGGATGGTTGCTGCTGGAGCCCTTGTAAGACAGAACACAAGGATCCCTTGTGGAGAGGTTGTGCTTTACCTCACCATTATTGTTTGGATTCATATTTAGGTCATCTCAGACATGCTTGCTCATCTTTTTTTAATTAACTAACTCTTGTTTGTGATTATCTTATCTCGGCAAGTGCTCTGTTGTTGACTATCCCTGTTCAATTTAGGTATGGGGCGGAAACCCTGCGAAATTTCTGAGGAAGCTCACAGATGAGGAGATTGCTTTTATTGCGGAATCGGCTGCCAACTATTCCAACTTAGCCAAGGCACACGCTGTTGAGAATGCCAAGCCCTTGGAAAAGATTGATTTTGAGAAAGTGTTGCGCAAGAAATTCACTCACCATGACGAGGAACACGATTCCATGCTTAGTGGCACTCGAGAGGTCCCTCCAGAGCTGGCGCCACCAAGCCCTACCCCTGCTCAATAAGCTTTGGTTATCTGTTTTTTTTCCCTTTCTTTGGTGCCTTCACCGTCTTCAGTTTGAATTCTTATTATATCTTTATCTGTGTGGTGCGTTTGGCGGTTTACCTTTATTTCAATAATTTTGGGTCGAGCAATGTTCTAAAGCTGACCATGTAGTTCAGTTTTTGTATTCCACAAGTTTTAAGGTCTATGGAACAAGCAGAACCATTTCCCACAAATTTACCAGTAGCGTGCACTGCATGCATAGTTTACTCTGGCTGAAATTGTGAGATGCACATGCAATGGAGGAGATAAACCTACGTGAGGGGAAAACAACATGCGTCTTGAGGTGTTCTGTAGGCATGCATGGTCTTGAGGCCGTGGTTTGGATTTATAGGTATTTTTGCTTTTAAAATTTCTGGACTTATTTGTCCCTCTTGTATTTTGATTTTTGAGTGAAACTTTGATCGTAAATTTGACAAGTGAAATTTAAGTTCTATGACAAAACTCATATTTGAATTCCCTTTTGGTATAATCATACTATTTTATTAGTCAAAGTATAACTGAAAATACAAGAGGGGCTTATAAACCCGGACGGAGAGAGTAGAAGCAACTGCATGTATATTGAGTTCAATCTAGGCGACTTTACTTTCATGGTCGCTAGATTTTCAGTAATTTTTTTGTTTGATTTACCAGCTTTTATAGCTTAAAATACGTCGAACACTGTCAATACATTTTACCGGAAATATATTCCTATATCTCAGGCGGTGGGTTTTATTGAATTTTCTTGCTCTGGGGGGTAGAAGTGGAGTTCTTCGTCCGGGTTAATTAGTCCCGTCAAATTTTGAGTGTATACTTTGACTCAAAATTTAGGGGGGTGGGTGGGCTTATAAACCCAAACAGAGAAAGTACATTTGTAGGTAATTGTGATTCCATGTACTGTGTCATAGGTGATCACCTCATGCGTTCCAATCGCGGATGTCGATGATATTGATGATTAGCAGTGCATTTTCTGAGCTTTGTCTTTTTTTTTTTGCACTCGTGCTACATCTTTTTCCATTAGATGTGGTAATTCTGACGATGAATTAGTTTTGCATGCAAACATCCATTCCCCCCCTCCTTCCCCCCACCCACATGTAACTAAGTTCCTTCTGCGATTTAGAAATTAATGCAACCTATTCATCAGTTGTCGTTTTTTCTTCCAAAACTCGCAGTGCTTTTTTTTTTGAAAACAACTCGCAGTGCTTCTTCGTCCTTGAGATTCTTCCCCCTTGCAACCTTCCTCTACTGTCAACCCCGGCAGTTGACATTGCCACACACGCCACCTCGCTGCTCTGCACTGATTGAGCAATCGCCCTTGCCGTGCCGCATGTTCACACACGAACATGTCACCGTGTACCCCTCGCACGGCTCCTTTCGTAAGTGGGCCAGCTCGGCGGCAAGTTTTTTTGAGCCCGCTGGCCTGCATAGGATGGATTTAGCCTATTGAGCCGTTTTGCGCCTCTATCAGCCGCTACCGGACCGGCACACCAGGACCGGCCCATTTGGCCAGGTTTGGTTCAACCCCAGTTTTTCTCACAGCAGAAAAAACAAATCGACGTCTCAAAGAAAAGAAAACAAATCGAGGAAAAACAGGGGGAAAAAAATCCACCCCAACGCTGGCATTTTTTTTTTGAAGCTTCAACGCTGGCAGTTCAGCCCTCGAACACCGGAGAAGGCCAGCTCGTCGGAAGACCTCCGACCTCCCCTGCGAATCTCGAGTGGCAATCAATCCGGCCGCCGTTCGCACGGCCGCCGAACGGCGGTTCGCCATGGCCGCGGCGGAATCGGCCGGCCTGCGGCGCGGGGCAGGGGCGGGGGCGGGGTCGGGGGCGCGGAGGAAGGCGAAGGAGGCGGCGGTGGGCGCCGCCGCCAGGGCGCTCTTCTACCCGACGCTGCTCTACAACGTGGTGAGGAGCAAGGTCCAGGCCGAGTTCCGGTGGTGGGACGAGGTGTCGAGGTCGATCAGGTGCGTGTGCTGCCGCCACCATAGATCGCCTTCCCGGCAAGTAATTTCCTCCATTGCGGTGAACTTTTAGATGCAAACGCGTTATCATTTTGTTTTAGTTTAAATATAGTAACCTCTGTCTTGAATTAGAATGCATTTTTTTTTGAGGTTTAGAATGCATTATTTGGAGTGAGAAGAACCATTTATCTGAAATATGTTAATCTATCCCGTGAGGCTGTCAGAGTTAGTAACTATGCTTCTTTGTTGGTAGCAACTAGGATCAAGTAATATTTTGAATGCTGGCTTGAGCAGATTGGTAGACAAGGGGGGAGGGGGGGTGCGGGGTGTTCTCTGTAATTTTAAAGCAAATCCAGAACTGAATGTACCATGTTTGGGTGCTCTCCATATGATGTTGGTTCCATTTTCAGTCATTGTCAGAAATTAAAGAGTTACTACGCTATTCGTGGGTCTGGTCTGATGTTTTCCAACAGTTTCATAGTTTCATGTTTGTCTATAGCTGCACTGACCAGACGTTTAGGCCTGCCTGATGTATTTTTCTCTCTTAAAGCAACAAATGAACAGAAATCAGAATTCAGAAGCCAAACCAGAAATAGTCCTACTCGTTGTTAATGGCCGTTGTGCAATGGTGAAGCAAGAAACAAGCATTCTAGCTTCAAATCTTGACTGGCTTAAGTTCATGTATATGGTACTTTTACATTTGCTCATTTGATTGCTGTTTATTATCAGTCTTAGTCACGGTTCTACATTGTGTCAGTTTCCCCATTCACACACTGATTATTGTGATCATGACCACGGTATTTATTGCGGATTAGTTGCTGGTTCTGTGTACTTATTTCCATGGATGCGGAGGTCAAGAGTTGGATGTACTCACATTTGCTTTTGGTTTTGCATTATGTGATAGTGAATTATAATGCAATCTTTCTGTTTAACTATTTATTTCATTTAATGAGATTGAACCTATGACTAGTTTCTATGCTCTTATTCTATATCTAACTGATAAAGATAAGATGAATAAGTCTCATTGATGTAAACATTTTCTCTTTACCAGTTCATTTTGCTTGGAGCTGTTCCATTCCGTAAGGATGTTACACGCTTGCAGAAGCTTGGAGTACATGGCGTTGTAACCCTGAATGAACCATTTGAGACTTTAGTACCATCATCAGTATATAAGGCAAGTAACACAAATAATTTATATGTAAAAGATTAATAGCATTATACAGAGCCTTTAACCCTTTATAATTGCACGAAATTTTATGTCCACACTCTAATCATAATTGTTGCAATTGGAGTCATGACCAATTGGTATTCCTTATGACATAAGTGCTCATCTGTTAAAAATTTACAGTCGCGTGGGATTGATCACCTTGTTATTCCTACAAGAGATTATATGTTTGCTCCATCACTTGTGGATATTAGTCATCACTTGTGGATATTAGTCAAGCTGTTGATTTCATTCATAGTAAGTGAGAAACAGAGTTTGTCCTAATTGATTCTTATTAACTAAGCAAATATTTAGTTGATTATACAGAATCGATGATGAAGTTACTGGCCATCACAACATCACTTTCTGTTAGATATTAAGATTTTCAGTGTTAACTTTTCATGCTTAATCAGGAAACGCATCTCGTGGGAGGATGACATATATTCACTGCAAAGCTGGAAGGGGACGGAGTACAACGATTGTCTTGTGCTATCTGGTAAGTTGCTTATTCTTCTTTTAGAGAAACTATTATGTCAAAGATTCAGCCAAAAACTTAAGATTCATAGTAGGCATTTAGAACCTTTATAGTGATAACCAAATTTGTGTTTTTCACTAAAATCACGGTTTTCACGCTTTCGGGGCGAGGACCCGAACTATTGCTAGCTATTTAGAACCTTTATAGTGATAACCAAATTTATCGCATACCACTTATTTGGAATTAATTGTATTGTGCTTCAGTGGAAATTTTTATGCTTGACTTTTATCAGGTGAAGCACAAGAATATGACACCTACCACAGCATTTGAGCATGTGAGATCTAAAAGGACTAGAGTGCTGCTGACCCGTTCCCAGAGGAAGGTACTGGACATATCCTAACTCATTCTGAAATTAACAACTCATTGAACTAGCAATGTTTGGTTTTGTTGCTCTCCAGTTGTGTTGTTTCTTGGATGTGACGAGTTACATAAATTTGTCCCTCAGGCCTTCACTATTATATAGATCCTTCTGTGGTTTGGCACTAGTAAGTTACCTGTGAGAGGTAGTTAGCAGTCAACATATAGCTGGTGATAGCTGATAACTAGCTGAAACAGAAAATATGTTGCACTTTAGCGCCTTCTCCCATCATTTGGCACTTATCTTTGTTAAGGGGTTAGTTAAACTGGCTTCCATCAAGCACAAAGGGAACATCGCTGCCAGGAAATATGTTTGTTCTAACTCTTTGCACCTGGGCCAATCACCTGCAGCCTATATGCCATATGTAAAAAAATGATTCTTTTGTGGTTTGATCATTTAAAGATGATTAAACATGGAACTCATATCTTATCTGTAAATCAATGCTGCTACCTGTAAACTGCTTGGATCGTGACATGTTAGCCACTTTTATCATATAGCTGCACTAAATTTATATAATGTGGACTGTGGACCAAACTCACTCCCAGTGGACCTAATACAGCACACCAATTACAGAATGAATTAAAACGAATTATCTACTTTCCAGCGGTGCGATCACTGTAGAACTCTCGGAGGTCGTCTTGAAAGAGAGGCAGCTCCCTATGGTCCCTTGGTAGAAGATGGTTCAAATTACATTAAATTAAATCAATGCCCGTCGAAAATACTTAAATATTTTCCCGTCCGGTGGCCCTGATAATGGCAGGTGGTTCAGGAATTCAGTACGAAGGTCGCTGGAACAGCAGCAGCAACATCATCATCTCCATCAGGGGACGCGGTACCGCAAACTGAAGATGGCTCTGGTTTGCCAGGCGTTGTCAGCGAGGATGCCAGCTCGCCTTCTCACAAGGCCACCCCATCAGGGCCAATGATGAAGAAGATGCTGGCATGCCTGCTTCCTTCCCCGATGCGATCTGGCGGCGACTCGCCGTCGCATGCCGACCTGCGGGCACCCTAGCGCCGTACCGTACCGGTCCCGGTCTCAAGTGGTTCGTCGATGTGGAGCCGATGCGATCGATTCCTCTGCCGGAAGATCTTCCTAACCGTGCCGCTCATCCTGTTCCTCATGTGTTCTCACGTTGCTGTGTCGGATCAAGTTCGTTTTGTCCTTGCTCCGTGCCTACATCGTTGCTGGGGGCTGGTTCTGCATCTTGTGCTTGCCTGACTGCCCCTGTGTTTAAGTTTCTACAGGACCAGGACCTCTGATTTTTATTTTTGTAAATAAAGTAGCAACTGTTTAAACTTGCAAGGCTAACATACAGCTTCTGCTGAAGACTAGCTGCGGGGCTTCGAGATTGGCGAGATCAGATAAGTTGCGGAGTTTCAAGATCGACGAAATCGACAGTTTTCATGGGAAAAAGCTCTGTAGAATTTTCTTGTGGATGGCAGCGCCCGGAACAATTCTTTTTGCTTGAGTTGGGCACCGAATCTGTTTGGGGGGAAAGTGAACCCCAGTTGGGACAGCAAAATCGGTGCTCCAGCCCTGCAAAGTTTCCTCCTGTCGCCGTCGGGACGCGGATCGCCTGATCGGATCTTAATTTAGGATCTGGATTGGCGATGAGTGTTGAGTGGGGTCACCGACAAATCCCCAAAGCAAATGGTTTGGTTTTGCTTTTCTTCTCTTCTTCTCTGATGATAGCTGCCTCTTGCGACACCCTGTTGCCACTTGTCATGAGAGGTTCTTTTATCATGGCTCCTTTTTTTCGAGTTAATTATTATTAGCATTACTACATCCGTACCAAAATGTAAGACATTTTTGTAGGCTAGTTTAGGCACGGAGATAGTGCTTTTGAACCGTGGCCATATACAGATTTTTGATCAGTCGCCTGTTGGCACGGCACCAACCTAAAACTATCGCACTTATCTCTAACTCGCCAATGAGAACTATTCGAAAAAAGTTGCACTCATCCCCCACTGTCATGTCAAATTGTTGGTTGGTCCTTTTTTTTTTTGCGGGATGTTGGTTGGTCCTTCGACTTAGATTGTTCTTCCGACATGCTATGGTGACGGATCAACTAATCTTCTATCCAGCTAAATATTGGCTAATGCTATTCAGTGACATACTCCCTCCGTCCGGAAATACTTGTCATCAAACTAGATAAAAAGAGATGTATCTAGATGTATTTTAGTTCTAGATACATCTCTTTTTATCCATTTTGATGACATGTATTTTCGGAAGGAGGGAGTATTTTGTTCGTCGAAAAATTATGCCACTGTTCCCTTTTGGATAATATTTTAGCGAGCAACACCTGGCATGTTTCCAAATTCTTCGTAGTGGTTAATTATTCATCACGTTTGACCAAAACCATCATTATTGACTTGTTCGACTCCGTCCAAAGCTATGATCCGTTACGGAACTACGTGTCCACAACTACCATCCCATGAAAACATGCAAGACATTATGAAATGCATGGATTCCTTGTGAACAACCACACCTTACAGGTTTCGTTTACGTGGTGACTACTCCCTCCGTCCCATAATGTAAGACGTTTTTTGATACTAGTGTAGTGTCAAAAAAACGTCCTAGTGTCAAAAAAACGTCTTACATTATGGGACGGAGGGAGTATTAAATAACACAAATAGTACAGTAGTCGACCTCCTCAAATGGCACATGCCCGTCTTTGCACCGCCAACTATCTTTGACCATAACAATAACAAATGAAAACCAGATACACTCAACAACATGTTGGTAATAAACACAATGGGTTATCAAAACCGACCTAAAGTTATTTTAACCCGCCAAAAGAAAACTATTGTAAACCAAAATGATTTTTCTTGGAGGCGGCCTTCGTCCCCTATGTTAGCGCGCGACCCTTCTACTCTTCTTCTTCGCGATGATGCTCTTCCTCACCTACTTCTTTATTCTTCCTTCTCGTATCACACCCCTAAACTCTTTTCTCTTGCCTCCTCCATGGGCCTCCACCAGATTTCATCTACCCCGACCTATCGACCACTTCACTCCTTCGCCACTTCAACGTCCTCCTTATGCCGTCGTCGAGATTCGTCACCACCATTCCATCACAAACCACCACCATCGTCTCCTATGGTGTCAAACCAAGAGTAAGACCGGAATTCGAACATTCGCACAGTAAACCACTCAATAAAAAGAAAAGGAAAAAAATCACACTCCTTCCATTCTCTCACCATCACAAAAAAGTCAATAATAATTACTTTCCATTTTTAGAAAGGTCAAAGGCAAACAAAAAAGTATGGTTTGTGAGGACCTCCCTCCCACACATGCGCAATCGATATACTCCCCACCCCAATCGTCACATCTTCGCACTGCAACGTTACACATTGTGTGTTAAATAACACCAAAAATACGGTAGTCGATTTCCTCGGACGCCAATTTGCACATCTTCACACTCCCAACCATCTTTGACCATAAAAATAACAAGTGAATGCGGGCTAAACTCTATAAGACGTGGTAATAAACGCAATGGGTTATCAAAACCAACCTAAAGTTATTTTAACCTGAGAAAAGAAAACTGTTGTTACAAAATGGTTGTTAATTTTTTTGGGTGAAAAGAAGGGTCCAAAAGGACCCCAACGCTATATTAAGCATAAAGCGATGGTGCATAACATCTAACAATAGGACCCTTAACAACCAGGAAATAACAAACTAGTCCCTGAAGATTACAAAGAGGACCCCAAACAACTGATGCAGATTGCAATCGGGTCTCAAGCCGCTCCCGTACAAACCAAGCCTTGTCGTCGGCGGGGACAACACCACTTGGGACGGCGAAACCTCTATGGCACCTCGCCATGGACCTCATGCTGGAGCTGCACTACCTCCCATCAGGCATCTTAGCCGGGATGAAGAAAGAAAGCCGCCATTCGGCCAGAAGATTCGATGGTGAAACAAAGACGACCGGCAATCGAGCGCTAGTGCTGATGCAAAGGCCTCTTCGTGAGAACCACTGGTGTCGTGCGCGAACCCAATCATAATTTCCATCCCCCATAACTCCTCCACCACTGAGGTGACCTCAGAAGCATGGAACTTGGAGAGCCTCATCCAGACCTAGGAACCATATAAGAAAGAAGAAAGAAAAAGGAAGGGATTATAATCCATAGACTAGCAACACCAATCCTTCAACGAAATTGCTACCACCTCCATGGTGGCTAGCTTAAGTGGAAGAAGGCTGCAATATCAAGGACCTGAGAAGGCACCATTTGTAACCCGACGAAGGCCTCGGGTTTTCTTCCTTGAAGCACTCTCAGGTCCTCAATCCCAACCACCATGGGTGAGATGAAATGAAGGAGGACGATAACCATATACGGTCTATTGGAAAGGGAGAGGACCCAAAGGCAGCCATCAAGGACTCATCTACTGAACCTACTGCTACAAAGGAACACGAGAACCCCTCTCCCTCACCTCCCCGGATAGCAAGGCCGCCAGATCAGGGAAAGAGATGGGCCAATGAAGGAGGAAGAAGGGAAGATGAAGGAAACAAGGAGCGGGGTGTAGGAAACGAGGCTGGGACAAAAAAATGATTGTTCTTGGAGGCGACCTTTGCCCCCTATGTTTGCGCGCAACTCTTATACTCTTCTTCCTGACGCTGCTCCTTTTCACCTACTGTTTTCACATTCCTTCGTATCACACTCCTATAGTCCTCTCTACCGCCTCCTCTATGAGCACCCATCGAATCTCGCCCACCCCGGCCCATCGCCCACCTCGCTCCTTCGCATGCTTCAGCTTAACATTCTCCTTCTGCCGCCGTCGAGATCCGGTCACCGCCGCAATCCACAATCGCCGTCTTCGGTGAAGTCAAATCAAGAGTAAGATCGGAATTCGAATATCCACACAGTAAATTTCGAGCAAATTCCTCAATAATACTCAATAGAAAGAAAAATGAAAACAAATCCCCCTCCTCCCATTCTCTCACCACCACAAAAATCAATAATAATGCTTTTCCATTTATAGTTTCTAGAAAAAACGTAAAAGGCAAAACGAAAAAGTAGGGTTTTCCACCCGGACCTCCCTCCCACACACACGCGCACGCAACCGATATATTCCCCCCACCCCACCCCCAGCCCAGCCAGCCGTCAAAGCACGACACATCCAGGTCCAAGCAAAGCATCCCCAGCCTAGCCGAGACCGCGTGCGCTCCACGCAGCATCCGCCGCAGCAGCCGCCGAGAGAAGTCGCCGCCGGAGAAGGAGGAGGATGTCGTGGCAGACGTACGTCGACGACCACCTGTGCTGCGAGATCGACGGCCAGCACCTCACCTCCGCCGCCATCCTCGGCCACGACGGCAGCGTCTGGGCGCAGTCCCCCAACTTCCCCCAGGTACAGGCCCCCGCTCCCCCCGCTGGTCCGCTCCGTTTCGTTTCGTTTCGATCCCTGGTTGACCCGCCGCGCTAGATCCGCGCGCGATCTGCCCCCCGCGCCCGGATCGGGACCGAGGCGGGGGGAGATCCGGATCTCGGCCGACACGAGCCGCGGATCTCGCGGCCTCCGTGGCGCCGTTCCGGTCGTCGTTGCTGCTGGACGCTCGTCGGGGTAGCGCGTGCGCTGCCTGCTCGTATGATTCGTGTGCAGGCAGCGGGGTGTTTATGTGAATTATACGAGGTGTCTTGTGAGTTGAGCGATGTGTAGATGGTGGAGTCGGATTCGTTGCCTCGGCCCTGTGATTAGTTCATAGAAGTATCAGAAATACAGTACTAGCGTAGTATTGGCCTACATATAAATCTCGTAGTTGGGGTAGCTGCTCAAGGATGACCGGAGCGGAGAGGTTTCCGCTGATCCTGTTACATACCAATTGCGTGTAGAATTTGCTTTTACAGGACGAGAAAGGATCATGTGTCATGGATTTATGGAATCGTCTGTCCTTTCTGGCCATGAATTTGTGTTGCCTAGGTATGCTTCGTATTGTTTGACTGTCCTTTTAAGTGCTTAACCGGGAAAATTATTGTTAAGAAAAGAATGATCTACCACTCCCTTAGGTTCACTTCAACCGGTGGTTAAATCACGCCGTGTCATATTGTTGTATGGTCCTGGTAATTACTATACTGTTATTTCAGAAGGTGCTCAATTCACCATGAAAGCCTATTGTAATGTCCCATGGGAGTTGATGTTTTTATGTGCACAGTATGATGTTTATTACGACTGTTTTAGGTTTTATTTTGCCCGCTCTATCTGAACTTTCCCTTGTTTTCTGCTTCTGGATGCTGCAGTTCAAGCCCGAGGAGATTGCCGGCATCATTAAGGACTTTGACGAACCTGGACATCTTGCACCAACTGGTCTTTTCCTTGGAGGCACAAAGTACATGGTCATCCAAGGTGAACCTGGGGTTGTCATCAGAGGAAAGAAGGTACATATCTTTTGAAAAAGAAACTGCCCCTGAACTATCAACGCTTTGTGACTTCTCTGCAACACTCATGTCAGAGCTTTGCCCAGCAAACTGAATTAATTTATTCTGTTGGTACCTACCCAATTAATGCAAGAATGTTCATCAGATGAATGCTCTCACACATCATCCAATATAAACAGGACAACTTATGCTGCTTGATAAAATCGTGACACCTACAAGCCTCATATCTATTAGCTCGTACATGCACATTTCCTTTCCCTGTATTGTGTAGACTAAAGGACTTGTAGTTGCTCTATCTTTCCCTGCATGCATACCATCTATTAGAGGTTCAGCTGCTAGATTGTCATTAGTGTGTTTCCATTCTACCGAATGGTGATACTTATTTGCTGATATTCCCCACAAGGAGAAGTTGGTGGTCATTACCCGCATAATGCATTTCAGTCAAGTTGCACAAATCCGTATAAAGTTACTTATTACCGTGACTAGAGAGTATTGAAGCAGTCGATTTCCTTTTTTTTTTTTGCGGAAGAGAAAGAGCAGGTTCTTACATGTTTCCTATGATGTTTCTTATAGGGCACCGGTGGCATCACTATCAAGAAGACGGGCATGGCCCTGATTCTCGGTATCTACGATGAGCCCATGACTCCTGGCCAGTGCAATTTGGTCGTGGAGAGGCTAGGCGACTACCTGGTCGAGCAGGGTTTCTAAGGCCGCCCTGATATGCTGTTATTTTGGTCGTGTGGGACTAAGTTTGCTCTACTGTGGGCTTTGCATCCATCTGCTTGGCGTACCGCATGATATATGCAGTGAATAATTTTAGCTTGGGGTTTGTCGGTTGATGATGTGTCGAAGGGGAAAAATGGATTTACTATGTTTTCTTTTTAATGTTTGGCATCGCGTCGTATCAAACTCAGCTGCTCTTTCGCTGAGTAATGTACATTTGCCTGGTCATGGAAACTTGTGGGTTCTGCTGCTGCTTTATTGAAGATGATTGCAATTCTACTGACGTGCTTGCCTGGTTATGGTACTTTGTCATTGCATTACTGTTGTCTGTGGGCTAGCGTTAGATGGTTGATGCTAATAATTGGTGCAAAATTCAATCACCACCCCGCCACGTAACATTACAATTCCATTTGTCAACTCGTAAATTGCCCATCTATGCAGCCATGATTCAACTATTTGTTAACTCGTTTCAGTCCATATTTGTTCACTTATTTCAGTTCATGTTGAAATATCCAAACCATCTTATAATTCAGGATGGAGGTAGTACTTCTGAATTTCTGATCCACTCACCTATGTGATATGTTGCCCATACCGTAGTAATAGCTAGGGTTGAAAATTTCCACAGCTAGTCGTTTTCAAAAATTACCGGAGCTACTCCATCCATTGACAAATATAAGATGTTTTCAATATTTTAGACCATATATGGATTGAAATGAGTGAATAAGTAGACTAAAATGCGTATATATACAACAGAATCAGAAAAAAATATATACAACAGAATCAGAAAAAAAGTTGGAACATCCAATGTTTTTAAGGCGGCAAGGCGTGGCAAGGCGCCTCACCACCTACTCCCTCCGTTCCACAATACATGCCTTTCATTTGTCAAAATATAGATGTATCTAGACATGTTTTAGTATATAGATACATTCATTTTTGGACAAATGAAAGTCAAGTATTTTGGAACGGAGGGAGTAATTGGTAAGGCATAAGGCAAGGTGGACGCCTTAGAGAGTTTTAAGCAGCAGAATGAAGTAGAATTTGGTAGGCAGCTATGCGTACACACTACACATCTTGCACTTAGAGCCCATATAGCATCCGTCCTCTTTGCACTTTCTCTTCTCACCAACAATAATCATGCATTATTCTAACCATCCAGGCTGAAAAGCAGCAAGCAATGAACAACTGAACATGGAAGAAACAGAGCAGAGGAGGGTGGGAGAGAAGGAGGAGGGAGAGGAATAGAGGGGCTCCTTGTTGCATGTTGCTGGTTGCTGCTGTACTGAAGAGGAGGATGAGGAGCCTGTTGCTAGTTGCTGCTGTACTGAAGAGGAGGGGAGGAGGAGCTGCTGGAGAGGAGGGGAGGAAGAGCTGCTGGAGAGGATCTGCTGCAGAGGAGGGAGCAGATCTGCTGGAGGATAGGAGCCAGAGAAGGAGGAGATGCGTGTGGGTTGGGGGCTGTTTCTCTCTCTCCCCCCCCCCCCCCCCTTACCTGTTGGTGCCAACAACATCTCTATTTCCCACCAAGACTGTTTCCCGCCTAAAACTGCTTCCCTTCCTGGCTGGCAAGCTCAAGGCGTCCAATATGAACTAGGGCACCTACCTGGATGCCTTAGTACCGCTTCAGACGCCTTAAAGCTTAAGGCGGACGCCTTACTCAGGTACCTAAGGCAAGCTGGACCCCTTGAGCTTGCGGGGTGCCCTGACGCCTAAGCATCGTCTAGGCGACGCCTTATGGACACTTTAAAAACAATGAGAACATCTTATAATAGTGAACGAGGGAGTAGTTGTTTTCATCAAGTCAGAGATACAAGCGAAGTTTGTCGCATTTTGCAAGTTGTACTAAACTGAAGGCACATGGCAAGTTTATGTACCGTCAGTGTAGTTACCTAAAAAGATTGATTAGTATGGCCAATTTTGCACACACAACCTTTTGTGTTTTGAAAGGTTCGTCACACTTCTGTTTTTAAATTCTCACACTATCATACTACTCTGTCATAATACAGTGCATAATAGTTTTGTTTCAAGTCAAACTTTGTAAACAACTGCCAAATCCTTAGAATTTTTTAACTGAAATATCAAATTAATACCGTTAAATTCATTATAAAATACATTTCCAGATTGTACATATTTGCTATTTAAATGTTCATATAATATTTTTACAAACTTGGTCAAAATTTACAACGTTTGACTTAGGATAAATTTAAATGACTATATTTTGACACAGAGGGCACAATGTATTTTTTAAGAGTACTTTGTGCGTACCATATTTTTATAGAAGAGTAGAAAATGTCTACAATAGTCACTAGAATAATCACAGTCTGATAGTAGGGCCACACCATACCAGAAATACATGGGCACTGTATGAATTATCATATTTTGTTGGAAAATTCACAAGATGTATTGGACACCCAATAGTGTTGTCCCTATTATTGGATTATCTAGCAGTAGATGTAATATCCTTTGGATTTGCCGTGCAAAATAATAATTTCTCTGGAGTTAGCCACTCTTGGAGACATCCACTGGGTAACGATGGATGCAGCTAGCCCAGGGTCCATCCATACGTGAAGATGGTTGTATACACACCCAACCAACGGTGTTGCACTCATACCCTGCACCGAATCCGATCATCCACACCCTATTGCCTTTCTTCATCCGGCCTTTGGCCTCGATGTATGATAACTCATACCACACCGATGATGTCGATTGGTTTCCAAATCGATGCAACGTCATCTTCGATGGCTCAACATGCTTGTCTGATAGATTAAGACCACGTTGTACCGAGGTGATAACGCCGGTCCGCCAACATGGATGCAGAAATGCTCAAATGCAACACAAAAGTTGGGGATGTATGGTCTAATCTTCCACCAACGGACCACCTTTTTCGCCACATAGAAGAACAAAAACTTGAGAAGCTCTGATGCGGGTAGGACAAGAGGCCCAGTTGTCATGATATTGTCCTTGAGTGCGTTCCCAGCGACATCCATAAGGTCTTTAGAGAGAGCAATCCCTAGGTTGCCCTTGTCATCTTCCTCTTGATAAACACATCGGTAAGCAGCGTTGTTTGCCGCAGTGATCGTCCGCGTGAAATGTCCAAGACGAAACCGGGCCTTTGACTTAGAAGTCGATAACAACTTGGCAGCACCGCCTATGCGGAACAAGATGTTAACCAACTGCATGGAGCGCTTATTACCCGCATAGTAAGATGGCCCAATGGTCTCTGTCGACACCACCAACACGTGCGACCCCCAAGGCATGACTTGCAACATGTTGCTTGCGAGCCCCACCGAGGTCACCGCTGCAGAGCACGCCATCCCAGAGAGATTGATGACACGAAGATCACCTCGCAACTTGTATCTGTTCACAATCATGTCAGCCATGGATGGTACCGGGCTAAATGCACTGCAATTGGTGATAAGAGCACCAATCATGTCGCGGTTGATGCACGTCTTGGCGAAAAGGTCATCGATCACCGAGAAGACCACCAACTCAGCTTCGGCACGTGCTTCGTCAAGCCCACAATGTGGCTCTATATAGTGATGTGCATGCGGGACACATGTTTCATCGCTCATGCCCGAGCGCTCAAGAACAGTAGCTATGAAGTTGACAGTAGAATCATCAAACAAAGGCGAGAGCTGTGGATGCTCGAGGAAGGATGCCTTTGAGATTCTTAAGTTGGAGCTCGGCCGGAAGCAAGCATAGTCAACAAGGTATACAGTTCTACGACGGAGTGCAAGGTAGGTGGTAGCTGTGATGATCAGTAGAATCACGGCAATGAGTAAATGGATGGGACAGATGACACTGAGTTGGGGTACAGTCTCAAGTGAAGCAGGTAGCCATGGTGCAACTCTCTTGAGGACGCCAGCTGCGAGTGTCATTGTGGTGACAATTCGCAGGAGGAAGGTGTTGGCAGCGCGGTGGTATACAAATCTGAGGCTCTTGAGATGAGATAGCAAAGTCATGGTGTTCGGTGGTGTGGTTTACGTGCATGTAGAGGTGGCCGATCGAGGAGGATATATAGGAGGGAACAGCAAGGGCATATGCTATACTTTGTAATGTTGTAGTACTTCAAAACATTTGCAGAACTAAAGCCTCCAACCGTGCAAGTGTCAACTGGCCGTGTCCAGCTGGAAGCTTATGTCGACGAACATTTCTTTGCACTCAAAATATTTCTTAACAAAAACGTGGGAGAAATACCTAACGTCATAGGCTAATAGGGAATCTTGATTATTGCTCAATAGTGCACGGACGATGATAGTACGCTGTAGTATGGCTCATTAATTGCATGCCAAATAAACCATCTCACAAAACATTATCATGCGCGCATTTGTGTAGCCCATGTTTTTCACATCGCGCTGCAGGAGCACTCTCATTTCAGATTTGCTAAGTGGACGTACGGAAATACATATTGAAGAGGACATAATGTTTTGAATGTCAGATTTGAATTTCATAAGGCATCTTATTATCGATCAATTATATTATATCATCTTATATATTATTAAACCCCCCAGATTAAAATCAAAGCTCAAAAATATTATAAATTATAATTACACAACAGGCTAATAAAAAAAGATACTGATACGGATACATGAAGGTCTCACAAAAAAGCAAAAGTTTGGTTATTTGTTGAGAAATCATTAGTTAAGGGGCATCCTTGCAAATGTCACTAACATTTACTCTGACTGTCACAAGTGGCGCATCCCATGTGAGCCACCCGCCGCGCAACCTAGGGTTTTGGTGATATTCCTCCCCTCATTCAGCAGGGATGGCCGGGTTTGTTTGCGACTTTTTTTTATAGATCTATTTTTTCAAAACGATGTATCTCCTGACCCGTGTATCCAAATAATGAAACGTTTTCACCGTTGCGTTCTTCGCGTCGAGATCTTTGAAACTAAACTAAATTCCATGTTAATAGATTTCAACAAAATTCTCTTTGGGAAAAAAATTATGCTGCCATGGTGAACTAACATGTGCTTCCAAATAGTACTAACTTGTGCTTCCAAGTGAAATTAACGTGTGCTTACCGCGGTGGTGATGGCGATGTCCCTTGGTAGGAATCATGTCTCCCACGTCCTATCCCCATCTAGATGGTGTGAATAACGGCGCCGGAGGATGTGTGGAGGTGTGTCTCCGTCGGATCTCACGGGATTCAGTCGGTGGTGGTCTTTGATGGATCTAATTGGATCCTGTTCGTCTTCATTCATGTGGTTACAAGTTTGGTCTTTCCGTTCTACAACTCTCTCCTTCGGCGATGTTTGCTGCTATGGTGTGCTGGTTCTTTGGGACCTTAGCACGACGACTTCCCGACAATCTACTACAACAAGGTTTGCCTGGCTCTGGTGATGGAGGGGCGATGGCGGCGGTGCGCCCTCGGCTTGCTCTAGTGCTTGTAGTCGTCGCTAAGTTGTCCATGGACCTAGTATTCTCTGTACTGTCATGATTGATGAATAGATTGGAAATTTTTGTCGCAAAAAAAAGAAAGAATCTAACTTGTGCTCCTGCAGGGTGAAGCACACCTGTGAAAGCACAACTACGCTTCGTAGGTAAACTAACTTGTGCTTACCGCGGGTGAAGCACACCTATGCTTCACGTCAAAACACAACACACCCCTTGTCGGTGTGAAAACCGGCAGACCTCGGGGAAGCGGGTCCCGAGCTGTGGATCTCGGACATATGGTAACAGGTACAGGGAGACGATGTTTTACCCAGGTCTGGGCCCTCTTGATGGAGGTAAAACGCTATGTCCTGCTCTTTTTGTATTGATATAGATGTATCGAGTACAAAGTTGATCTACGTCCTACCCTACAGATGTGTTCTAACTGTAGGGCTAGGTGAATGAGATTGCGTTGATGTCCCCTCTATGGGCTAAACCCTTGTCTTATATACACGTCAGACAAGGTATCTAGCGTTACAAGGTCGATATCTTGATGTGGAGGCGGTAGGAGAAGCCTTGGAGTATACAACAAGTCTTCGGTAGATGAAGTCCTGATCACGCCCCACCGTGCAGCTTCCAGAGTCCACCTTGAGAAGAATGCGGGCCCATCATCCCAATCCGAAGAGTATGGGCCGACTAGGTTAGTACCCCCTAGTCCAGGAAACCATCAGTAGACCCCGAACTGGTCTTCTATGCCGAGGACGATTCCCTTGATGAGGACAACCTCGGATCCGAAGTCCTTGGCTCGACAGATGAGTCCCCTTTGCGATTTCAAGATTCCCAGATCACTCTCTAAAGGAGTGGTGTGAAACAAGAAATAGTCGAGCTCATACACTGCCTGAAGAGACGGGGTAACTTTGCCTTGAAGGCCAATCACATAGGTGTGAATAGTACCACCTAGCGTGACAACTTTATTGAAAGCGCACCCCACGCTGGGTCGGGCAGTTACTACTTCCCCTAAAACGTGGCTCGAGGTGGCCTTTTTATTGGCGCGTCCCATCAAGGTGGATATCGTGCCCATTTTCTCGGGGATATCATCAAGATTCCCCCCCCCCATGTGCATAACGACATCTTTTGCGGGAGTAGCATTTCTATCGGCGCGGAAAGGGGGACTCTTGGCCTTTCAACAACCTATGAGAGTAAAAAGAGAACAATGCAAGCAACCATGCTCTCACTTCCCCCACCCGCTGCTTCGTCTAGCTCCAGCGATAAGATCCAATCTCACACTCCTCCTTCACAAATCCAAGCTCCCCCATCCAACCATGGACGACACCCTCAAAGGGCATGGGAGTGGTTCGATGGTGACGGACTGCAACATCCTGGAGCTGTGCGGCGCACGATACATACATCTTTGCCAACATCGCCGGCTGCGCACCCTGCTACTTGTGAGCTACGTTGGGATTTCCTCGAAGAGGAGAGGATGATGCATTAAAGTAGAGATAAGTATTTCCCTCAGTTAAGAACCAAGGTTATCAATCCAGTAGGAGAACCACGCAACACCTTGTTAGCAGTACCTATACACAAATAACAAATCCTTGCACCCAACACGAACAAAGGGTTGGCAATCCCTCGGTAGTTACTTGCAAGTTTAAATTGTATGGTGATAGATAGATAGATCGAACAAAAAATACAAAATAAAATAAATAAAGAAAAAATACAGCAAGTTATTTTTGGTTTTAATATATGATAGAAAATAGACCCGGGGCCTTAGTTTTCACTAGAGGCTTCTCTCTTGAAAATAGCATACGGTGGGTAAACATATTACTGTTGGGCAATTGATAGAAAAGCAAATAATCATGATGATATCCAAGGCAATGATCATGTATATATGCATCACGATTGATACAAGTAGACCGAAATGATTCTGTATCTACTACTATTACTCTAGACATCGACCGCTATCCAGCATGAATCTAGAGTATTAAGTTCATAAAGAACGGAATAATGCCTTAAGCAAGATGACATGATGTATACAAAGAAAACTCACGTATGAATAACCCCATTTCTTATCCTTAATGGCAACGATACAAATATGTGTCATGTCCCCTTCTGTCACTGGAATTGTGCACCGCAAGATCGAACCCATAACAAAGCACCTCGCCCATTGCAAGAAAAATCAATCTAGTTGGCCAAACCAAATCAATAGATCGGAGAGAAATACAAAGCTATAACAATCATGCATAAAAGAGTTCAGAGAAAACTCGAAAAATATTAATGGATAGATCTGATCATAAACTCACAATTCACAAGATCCCAACAAACACACCACAAAAAGTCATTACATTGAATAGATCTCCAAGAAAATCGAGGAGAATATTGTATTGAAGATCAAAGAGAGAGAAGAAGCCATCTAGCTACTAGCTATAGACCCGTATGTCCAAGGTAAACTACTCACGCATCATCGGAAGGGCAGCAAAGTCGATGTAGAGCCCCTCCATAATCGATTCCCCCTCCAGTAGAGTACCGAAGAAGGCCTCCAGATGGTATCTCGTGGGAACAGAAACTTGCGGCGGCAGAAAATATATTTCGGGTGGCTCTCTGATGTCAGGGGAATATTTGAGAATTTAAAGAGGCAGAATTAGGTCAAGAGGTGCCATGAGGGGCCCACAAGCCCGGGGAGCACACATCCCGAGCTTGTCGCTCCCTCGTGCCTCTTCAGATCTCCGAACCTTTTAGGGTCTCTTCTGGTCCACCAAAAATTAATCCAAAGTTTTTTCTCTGTTTGGACTCTGTTTGATACTGATTTCCTAGAAAGCCAAAAATAGGTAAAAACATCAACTAGCACTGGGCAACAGGTTAGTCCCAAAAATGATATATAATTGCATATGAAACGTCCAAGATTGATACTATAATAGCATGGAACAATAAAAAATTATAAAATATATGGAGACGTATCACACCCGGCGCCGACCAGCAAGTGCCTGCTCCTAACCCAGGGAGCGGGTTGTCTTTGCTCCCCACCTCATCAGAGGCCCAGGGTTCCCGCTGCACCCATTCGTGCGCGGGGTGATATTCTACTACGGGCTCGACTTCCACCACATGGCCCCGAACTCCATCCTCCACCTCTCCTCCTTCATCACATTCCGCGAGGCCTTCCTCCGTTGCGAACCGCACTTCGGCCTGTGGCTGAAGATCTTCGGGGTCAAGCCGAAGTCCAGCGGCTCCGATCTGGCGGAGTGCGGAGGAGCCATGGTCAGCAAGAACCAAAATGTTGGCTGGTTTAAGGGCACTTTTATCGAGACGGTCAAGGAATGGCAACACAAGTGGTTTTACATCACTGAGCTGCTTGCCCCTGGCTGGATCGAAGTCCCGTCCTTCTCGGCCGGGCCTCCAAGGAAGCTCAAGTCCCGTAGGGAGAAGGGAGTCGCCTTGATCAAGAAGATCAAATGGTGGTCTACCACGAGGAACCTCTATCTCGCCACGTCGTCAACGTCATGCTCCACCACTGCATTCTCCGTCTCCAACTCCGGGCCAACCCGATGCGGGAGCATAAATCCGGGGACGCGGGGCCCGTCCTCCACTTCTTCCACACCACCTTGTCCGACATGTGGACAAGGCTATTAAAGCTAGCCAAGGACAAGATCCCTGAGGAGGGGGAAGAGCTCTGCTTCGAGGACGGCTACAAAGTCCCCCGGTAGGTGCTCTAACACACATGTTCATGTTTTTCTTTTCCTGCATGGTGAGACAGGCTTTAATGAATCGTCTTGTTCTATATTTGCAGAAGTGATCAGCTTGGATGCAGCATGTGAAGTGCCCGGCCCCACTGCGAGAGGAGCCGAGAACCCCTCTTGTTGGGGATATGACCCTACGGTATGACCCGCCTATTTAGGGTCGGGTCATTCAGCGACGTCTTAAAGGTGGGCTGTGGCGATCATAGATTCAAGGCCCAGGAGATGAGTCACCAAGTGGGTCAACTCATGGCCCAGAGTCTAAGTTGCCGGTTCTTACAAGACGCCAGAGGAAGTTTCCTTACTTGGGAAGCAAAGCAAGTCGAGTACTAGGATAGCTAAGCAGCACCCTTGTAATCGAGATCATCATCATCAATATCAATCAAGCACGAAGTAGGCTATTAACTCCATCGAGAGGGGCCGAACCTGGGTAAACCCTTGTCCCACAATTCTGACAACCCCATTCGAGCTACTACCTCACAGCAATGGCCTCACAACTAAGTCATTTCATGAGGACATCTGCCATGACAATTCCATGATAGTTGGCACCCACCATGGGGCTATCGCTCAGCGATGTTGAGTTCTTGGAGGGAGCTCTCCTAGGGATCGAGGGATATGCGATCAGCCGCATGACCAAAATTCGCCGCTGTAAGCTCTACATCAATGATTCAGGCTGGGGCCCCAAGGCCGACTCAATCGATTATGGGTACCAGGTCCCCTTCGGCAAGATCCACGTCTTCATCGGCAAAATCGGTGAATCAGGACCCGAGCCGGACACCTGCACCTACATCATCGAGCTGGCTCGGCACGCACAACCCGCCCGAGCTCAAGCCGGTCGGAACCATATCTTCGTCGGCTTCACCCAGGGGGTCGAACTCACGGACAACTCTGCGTCTGGTGGGAAAACCTTTGTTTACTCCAACAACAAGTCATAAGTTGGGGATGCCGAGTAAATTCTCCCATTGTACGATGGTCGTCTTGGGGGCTTCTCCAATTATGAGCCGACTCTGGTTGATCATGAGCCACCATGTTGGACCACCATCTACATGACAGGCACTGCACCGGCTCTTAACTCTACCATAACAGGCACCATGGGAGGAACCGGTACTTCAGTGACTGATCCGAGCACATCCGGGCCGGTCAAGCCGCCGGCTCAAGTTCTTTCAGAGCTAGTTGCCTGATTGACAACACTCCTAGATTCGCCGCTAACAGTGGAGAACTAGGTGGAGCGCAATGCAGAGATAGCTAAAATTCACGAGCAGATGGCCAAGGCTCAGGAAGATATCAACGCTGAGAACGCTCGCATGGTGCAGCTATGAGCCCAGATTCAACATGAAACAGAGGAACTGAGGACAGAAGCCTGGCGCATGGGTCTACGGCAAAACACTTCAATATGGTTCATAGGAGGAGGCATGATACCCGCCTAACCATTGACTACGAGCCCAGACATCTGTTCAACACACCTACACCCGGGGCTGGGACAAGTACCAGAAAGCTTCGGTTATATCCCAGCTGAACCGAGTTGTACCCAAGATGGAGATAGAAGGCCGTCCGCTGCCCAGCCTCGACAACCGGCTCAGTAGTGCCTTCTCGAGCCGTCCCAACACTTGCCGCCTGTCCGGACGACTCCAAACCATTTTGTAACACTGGCAGGTCATTTTCTAACCCAGTTGATAACTTTCTGGCGGCAGCTACCAACCTCGCTGCACTTCCGATCACAAGAAATACTCCGGTTGAGACCGAGGCCCTGAACGCCATCGAGAAGTTGAAGACTATGGTTGCCCAACAAGCAAACTACTCCTATAGTCAGGAGCGACTCTACTCCACTCCGCATCCAAGCCGCAGTAGGAGCTGCCATGCTGAGTCGCCCGCAGTGTCCAACGAAGACGCGAGCAGCCGCGTGACCCACCTTAGCATGGAGCCCTAGATGCGCAGGAGATCATCGACACAGCCCGCGCATGACGGGAAGCAGAAGCACCTAACGCGACGGCTCAACCATCACCCACTTCAACTCCGTTGGCCTCAGAGGGGGTAGGATTGAGTACTAGAACCATTGGGATTCCTTGCCTGGTGTTGGCTCTATGGAATGAGCACATGCCTAAAGTTTCAAAGGCCCTCGTATGGTCCCCAATTACACGACTAACCTCGAGCCGGCGGCTTGGATTGAGAGTTACAAAATTACCACGAACATGCTGGATGTTAGCGACGCAGTCTGTGCTAAGTATTTGACTATGATGTTGGAGGGGCCAGCTCGTACTTGGCTGAAGAACTTTCCCCCTAATTCCATCAACACCTAGTAAGAGTTAAAGGAACGCTTCATCAAACACTTCCAAGGAACCTATAAGCGCGCAATGATAATTGTCGATTACAACATTGTGTCCAGCACGAGGGCAAGTCAGCTCATCATTGGCCCTGTCCGCTCGCGGATATAACCTACTCCTCTGATGGTATATCAGCCCCCAGGCCGTCTTAATTTTGGAGAAAAACTGCCATTTTGATCCTTTGGTTCAGAAGCTTGGGCGCCTCAAGCGGATGGTTGAGGACATGGGAGGTCTCATGGATGTCCTTACCAGATACGTTGAGTCTGATACCACGAAGGATCCCATGTTAGATGACGATAAGGCCGACAAAGGCAAGAAAAATGTGTTGGGGAATGTTGCATGGGAAACAAAAATTTTCCTACGCTCACCAAGATCAATCTAGGAGATGAAGATCTACGAGAGGAGTGATTGCATCTACATACCCTTCTAGATCTCTAAGCTGAAGCATTAAGAAACGCGGTTGACGTCGTCGAACGTCTTCATGATCCAATCATGATCCGTCCCGCGAACTCCCAATCCAAGTGCCAAATGAACAGCACCTCCGCGTTCAACACACGTATGGCTTGATGACGCCTTCACCTCCTCGATCTAGCGAGCGATGGTGAAGTAGTAGCTCGAGTCCTCCGACAGAACGATGGTGTGGTGGCGGTGGTGGTGGCAGAATCTCAGCAGAGCTTCGCTAAGCAGTATCACTGGTACAACGAGGTGCTATACACACAGTTTTAACCCCTTTCCACAACGACATTTGGAATCGTCGCCAAGTGAGTGCGGGTGATAGGGGGATCCTTCCCACATGGCCAGAAACCATCAGGGATATGGAGCCATGATCCAGAGGCCTTGCAAAATGTAATCGCGTGCAATGCAGCACACACTAAATTCGTTCATATGTGTGGGATCGGTGATTAAACATTTCTAATGATGTAGTGAAACGAAACGGTGTGTCATAATGAACCGTTTGGGAAACAGTATGTAAGGCACATGGGCCAACATATGAACTGTTGCAATATGTGCCCCATCGCACACAAGTTTTCTGCAGAACACGTCTTCCATGCAAGACTCCATCGCATATGTTTCCCAACAATCATCGTGTGCGATAATGTTCTATCACAAACGGTTCAGGAGCCCCTTCGCGCACATACAAGTGCTGCAGACCGTTTGTGATTTGTTGTATATCACTGATGGTTGCGGCAAGAGTGACATGTGCTTTTCGTTTGGGATCCCACACGTTTCTTGAAAAATTTATGACTGGGATTGTATTTTACATTGGGCACGGTTTACTCCGAGCTCTCATGTGTGATAACATGATATCACAAACGGTTTCGAAGACCCTACGCACATGAAGTAGCGCTGCAAATCGTTTGCAATCTATTGTGTATCACCGACGGTTCCTCTATGATTGATGTATGCTTTCTGATGTGGATCGCACACACTCATTTACTTGAACCATGTACGGAGCAATTTCCAGGATAAAACAAAAATACCCCATTTTGAATTGGCATGCAAAAAGCAAATTCTCCACAATATTCAATTGAACAAATAGTGTCATAGGAATAACATTCATCAGATTCCGCAACAAGTGCAATTGAACATATGGTAGCTAAATTCTAATGATTTGTACACACATATATGCATTACATAATTAATCATAGTGTACTAAATACAAAGACTCATCAGATGGAAAACAATGGATCCATGCGTATATGTTTAGCGGCTAACTCTTACTCAATGTTCTAGGAGAACGCATACTGAAATCGTCATTATCACCAGTGGGATTGATGTAGTGATTCAGGAAGAAGTAGCTGATAAATCTCCAAACCATCAGCAATTCACCAGTGGGGAGCGGTTCAGGGGTCCTTAGTTCTAAGATGAGCTGCAGTATTTTTAAAATCAGAATGTGTCATATGAGTGGAGTAGAAGATATTAATTAAGATAGACTTACTGGTACTAATTCATGAGGCTCTTCACAACTATGAGAAGATATACAAATGGAGATCATGTATCTACAAACATAGTATCCACAAATGTTGGTCCCTGCTTGTTGCTGAGGACACTGGAATTTTTTGTACATAATTAGTCATGTATTTGTCCTATTAGGAACAACCTAACCGGTGTTAGATTTATTATTTTTTCTATGGACAGAAATAGAAACAGGTTTATTTAGAAGCTTGAACACTTGACTAGAGTAAGAAAAGTTATCTGCAGACTATTTATAAATTTTCCAAAAATAACGAATTTCGGTGAATTACCGGAGAAACGATCTCATGGTGCAGAGGTAGTTCCTCTTGAACATGTTCCCTGGTTTAGTTTTCCACAATATGAGCACACTGCAAATGAAGATGAATTTTGACAACATCAATTATTGAACCCGATACACACGCAAATTAATTTCAACATCGGATTGCTGACCATGAGTTGAAGCTATGTCGGGTTTCTATGCAGGTGGTGCCAACTTGTTGGTGTGCTGAGGAAGCCGTGCCAACATGTTGGTTTACTGAGCAGGAAGTGCTGACGCATCCGCATGCTGATCACATGGCTGCAGACCATTGAACTGACGAGCAGTCGATTCCGGACCTACAGACTGCTTAGCAGGCGGTTCTGAAGCATCGAACTGCTTAGTAGTCCATTCCACCAGGTTGGTCTGCTGAGCATGTGCTGCAGCTGAGTCTCCTCCTACTGCTTCAGCGGCCGGCATCTAAACAGGTGGTGCATCTTCAGTAGTTGCAGGCCTTGCCACTTTCTGCTCTGAGGCGGAGGATGACATGGCCTGTATGGCACAAAGTTGGGCCAACTAATCACATATTGATGCATTAGCCGTCGGATTACGAGTATTAGGTTCTTTGGGGGAAGCATGCGAGAGCTGCTGTGGCAAGGAGAGTGTCACCGGTTAAGGGGCGACATTGGTTGCTTTTGGCAGGGCTTCAGGGATCTCATCGATGAACTATATTTCCCTTCATGGCCACTGGATGTGATGTAACAGTGTTTCTCCAAAGGTCCTTTGCTCATCAAAGTATCCTAGGACAATCTTCAGGCAAAATTCATTGAATCAGGCTTTACTTCAGTCACGTAAACCCAGGCTTCAATGGCAGACCAACAAGAGGCCCTCTTCCAAGAAGGGTGGGCAAACCCAGGCTGTTGCACATTTTAATGTACCTTCATAATGTGTAAGCACGCCCTTCATTCCATCTTTCATTCCAGATAGATTAGATATAGCATCATCAAGAGCATCTGCAGTCTCAGTGTCATTGGGGTCAGCTGATGCCCAGCTACTCTTGTGCGGTGTTGTCGTGCAATAAGCAACATCCTCCATGCCTGTCTCCCCTCCCATCTGCTGGCTATCTGTCAGTGTTAGAGTTTTTTGCATCATCATTGACTCCTCAATATCCTTTCGGACAGCCGGATACATGTCCTTCCTCAACCTTTCATACAATTCATTATGCTTCATTTAACTCCTCGCTTTTTTCGTGCCGAGCCTCTCTTCTTTGCTGAGTGTGAAAGCCCTCTTGTGTGGGACATTAACACATATACCCCTTGCACAGCCAAGGGCTCTCTTGTTTCCAGAGCATCAGACAGAATGTCACATGGCCCTGAGTTCCTGTAGAATCTTCCAGGGATCTTGGAAGCCTTTAACATCACTTGATACAGTTCTTCATCATGTGAGTTTTCAAAGTAATAAGTTCCATCATCACACCTCCTTGCACGTGCCCGCAAGTAGTCTCTGGCGCGTTCGCCCTTGATTTCACTAAAGGCCAGTTTCCCACCTGCCGCTACTGCTTTTTGGTCCTCCTGGTCCCATATCGGTTTCATGCTGTAGTATCCCGCCACACCCATACGGTGTGTGTGTGTGTTCTTCTTCTGAATTTCCGATTGCTTGGCACTCTTCTCAGCAAACTCTTTAATTGTCCTGACCCTGTTGAATTCTGCCCAGTCTGCCTTTGTAATTTGGGGGTATGCGGGGATTGGGTCCTTGCCTTCACTCAAGTACTTCTTGTACCACACATGCTTCCAGTTTCTCCAAGCATCCCTAGCCTTCTCCAGTGCAGCGTGTTCCACCTGCATTCTCCACTGCTCTAGAACGTCGAAGTGATCCATGATCTCCCAGACTATCCTTTGCCGTGTTTTTGTGTCAGCCTTCCGAAAACCCGGCAGATTAATGTTGAGCCTTGCCCTGCCAACAAATCCACACACACTCTTGAACCTCGTGCGTGCTTTCTCTGGTTTAGTTGGATCCCAATACTTTGAATCAATCTCGGTTACTTCATATAGGACTTTAGGCTGGTGTGTGGGCTTCCTTGGAGCATTCCTCTATGTCCTAATCGGAAGGGTAATTGCTACAACTCTATCCCGTTCAAGATTTCTTGACCCCTCACCATCTGCTGAAGACCTAGGGTTGTCGGAATCGGATGAAGATACATCGCCTGAAGCATGAGTGTTGTCGCTGCTATTGGGCATCTATAGTGAACACATGCGAAACTCAGGAAAGGAGGATAAGCATAAAACTAACAACTTGGTATCAAGCTGTCTAAACATTTCATGCAATAATTTAGAAAATGTATGGCTTATTTGTTAAGTTTGTGTGACTCGCCCCCTCGCGATCTATAAACCGGTAGTAACTTATTAGAACAAATGCAGCTTATATGTGATGTCTGCTAGAATTACGTCGGTATTTCCCAAAAGAGGAAGGGATGATGCAGCACAACGATGGTAGGTATTTCCCTCAGTGATGAGACCAAGGGTATTGAACCAGTAGGAGACCCACGCAACACACCGTAAACAACTCCTGCACATTGTCGGGGAAACAACACCTATGGGATCACGTGGATCCCTTATATGGTTGGCAGGGAAGAGGAATGCACAAAGAGCAGGTCCAGCGATCAGCACGAAGGATTTTTACCCAGGTTTGGGCTGCTGGGAAGCGTAAAACCATAGTCCTGCTTTGAGTGTATATTTAGTGTTCTTGAACCTTGACTAGCTGCTATGTGTGTCCGGTCAGAAAGTTCGAATCCACCTCCACTATGCCTTGGGCCTCCTTTTATACGTCCAAGGGGTCGCCACAGTGGCACATAGGAGGTGTAAAGTAGCTACAACGTATATGCTTATCACTGACGTTGTAGGACAAACGCATTAAATGCGCTGCTTACGTGCCCTCTAACTTTATCGGGGACGGTAATAGATCCCGTCCCATCTGTCGCCTCCTCACCCTATCTTGACACGCATCCAGGATGATGAGGCGTATAGCGCCAAGCTGACTGGCTAGCCGCTGCGCTTGAGCAGTGACAGGATCTTCACGAAGATCCGCTGGCTACCACATAGGTGCTTGCGTAGTTGGCAGGCTGGTCGCTGCGCTGGAACGGCCGCAGGGTGGCGGAACCCTATCGTGTGCGAGCTTCGCTGTGGCTTCGCAGTTGTCCCCGGCAAGAGTCTTGCCGGGGTCTCGTGGTCGTCCCTGGCAAGAGCCTTGCCGGGGACTTCGTCCTTTGTTCTCCATGAATATCTGAATGCCACCACTCTTCACAGAGATCTGCATGCTACTACGCATGTGCCCTCGAGTCTTGATCTTGACGTTGTCGATGGTGTTAGAGATCTCATCCACAAGGGTGGTGGCCTAGCTGGTGCTTCATAAATTACCCCGACAAGGATCTTGCCGCGGCTTCACGAGCCATCCCGGCAAGTGTCTTGCCGGGGGCCCAGCTTGTCTTCTATTCTCTGATTACTGGCTTGATTGCTGCCTTGGTCGTCTTGTATCTTGTCTCCTACTGCCCCGTCAAGCCTCACCACAGGTGCGGCTACAATTTCCCGTGCACAAGTAAGGGGTACAAAAGGGCCCAGACTTATGTACACCGACAGGAGCCCCGGGCCTGGTCCACACACGAGTGCGAAGCGTCGTTGGGCTAGGCCCGAAATAGTGTGCGAGCACACGTGGCAGAGATTAACTGCTGTAATCTTCTCGTCTGTTGTGCTCCCCCACGGTCCGCATTAAGTGCGCGACGTTGGGGTCATGCATGGAACGGTCGCAACACGCTTTCACATTAATTTGTAAAGAGGCAGCCCCCGCGCCTTCCCCATAAAGAGAAGGGTTCGCAGGGGCGCTGCTCATTTACAAAGAAAGCTCGGATCTTGGCCTGCAAGGCGCTTGCACCCCACGATCACGGGGTGGAAAATGGCCGTTGTCGGTGTCAAAACCGGCGGATCTCGGGTAGGGGTCCCAAACTATGCGTCTAAGGCTAATGGTAACAGGAGGCAGGGGACACGATGTTTTACCCAGGTTCGGGACCTCTCAATGGAGGTAATACCCTACTTCCTGCTTGATTGATCTTGATGATATGAGTATTACAAGAGTTGATCTACCACAAGATCGTAGAGGCTAAACCCTAGGAGCTAGCCTATGATTCTGATTGTTCCTGTCCTATGGACTAAACCCTCCGGTTTATATAGACATCAAAGGAGGCTAGGGTTACACAAATTCGGTTACAAAGAACGAGATCTAACATCCGAATCGCCAAGCTTGTCTTCCATGCAAAGGATAGTCCCATCCGGACACGGGACGAAGTCTTGAGTCTTGTATCTTCCTAGTCCAACAGTCCGGCCAAAGTATATAGTCCGGCTGTCTTGATACCCCCTTATCCAGGACTCCCTCAGTAGCCCCTGAACCAGGCTTCAATGACGATGAGTCCGGGGTGCAGTTTGTCTTCGGCATTGCAAGCCAGGTTCCATCTCCGAATACTCCAAAGTAAATCTTGAACACTTAAGTCGTGTCCGGCTCTGCAAGACGATTTTCACATACCACCGTAGGGAGAACAATATCCCACAAATATAATCTGCTGACAACTTTAGATAACGTGACATCACACCATGGCCGAGTCATCATTCGAACCGTCTTCCCAACCAGCTACTGCACATATTGCGAGGCGGTTTCCTGGGCACGTCTTGTCGAAGCAGAGATCGTGTCCCCCTTATCACGTGACTTTCATCAATACGGGTGCGGGTAGCCCAACCATACCGCCAATCACGGCGAGTGGGGAACGAGCAGGTTCCATCAGGCAGGTAGGGAGGCGCAAAAGTTTTTATGGCCTCTACAAAGAGATAAGGCCTCTTCTTCTTTACCAATGCCTTTTCCTTTCGCTCGTCCATTCCCCTTCGCTCGAGCACTAGCGCCCAAGTGCTTGTCTTCTCCACCAAAAATAGGTTCTCCGAAGATGTCAAGATCCGGAGCAGGAGGCAAATGGATGGCCTCTACCGTCCAGGAGAAGGATATCAACAAGCTTCGAGAGGCCGGGTACCTGGCCAAGAAAATCGGCCACCGTCTTCCGACGGCGGGACAGATCGTCCCTAATCCGGAGCCTCACGAGAGGGTCGTGTTTCTTCCTCATTTCGTCCGCGGGCTCGGGTTTCCCATTCACCCATTTGTTCGCGGCCTCATGTATTATTACGGGATTAATTTTCATGATCTGTCCCCTAATTCTTTCCTTAACATCTCGACGTTTATCGTTGTGTGTGAGGCCTTTGTCTGTGTTTTTCCACACTGCAGCTTATGGCCGAAGATCTTCAATGTGAAGCCCAAGATGGTGAACGGCGAGCACACCGAGTGCAGAGGCGCCATCGTGAGCAAGATGCCCAAGGTCACATGGCCGACAGGCACCTTCAATGATTCCGTCAAGGAGTGGCAGCAGCAGTGGTTCTACATGACTGAGACGCACGGTAAAAAGTGGGCCGCTGCTCTCGAATTCAGATCCGGAGCCCCCTTGCGGCTCACGTCCTGGCCCAAGAAGGGCCTGAACTGGTCCTCATCCGATGAGCTGTCGGTGCTCCAAACACGCGTCAAGGGCGTGGTAGACAAGGATGTCAAACTCGTCAATGTAGTCCAGGTGATGTTAGTTCGCCTGGTTCTTCCACTACTGGAATCAGCTACTTTGCCATCTGCCAGCTCTTTGCCGTCTGCTAGCAGACGGCAAAGAAGCTCTTTGCCATCAGCTACCCAAAAGCAGACGGCAAAGAACTGGCTGATGGCAAAGAAAGCCTTTTTTGCCATCAGCCTGTTCTTTGCCATCCGCTAGCGAACGACAAAGAATCTTTGCCGTCCGCTAGCAGATGGCAAAGAGGGAGGGGCCCCACTCAGGAGCTGGTTAAAAAATACTTAACGTCCCCCTGCTTTGCCGTTCGCAGCAGACGACAAATATGAACAAAAGCGGACGACAAAGGAGGGCGGACGACAAAGGCTACCCTAACTAACCTAACTAACGGCCGAGCCCCCTTCGCCCGCCCGTTACTCTCTCCCTCGACCTCCTCCCCGACGCCCACTACCACGCCGCCTCCCACATCGTCCACCCACCGCGCCGCCCCCGCCCCCGCCGCCCGGCGCCGCCCCCGCCCTCGCCGCCCCCGCCACCGCCCCCCGCCGCCCGGCGCCGCCGCCGCCCCCACCCCCTCCCCCACCCGCCACCGCCCCCCGCCGCCCGGCGCCGCCCCCGCCCCCTCCCCCACCCGCCGACGCCCCACCGTCCCGCCGCCCGGCGCCGCCCCCGCCCCCGCCCCCACCGTCCCGCCGCCCGGTGCTGCCCCCGCCCCTCCCGCCCCCGCCCCCGCCCCTCCCGCCCGGCGCCACCCCCGCCCCCGCCGCCCGGCTATCCCACTGCCCCGGAGCCCCGCTGCCCCCCACCCACCCACCACCCCTGCTCCGGTGAGTTTTTTTTTCTTTTTTTGCTGTTTAATTATTGTTTAATTGTTAGTGTTAGTGTTAGTGTTAGATTTAGTATTAGAAAAGAAGAAAATTTAGTGTTAGTGTTAGAAAAAAGAATATGTAGAAGAAAAGAAGAAGAAGTGGAAAAAAGATGAAAAAGAAGAAAAGAAAAGAAGTAGAAAAAAGATGAAAAAGAAGAAGAAGAAAAGAAGTAGAAGAAGAAGAATAGAAGAAAAAAAAGAAGTAAAAGAAGTAGAAAAAAGATGAAAAAAGAAGAAGAAGAAGAAAGGAAAGAAGAAGAAGAAGAAGAAAGGAAAGAAGAAGAAGGATAGAAGAAGAGGAAGAAAGGAAAGAAGAAGAAAAAAGAAGAAGAAGAGAAGGAAAGAAGAAGAAGGACAGAAGGAAACACCCCGACCAGTGACCCCGACACCCTGACCCCGACACCACACCCCGACACCTGACCTCGACACCCCGACCCCGACACCACACGCCGACACACAGACCACGACACCACACCCCGACCCCGACACGACACCCTGACCCCGAAACAGCACCCCGACACCGACATGACACCCCGACCCCCTAAACCTCCCAAAAAGGTGCTCTTTGGCCTTCCAGAGGCCGACGGGGTTATATATTTGTGAATTATTAGTTAGGTCATATATTTTTCGATTTTGTTATGAAAAACATCATATATAATTGTGTTGATAGGGTAGATTTAAATGTGCAGTTGTTTCATTGCTGCGAGGTTTGGTGTTCGACGACCTCGCCGTGCGTTTGATGAGCTCTGCCCCTTCGTTCGTGGGTGAGCACAAATGACATGTCCTTCTCCCCCATTAATTATGTGCACAAATGACATGAAATTTGGTAGCTAGCTATATATGTGTCTTGAATCATCAGTATGCGTAACCAATATGTGTCTCCCGTTCGAAATCGTCATAGTTATAAATATGCATGCATTTGCATATTTATAACCTTGATTCTTTCGAATTGTCCAACGCTATCCATGGACAGCCCGAGTATGTGTAGATTGGGTTCGTTTTCCCATATGCTTTGCTCCGGATCCGACGCATAAATTTCGTCAGTGCCTCCCCTGTTGTTCTCCGGGTACACATCCTCTCTATTTATTGCAGAGACGTGTATCAGGAGAACAGCGGGGAGGTGCTGCCGAAATTTTGCGCCGGATCCGGAGCATAGCTTGGGAAAATGAACCCAATCTACACATACTCGGGTGGGATTAGGACCTATCATTACCTATTAGAGTGTAGGTTGCATGGACGTAATAAAATTGACAAAGTAGATCAACTGATGAATATATACATGGTGAATTATATATATAATTGTTGTGTGTCCAGTAGCTCTGAAAGTCAAGATGAGTGATCGTGCATGGATGTATACCGGTCACACTGGTCAGAACAAATGGAGCGCTGAATGGTTCACAAAAACCAAGGGGTTTGTGCAAGCTGCATTTGCAAATGGCCAGAGGAAAACTTGGTGCCCCTGTTTCCGATGCGGCAATTGGGAAAAGAGGACAGAGGCTGAAATGGGTAAACACCTGCAGAAGAATGGTTTTACGCCCGATTATACGGTGTGGACATTTCATGGTGAGTCTTCCCAACGTGACCGAGCTGAGGTGGATCATCGTCGCACCGACGAGCATGGTACCGGGATGGAAAACATGGTGCAAGACTATGATGATGCTCGGGATTCGGACGAGGAGATGGAGGAATCTGCAAAGGCCTTCAATGAAATGTTGGAGTCTTCAAAACGTCCGCTCCACGAGCACACTGAGCTTTGTCAGTTGGATGCCATCTCACAAGTAATGGCTTTGAAGGCTCAGTTCAACTTGGGCAGAGAATGCTATGACGCAATTATGACAGTATTTGGACTCTTTCTACCCAAAGGCCATGTAATGCCTGCAAACTTGTACCAGTCGGAAAAATTCCTCCATACACTGAAGATGCCCTATGAGAAGATACATGCCTGTGAGAAAGGATGTGCCTTATTTAGGCTTGACTATGAGGACTTGAACTATTGTCCCATTTGCAAGTGTTCCAGGTATATTGTGGTAGACAACGGTATGGGTGAGAAGACACAGACCAAAATCCCTGTTAGTGTTCTTCGGTATATGCCAATCGTACCAAGACTTCAACGTCTTTTCATGGTCGAAGAGAGGGCCAGACAGATGACATGGCACAAAACAGGCAAAAGAACCGAACTAGATGCAGATGGGAAACTGATGATGGTACACACATCGGATGGTGTTGCGTGGAAAAAGTTTGATGAATTACATGCTGACAAAGCGGCAGATCCGAGGAATCCTCGAGTCGGCATCAGCACCGATGGGTTCAGTGTATTTGGTATGACGGCAGCCCAATATAGTTGTTGGCCCGTATTTGTCTTTCCACTCAATCTCCCCCCGGACAGATTATGCAAAGAAAGAACATTTTCCTGACGTTGATAATTCCAGGGCCCAACTATCCGGAGAAAAATATGAATGTCTACATGCAGCCGCTTAAGGACGAATTGCAAGAAGCCTGGGATAATGGGTTCAAGACATACGACGCCTATAGCAAACGAAACTTCATAATGCGTGTCTGGTACATGTACTCGACGCATGACTTGCCGGCGTATGCGCTATTCGTTGGCTGGTGTGTGCATGGAAGGTTCCCGTGCCCCACATGCAAGGGAGCTCTTGAGTTTCATTGGCTTCAGGCCGGTCGCAAGTTTTCTTGCTTTGACATGCATAGACAGTTCCTGGATCCTCGCCATAAGTTTAGGAAAGACAAGAAGAACTTCATCAGAGGTAGAGTTGTAAAAAACTCTGCACCACCTGCGTTGAAGGCCAACAGACCCTGGATCAGTTAAACGCTCTCGAGCCAGATCCAGAGCGTCCTGGGTACTTCAAGGGGTATAATTCTGAGCACGCCTGGACTCACAAAACATGCTTATGGGATCTGCCTTACTTCAAAGACCTCCTTTGCCCACACAACATCGACGTGATGCACACTGAGAAGAATATCGCCGAGGCACTTTTTGGTACATTGTTCGGCATAGATGGGAAGTCAAAGGATAATACTAAGTCTAGAGTCGATCTGGAGGCGCTATGTGATAGGCCGTTACAAAACATGAAAGAACCGAAAGGAAAGCAGAACTGGACGAAGCCAAAGGCATGGTTCAATCTTGGAAGGCCAGCTATGAGGGAAATTATCTTGTGGGTGAAAATGCAGTTGATGTTCCCCGATGGGTATGCAGCGAATCTAAAGAGGGGAGCGAGTCTTGATAAATTGAAGATATTTGGTCTCAAGAGTCATGATTGGCACATATGGATTGAGCGGGTAATGCCGGTGATGTTGCGTGGCTTCATCCCTGAGGATGAATGGCTAGTACTGGCAGAACTCAGCTATTTCTTTCGTGTTCTTTGTGCGAAAGAACTATCGCCTAGCATGCTAGAAGAAATGGAAGAGTTGGCGCCAGAGTTGATCTGCAAGTTAGAGAAGATCTTTTCACCGGGCTTCTTTAATCCAATGCAGCATTTGATTTTGCATCTCCCGAACGAGGCAAGATTGGGGGGCCCCGTGCAAAATTGTTGGTGCTACCCAACTGAGAGGATGCAGAAGACGCTTCGAGAAAAATGTAAAAATAAACGTAGAATTGAAGCGTCTATGGCTGAGGCATTCATCACTGAGGAGGCGGAAAACTTCGTGACAGCACACTACGAAACCAAAAATCATCATTTGCATAATCCGAAGCCTCGGTACAATGCTGACGAGCCTAAAAAGGGTGGATCCAACCTCAGCCTATTCAAAGGCAATCTCGCACCAGCCAGTGTTTCAAATCCAGTATCTTTGGATAACGAAGAATGGCGGACCATTTCGTTGTATATCTTCAACAACCTGATACAAGTGCGGCCGTACATCGAGTAAGTTCTCGGTACATTGTTTCGCAACTTCTATTTCCTTTGAACTGCTCTTATTCCTGGATATTTCATACAGTCAATACGTCGCCCTATTCTCGTATGGAGCGGTGATCCAAAAGGATTCCGTCAAAGAGTATGAGCTTCTCGCAAAGCAAGGAGGCGGCTATCCCGGTTTCATCTCTTGGTTCAAACAAACGGTAAATTCTATTAGAAAATTTCATTTCATTCGCTAATTTGTGTGTAATGCAACAATCCTTTCATATTAAACTTGTAGGCTAATTCAGAGTCTATGGACGTCAAATTGAGACAAGTCGCTAATGGTTTTGACTATAAGGTCCGTTCATTTGACAAATATGACATCAATGGGTATCGTTTTCGTACCTATGGCAAAGAGCTATCTATGGCCGACCGAAAGTCTACAAATTGTTGTGTATCTGCTATCGGCGAAGGAGGTACCGAGTATTATGGGAGAGTTGAAGCAATTTATGAAATTCTATTCTATGGTGAAAACCCACCGAATGTCGTAGTCTTCAAATGTTATTGGTTTCAGCCGAAGGAGACTAGAAGGACTCATGAACATATAGGGCTAGTTGAAATCAACCAAAGCACCCATTTAGATGTTCCTGATGTCTATATTATGGCTCAACAGGCGACCCAAGTATTCTATCTACCCTGGGCCTGCCAAACTAATCCAAATATGAAAGATTGGGATGTAGTTTATGAAGTGCCGCCACGTGCTAGACTATCTCCCCCAAAGGAAGAGGATTATGAACCTCACATTAACCCAGACACATATGAAGGAGAATTCTTCCAAGAGACACGTCTTTCCAAAAAGCATTTCAAGAACCGGTATACTTCACCCCAAAACATTGAAGTAGACAGCAACAGCGAATCGCACATCACCCCAGAGGAGGAACAAGAAGAGCCGGAACAAGAAGAGGTTACTGCTGCAGACGACCTCTCAATGCTTGACCGATTACGTAAAGGTGGCCTTCCACATGTTGATGCCACTGAACCCTATGAGCCCGTCATTGATTATAGTGATGATGATGATTATGCATTTATTGATGATACTGATCGAGATTATTAGTAGTGTTAGGTATTCAATTTTTTTATTTTGTACTTGATGATGATACACTTAAGTGATATACATATTATTATTCATGTCGGTATTTTTTTTATGTTGTACTAATTTCGTTTACTCTTTGTCATGGCAGGTGTTGAAAGATGGAGGGGGAGCCGACTGAGGCCAAGGACAAACGTGGCCAAATTGAAGGTGTGCCACACCATCAAGGTAGCTCCAGCTTATATCAGTTCGGGCGAAATTGGGTAATGTGGTTTGCTTCATTATTAATGCAATTCATTCATCATGCTAGCTTGAGCTCTTTAATTACTAATTTACTTTGTTTCTCTCTTTCAGGCATGCTACAATAAGACGGATAAGGTGCCAGAGGGGTACGACCTGTATGCCATGGCCCACACTGCCTCTTACAAGCAAGTCAAGCGGAAGGCGAGGAAAGGGGAGGAGTTTAACCCGAGCCAGACCCCCTACAATCCAGAGCAGGTGATGATATCTAGTGGCGGGAGGTCCCGTGGCTCCATAGCCATTGATCCAGAGATTGCTCCTGAGACCACGGTGAGTTTAATTTGAATGGATGTTATTTGCTAGTCTTAACATTTGAGTGTCATCATGCCAACGAAACATTGGAAATGATCTTTGGTGCAGCGTTACTCCACACAAGCATCACACGATCCTTCTCCAGCTACTGGCATGAGCCAGCCCACTCCCACACCTCCATGATCAAGGTAAGTTTCTCTAGTTTTTTGCTTAACAAATGCATAAAGACCTAGACTTAGCTTTATTTCATCCTATATGCTTACCTTAATGGCCTAGAGTTAGCTTCTTTTCCTGCAAAATGACTTAATAAGCTTACTGACCTCCAAAACCAGCCATTTTACCTAAGTTAGCTCTAAAACGATCTATACTTAGCTTTGTTTCCTCCAAAATGACCTAAGTTAGTTATAATATGCTTAGTTAACTAGGTTTGCTCAATAATGACATGTACTTACCTTACTTATGTAAAAAATGGCATAATTAGCTTAGTTAGCTGATAAACGATCCATTTTACCTACATTAGCTCTAAAATGATGCATTTTACCTAGTTAGCTCATAAACGATCCATTTCACCTAAGTTACCTCACAAACGATGGCGTGCTTCTTCTTCTAGTCTTCTTCTTCTAGTCACCTTTTCCTAACTTTCTTATTTGCCATTTTGCAGATTTCATTCACTTCTCGGAAGCTAGCTTGCTATGAAGTGCTTGTTTTTTATTTCATTCTCTTCTAGTATTCTTCTAGCTTGCTACGATGGAACTTGCTATCTTGATGAAACTTTGCATTGTAATATGTATGTGCAACTTCCTAATGGTTGTAACTTATGTGTATGTGCAACTTGCTATGTATGAGTGGATGGAACTATATATGTATGTACGGTGAAACTTATGTGCTGTTAAATAGCCCTGTGAAACATATCTATATATGTCATATATATTTGCTGTGAAAATTGTTGGATTTAAAAAAATCAGGGAAAAAAATCCATTATGCAGGCTCTTTGCCGTCTATCACTGACGGCAAAGGGCTCTTTGCCATCAGCAGCGGACGGCAAAGAGGGCACGTGGCAGGCAACTGTGCTTCCTGGGAGGCTAACCTATTTGGTTAGTTTGCCAACAGTGGCTGACGGCAAAGAGGAAAAAAACTTTGCCTACAGCGGCGGACGGCAAAGGCCTTCCGATGTTTGCCATCAGTGGCTGACGGCAAAGGCTTGTCGTTAACCACCTAACGGAGTAACAGCGCAATTATTGCCATCAGCATTCTTTGCCATCGGCAGCTGATGGCAAAGGACCCTTTGCCGTTAGCCGCCCTAAGCGGATGGCAATGTAGCTCTTTGCCGTCCCTTACATTGCCGTCCACTTTTGCCGTCCGCGGCTGACGGCAAATACCTTTGCCGTCCGCCATCCATGCCTTCGCTGTCCGCCGTGGCTGATGGCAAAGTAGCTGATTCCTGTAGTGTTCCTTGCCAGCACCGGGCCTGTAATTTGTGGGAATACGACCCGGCTGAGCACCAGACCCTGTGGGAGCTCTACGGCTCCTCACACAAGGATATCTGGAAGGTGCTCTACAAGTCCGGCAAACCGCGGCCAGACTCCGCCGAGGACCGTGGGTATCAACTGTCCCGCTCTGCAAGTCCGGTAAGTTATCGCTATGTTCTGTCTATCCATGTTTAGCTGGCATATCTTGAGGGAGACGCTTTATCATGCTTTCCACAATTATCCCAGGAATGGACGAAGAAGGCGGGGCGGATACAATGTCTGGCTCCGCTGCCGGAGGAACCGGCAGGACCTCTTCTGACGAAGATGCTGGTCCTAGCGCCTTACAAGGCGCCGAAGAAAGAGGCCATCAAGGAGGCCAAGGAGACCCAGAGCGGCCTCCGTCGCCGCGGTGCTTCGGACACAAAATCCGAAGACTCCAATGCCCATCCTTCCTCCGAAGATGAAGAGGAGGAGGAAGAAGACGAGTCCTCCACAGGGGGAGGAAAGAAAAGGACGGCCTCCTCATCCTTGGAGGCCGAATCACCAAAGAGGGAAAAAAAAAATCCCCTTCCAGAGGCGTCCACCATGGCTGCCAATAGCAGCCCAGAGTGGGATCCCAGGGCCTAGCCCCTGGTAAAATCGTGAGTACACGAAATCCGAACACGCCTAAGCGCCCAGGATTACTAAGGTGTAATATTTTAGCTTGCGCCATACTTTGTGCAGCCCGGCAAGGTCTCGCGCCGAACAGTCCTCATCGGAGGATTCGCTGAGCTCAGATGCCCTAGAGAGCGAGACGACTCTGGAGGCCCCTTCCCCAAAGCCTGGGCGTGACACCGAGGTGTCGTCTCTTGCAGGACCCAGACCAGGGAGGGCACACCTCTGGGGCTGGATACACAGGAGCAACGGTTCCCATGAACATCGACAGCGGGGGCGATCTTCGATTTGACCCGCAGCCGGACACGGTCCTAGAGACCTTTGAAGCTCCAGGATCAGGCAGGCAGTCCCCCTTGATGGAAGGAGGCGAGCCCGCTCCGCCAGCAACCTCTGTCCAAGCAGAGCTGCAGGGCGGCCTATCGACAACGCTAAAGAGGGCGTCCATCGTCGATGAACATCGCGCCCTTATGGGTGCGGTGATTGAAAAGATTCAGTCCACTGAGAGCGGACTGAATGAATCCTGCCTTAGCCTTATAAAAGGCTTTGAGGTATGTTCTAGGAACCTTTGAAGATTGTCATAGTATGAACAATAGCCCCTAATGCACTGTCCGGTAAAAGAGAGAACCAGACAGGGGATCAAATTTCCGCTTCGCAGGAGACTCAGTTAATGACATATATCTCTTTGTTTAAAAACAGACGTCTGTAGTGACGACCGCCTCTCATACTGCGGACGTGTCCGGACTAAAGCAGAGTCTGGAGCGGGCCGAAGAAGAAATTGGCCTAGTGAAGAAGCAGTTGGAGGACAAGCAAGGTATGTCGAAACCTTTGATAAGTTAAGCACAAATGAGTAGTTGTGCCTGATGGATGAAATTATTTGTGTGTGCTCTAGGAGCAAATGCCGAAACTGAGGCGCTAAAGAAGGCTGTGGCCGGCATCAACAAGAAGGCTGCCGCGGAGCAGGCTCTTCGCGAGAAGCACGAGGCCAGGGTCATTGAAGCTGAACGGGAGCTCCAGTAGGCCGTGAAGAAAAGCGAGACCTTGGAGCATAGTCTAGCAGGGAAAGAATCCGAACTCGCCCAAGCTCTCCAAGCTGCAAATGATATTCGGGAGGAAGCCCAAGGTGCTCTTAAGGACATTCATGAGGCAAGGAGGATTGCAGCTGGTAAGGCCTTTTTTACTCAAAGCGATTTTTATGTAGTAACAGGAGAAATTCAAAGTGACAAAATGAATTCTTATTTTTCCAGGGGCGTTTGCGGACCTGCCGCGCAACATATCTGATGCTGCTCAATTCTACCAGGCCGAGGAGAAGAAGTCTATGGAAAATCATTTCTGGTCGCAGTATTTGGCGCCGAATTATCCGGTGCCCTTTGTCGATCAGCTGAAGCAGCTGATCGAACTGCACCAGGTGGCCGAACTAGCCATGAAGGACTTAGTTGTTCGGCTGTGGCCTGCTGAGGCAATTCCAAGCAGTTACTTTGGGCTCGTGAAGTGGATTGTTGGTGCTTGCCCTCGGCTCGAAGTCATTAAACGATCGGTCTGTATAGAAGGTGCACGCATGGCATTTGCCCCATGCAAAAGTGCACTGGGGGAAGCTTGATGCTGAAAAGCTGATGACTGAGGGACCACCGGAGGATAAGGAGCACCGCAAGCCCGAATTATATTATGATGGTGTCCTGAAAGGAGCCCCCCTTGTGGCGGAGCAATGTACCAAAGACATTATATTTCCCTGACAGTCATGCTGTCCTTTGTAATGCGGAACACTGGCACTGTTATTGCCTGTTATATGAAAGTTTTTTCTTCTTGTGCGGCCGTTTGATATATATGAATCCTGAGAGTTGGCCAGTCGTCGGCTTCTGCCCCCACGTAGAAAGTACTGGGGTGTTCGGGACATACCTGAACACTCTTTATCCCATTTTTGGGTCCTTGAAGGAGGTGTTCATCACAGCGAACCAGGCAATCGGACTATAGGGCTTTATCACTCCCACTTAGCCATAGGAATTCGAGTATGGTAGGCGCAACCCCTGGTGTTCGGAAGACCGTACGAGGGGCTCTAACAGCGCCTAATCGGATGACCGATCCATCGCACTCTACATTTGATATGGCATTATGTGGAATAAATTCTTAAAGATTTTACAACCTCTCGAACTGCTCACCAGCTCTCGCCGTATCATGACAGTCAGTTTTCGGCTTTCTCTACTGAGGTGCTCGTCCAGAAGAACCGGGACACAATCACAGTAGTTCTCCTGGTGCTACCTTAGCCGACGGAGCGGAACATAAGGTACCAAAACATGGGAGCCGGGCAAACCCAACTAATGACCCAAGACATGATTCAGAGCAAATGCATATAGTGCTATAAGTTCGGGGTGCCGAGCGACCGTGAAGGTGGCCGGACTTTGTTGCCATATTATGAGTACAATGAAGCCCCTGGCATAGTTGGGCATGACACTATGTGCGGGTGCCGTTATGACGAAAAAGGCGTTAATGAGGAATGACGGCTGGTAAGTGTCATATAGTTCTACGTATTTTAGTGCAGTGACACGTCTATGCGTATGAGTACAGTTTTATGCTATGAAAGGAGGTATGCTGGCGGAACCTGTTGCGACCGGATGGGAGGAGGCTGTGTGCGCATTCGAAGTGTATCTGGACTGTCTTCTTGGGGAATACTTGTGTATTCCCTCTTTGTGCGTCCGAGCTGATTCCATGTCGCCAGTCCTGTTCTGCGCAAAAGTGAGCCTGTAAAGAAAAATGCTTAGGGGCATTTGCATGTCATAGGGTGGTTAAACCGCGGGGACCTTCCCTAGCTTATGTCGGAGTGCTTGATTGGAGCCTGGTCGAGCCGGGCTATCATGCCGTAAAGTAGCTCGGACTCCTTTGTTGGTGTCCGGGGGGTTGGCTGTCGAATCGAGGTTCGATAGAAAGGCACAACTCGCTACCTCAGCGACGGTATACTTTCCAGTGTCGGGTGGAGTTCGGCCTTGCCCATAATTGTGACTATGTCACGTGGGCTTGGCATGGTGTGGTACCGCATTGAATCGGGCCAACGCGGTTCGTCCCGGTAGTATATAATAGTTACTGTATAAGGGGACAATGCCGAAGACTTACTCTTCGGTATGGTGTTTGTTTGGTGATCCGAAAACAACCTCCAGGATGGTGGGCCTGTAAAACTTGGCCTTTACACCTGGAACGACATCCTTGAGAAGATGTTTTTAGTGGGTTTGATCCTCGAGCGATCAATACCTATCTGGTGCACTGTGTCCTGGCGCAGCAAGTTTGGGCTGCTGTTTATGCCAATAGGGGCTCGTGTGAGGTGGAACCCACCAACTATTGGGTCGATGGTAAGTGCAATTGAATTGCCATGGTTGAAATTGGCTGGACGGTCTGTGTGATTGGAGATGATCGGCCATATTTTTGTACCGTGGGGTGACTTGTATTGTTGAGTCGGCATCCCATGGAGTACACATTCGTTCCCTTGTTGGTTTGCGGAGAATTTTTATTTTGCCTCATAGTGTTTGATGGTCTGGGCTCCTCGTTGTCTTCATAGCTTTGAGACCCCTTCTTATTGTTTCCGGCGTGCGACCGGCTGATTTGTTTTGAAGATCCGGCATTCTCTAATTGTATGATTGGCTGCCGTTCCAGGGGTACCATGAATTTGACATGGTTGGTCGGGTATGCTGCCCGGGCCGGATGGGCCTGTATTGTTCTCTTTCTGCTGACCGGACTGGAGCCGCGGAATACGACATCGACTGCCGTGTCTTGGGCGTTATTGAGGGAGTCATGGATTAGGGGGTATCCAGATAGCCGAACTGTGTACAACGTCCGGACTATTGAAGCGTGAAGGTACAAGACTCAAGACTTCGGCCCGTGTCCAGATGGGACTCTCCTTTGCGTGGGAGGCAAGCTTGGCGATCCGGAGATTATATTTCCTTCCTTGTAACCGACTCCATGTAAACCCTAGCCCTCTCCGGTGTCTATATAAATCGTAGAGGTTGGTCCTTAGAAGGCCGATCACAATTACATTCATACCATCATAGGCTAGCTCTTAGGGTTTAGCCTCTACGATCTCGTGGTAGATCTACTCTTGTACTGCCCATATCATCAATATTAATCAAGCAGGAAGTAGGGTTTTACCTCCATTGAGAGGGCCCAAACCAGGGTAAACAGCTGTGTCCCATGCTTCCTGTTACCACCAGCCTTGATGCACAGATCGGGGCCCCCTACCCGAGATCCGCCGGTTTTGACACCGACATTGGTGCTTTGATTGAGAGTTCCTCTGTGTCGTCGCTGTCAGGTTTGATGGCTCCTTCAATCATCACCAACAACGCTGTCCAGGGCGAGACTTTCCTCCCCGGACAGATCTTCGTGTTCGGCGGCTTCGCACTGTGGGCCAATTCGCTTGGCCACCTGGAGCAGATCGATAGCTATGCCCCCGGCCACCAGGTCAGGTTCGGGAACTTGAACTACATGGCGGATATTCGCGGGGACTTGATCTTCGATGTATTCGGGCCAGCGCCAGAAGTGCCGAACAGTCACGATGAGCACGGCTTGGACCTGCTGTCGGACGTTGCGCGGGATATCACCCCGGCAGAAGCCTTGGATCTGAATCCGGGGTAGGTTGCGTTGCCTAAGGACGGAGGGCTGGACCCCGCCCCGCAGGCCATACCCTCGTCGGAGATGGAGCCGAACACAGGTCTCACCTTTGAGGGATCCTGTGATTCCGGACCCCCGGATTCATATTTGGATGTAGGTTGCAGTTCGCGCGCACCCGAGCCCGCCGATCCTGGTTGGGCTTCGGTGATGGAGTTCACCACGGCGGACGTCTTTTAGCACTCGCCCTTTGGTGACATGCTGGACTTATTGAAGTCTCTCTCTTTGTCAGGAGACTCCGAACTGAACTATGTCCGGCTCGAGTGGGAAGCAAACAACGACGGAATTCGTTGCCCACCCACCACCCACTTCATTGCCACGATCGATGATCTAACCGACGTGCTTGACTTCGACTCCGAAGACATCGACGGTATGGACGATGTAGGAGAATTATAGGAACCACCGCTCACCGGGCGGTGGACGGCCACCTCCTCATATGATATATATATGGTGGACACTCCGAAGGAAACAAATGGCGATGAGGCAACGGAGGATAACCCCTCGGGAAGAAAAACAAAGCATGGGCGTCATCGGCGCCGCTCCAAGCCCCGCCACAGCAATACTGGCTCCGGAGACGAAAATAATCCGGATGGCGCCAAAGAAGAATATGACCCTGACCAGCCCGCCTTCGAGCAGGCCGAACAGGAAGATGAGCAGATCAGCCCAGAAGAACAGGCGACAGACGTATACCCGGAGGAGGAAAACTACATGCACCCCTCCGAAGACGAGATTAGCCTCGGCGACGATGAATTCGACGCTCACCAAGATCAATCTAGGAGATGAAGATCTACGAGAGGAGTGATTGCATCTACATACCCTTCTAGATCTCTAAGCTGAAGCATTAAGAAACGCGGTTGACGTCGTCGAACGTCTTCATGATCCAATCACGATCCGTCCCGCGAACTCCCAATCCAAGTGCCTAATGAACAGCACCTCCGCGTTCAACACACGTATGGCTTGATGACGCCTTCACCTCCTCGATCTAGCGAGCGATGGTGAAGTAGTAGCTCGAGTCCTCCGACAGAACGATGGTGTGGTGGCGGTGGTGGTGGTAGAATCTCAGCAGAGCTTCGCTAAGCAGTGTCACTGGTACAACGAGGTGCTATACACACGGTTTTAACCCCTTTCCACAACGACATTTGGAATCGTCGCCAAGTGAGTGCGGGTGATAGGGGGATCCTTCCCACATGGCCAGAAACCATCAGGGATATGGAGCCATGATCCAGAGGCCTTGCAAAATGTAATCGCGTGCAATGCAGCACACACTAAATTCATTCATATGTGTGGGATCGGTGATTAAACATTTCTAATGATGTAGTGAAACGAAACGGTGTGTCATAATGAACCGTTTGGGAAACAGTATGTAAGGCACATGGGCCAACATATGAACTGTTGCAATATGTGCCCCATCGCACACAAGTTTTCTGCAGAACACGTCTTCCATGCAAGACTCCATCGCACATGTTTCCCAACAATTATCGTGTGCGATAATGTTCTATCACAAACGGTTTAGGAGCCCCTTCGCGCACATACAAGTGCTGCAGACCGTTTGTGATTTGTTGTATATCACTGATGGTTGCGGCAAGAGTGACATGTGCTTTTCGTTTGGGATCCCACACGTTTCTTGAAAAATTTATGACTGGGATTGTATTTTACATTGGGCACGGTTTACTCCGAGCTCTCATGTGCGATAACATGATATCACAAACGGTTTCGAAGACCCTACGCACATGAAGTAGCGCTGCAAATCATTTGCAATCTATTGTGTATCACCGACGGTTCCTCTATGATTGATGTATGCTTTGTGATGTGAATCGCACACACTCATTTACTTGAATCATGTACGGAGCAATTTCCAGGATAAAACAAAAATACCCCATTTTGAATCGGCATGCAAAAAGCAAATTCTCCACAATATTCAATTGAACAAATAGTGTCGTGGATTTGTCACGGCAGATGTCCTTAGTGTCAGGACTTAGTCGCGAGGCCAACGCATCTATGTGGTAGCTTGAGAGGGGTTGAGTGGGACGAGAGACGCAGGGCGGATCAACACACAAGACAAAGATTTAGACAGCTTCGGGCCCCGGGAAACATCATCCTGAATAGCCCTACATGCTGTTTGTGGATAGGTCTCATTATCATCACGAGGGAGACGCCATAAACCGGCTCTTTGTGTCTAGCCCTAGAGATTGTTTCTTGCTTGTAGCTTGTAACTTCTAACTTGTCCCTCTTTGGGGAGCCCTGCCCCTCCTTATATATGTTGAAGGGGCGGTTTACATGTGGAGTCCTATTAGGATTAGGACTAGTCTATCTCTAATACAAACCGGATACAAGTCCTAGTCTTAACTCCTTGTAAGGCAAATATTCCTTTCCTCTTAAACCGGCCCACAATAGTTGAACCGGCCTTCATGAACCGCCAGACGGGCCACCGGGTCTTGTCGCTCTTCTGACCCATCCGCCGGATTACCAATGAGCTGTAAATCGTCTGGTCTGTGCAGGTCGCCGGTGAATCGCCAAGTCCGGCCGGTTTACACCGCGGGGCATATCCCCGACATTAGCCCCCAAGTTTAGCTTGGATTTATCCATGGTAAACTTATGCTGCAAAATAAACACCAGAACAAATTTGACAGGTTGTGCTCCGGGTAAAGAATTCTTGTAGACCGGCACTGATCATCCTTAAGTCCTTGTTATTCCCTCCTTCTAGAAAATCCAGGTCAATAACCAGCTTCATACTCAAATTGCTGACGTTGGTTTCTCATAGAAAAAATATTGTGAAGAATAATCCACTTGAATCGGCTTCCAAAGCGCCGGTTTAAGAAATATTGGTCTTGAAATACTCATCTGATTTTCAGCCGGCTTGAAGATGCAGAACTTGCCGGTTTATCATTGCCAAGAACTGTCGGGTTATAAAAACTGATAATTCCAGGTCATGATTGTTGCAGACATCGGTTCATGATTGTTGCCAACACCGGTTTATAATTATTGATGACACCGGGTTGTAGCCACAGGGTCATAATGATTGGTGACGCCGGGCCAATCTAGTTTGCTCAAACAGAGAATTTGAAAATATTTCCTGGATAATAATATAATGCCTGTAGCCCCCAAGTCTTGAGAGAACAAAGTGATGGCTTAAGACTTGCTTCAATATAAATACTGTCACTATCGAAGAAATCCATGTTGTTCATCCCAGTCACTAGCAAAAACTGAATACTCCATATTATGTAGCCCCCAAGTGCCGGGTTGTCCTGCTTGCAGCAACCTGGGACTTGTAATTGTCTTATACTCATAAAAACTTCAACCAGTGTAGCCCCCAAGGGCCGGGTCATTATGCAATAATGAGCAGGGACTTTGTAAATATAATCATGTAAACTTTGAACAGCAATGGTGTAGCCCCCAAGGGCCGGCTTAGTAAGATAATATTGATCTAGGACTTGATATATGCTTCAATAAAAATAACATCATATGATGTAACCCCCATCATGGGGCTTGAATTCACGTCCACAAGGTTAAGAGCCTTGTGCTTTACCAACTGAGCAGTGGACCCTTCAATATAATGAATAAAAAACTTTGTACCTTGAATTGTTTAACAGGAGCAATTGGTAGCCCCCAAGGTCCGTCTCATTATAATGTGATGAGTCGGGTCTTCAATAAGATGAACAAAGAATGACTTTGCATTAGCCCCCAAGTGTCATGGTGCATGCTTGCAGCGACATGAGACTTACATGTAATCTCGATTTGAATAATGTAGCCCCCAAGTGCTGGGTTGTAAGCCTGCAGCAACTCGGGACTATTCCTTCAATTGTAGAATAAAAGCCATATCCATTGATAACATAATATCCATTGCGCTAAAGCGACTTTGAAAACCTCAATCATAATATTAATAATCATAATAAAAATCCAGCCATGTTGGCTATTCAAGATAATGTAATCCGGTATGAAAAATTCATCCAATATCATAATGAAAATTCAGCCAAGTTTGGCTATTTGAATAATATAACCCAATCATTTATAAGCGCATGATTCCAATGGCGCAATCCAAATATGTACTGACGACTTATAGTCCAAAGCCATGGTGGTTTAATAAACACCGGATAATTTCCCATCATATACTGGCGACTTATCGTCTTAAAGCCAGGCCAGTTTAATAAACACCGGATAATTTGTAATCATGCTTTATTCAACCTGTTTCTGCATACAACAAGTTTAAAGTGTCCTGGCGGTTTACCGCCGGACGGGTCATAATGCCCAACATATAACCCGGGTTTATAACCAAGGCTGCACTTAAGAATAATCAAATATGAAATATATCATACCTGTGACATTGAATCACATTGCTGGCTTACCAACTTTTTTGTAGTAAGAGTGATAACCCCAATCTCGAGTAATGATAACTCCTTCCATATTGTGCCGGTTTATGATAAAACTGTACCGGGTTGTGATAAACACCGGATTATCCATATATAACACTGGCGACTTGTAGTCGAAACCAGACCGGGTTAATAATCGTCGGATCATAATTAATCATGTACTGACAACTTGTAGTTGAAAGTCAAGCCGGGTTAATGAACACCGGTTTATTCCATAATAAGATGGTAACATAAAATCAAAAACTCAAACCGGGCAAATAATCTCCGGATTAAGAATTGACCGTGTTCCGTAAATTGACAGTCGAACCGGTCTGCGAATTTTGTCGGTTTAAGAACGCAACAAAGAAGAAATATTTATTAAAGAAAATTTCAAGCAAAGGCAATGATAAAAACCGTTTGCAACAATATGCTATACTGAGCTGATCAGATGGTGTTACCATGGTCGGACAGGACCAAGCCCCCAATAGGAGTGACAATGATTCAAGTCAGCCAGGTCCCCAAATGATTCATGGCATATATGCCAGATCAAGAGGCGTGGCAATGGTTTGGGTTCGACCAAGCCCCCAAGTGATTTTGTGGCCTTAGGCCGATCAAGAGGCGTGACTGGTTCAGACTTGACCATGTCCCCAAGTGATCTGGTGGCTTTCGCCTATCAAAAGGCGTCGCGTTGGTTCGGATATGACCAAGGCCCCAAGTGATATAAAAAGCAAATTTCAAGGGGTAAACCGGAGGCCGCTTTAAGACAGAACCTCCGTGTAACCACGCATGATGTAAAAAAGAACAGAGACCCCGCTTTATGAAGCAGAAGCCCCCATGTGATCAATATGTTAAGCCAATAAGGCATGTTTGAACCGCGCATCATGGCAGCAGGTCCTCTTCGGTAATTTTTAACTTTTTTGCAAGAGATAAATTCTTCTTGAACCGGGATCTTGAACCGGATATGGAGAGCTTCAAAGCTTTGTGGGAGACATCTTTCCCTTGAACCGGATTTTAAACCGGAATCTTCATTTTCAGCCGGAAATTTTCTGACGACCTTTAAACTCGAACTTGCGAGAAGTTAATTCCTTTTTGAACCGGAAATTCTTAAACCGGATTTGAGAGCTTCAGTGAGACTGGCTTCCCTTGAGCCGGATTTTAAACCGGAATCTTTTCTAATGACCCGAAACTTCTTCATTGAGCCAGGATTTTGTAATTGTCATATACTTTCCAAGCCAGAAATTTTCTGACGGCCTTCAAATAACAGTAGCCTCCGGGACTGGGTTATCTTTCCCTCCATTGTCCTGGGGTTTTTTAATTTGCTGAAACTGGCAAGACTTGTTGCGTCATATCATCGTAGCCCCCGAGTCTCAAGGTGACTCGAAGAGTTGGCTTGAGATTCTCCATATTTGACCGTCACATAAACCGGCATAACTTGTATATCATTGGTGTTGATAGCATGATGTGAATCCACAGAAGGTTGAGGTGACTGCGGCGGGTTATAAATGATCCCGTATGAGCCGTGTCAGCAACTCGGCCAATGGTTCCTTCCAACTGGTGATTTGAAGTTAACCAAACTGTAATGGCGGCGACTTGTGCGCCTGCCCATTGAACCACCCAGTGCAGACAGCGGTTGATAGTATATGATAATTTTGCCTCCATTTTGCTTGAAAGAAAACCGGGCTACCCAAACTGTGACTTGCTCATGCAGACATGTGCGGCCTGGTATGTTGATGTAGACCAGGGCGCGAGAGACGGATGGCAAGGCCGACCGCATCATCAGAAGCGGCTTAGACAGATGAACCGGACACAGGCGTTGTAAGCCGGAGCGGACGGGAGAGTATGTGAACTTGTGTTTTGGTAACGAACAAAGTCCATTTTTTTCACAAATTCTGGCTTGATAGCCCCCGAGGCTTGAGGAGACTCGAGGAGTCGTCTTCAAGCTCTTTGTTCCTGAAATAAAACACATGAATGCATTATACCGTTCGTGATATATACAACAAAATTAAATAATAATTTTGATGACTTTGTCAACTTGTGTTCAAGTTGTTAATCGTTTGACTCGACTAAGTAGGCTCACACGTGGACTTTTTTCGTGGAATATGATATGTTCAAGGTCGACAAAGTCCATGATAAGCATCAGAGTCGATTGATAATACCATACCCACTACTTGGTCGGTTACGAGTTGCATCTGACTTAGTAAAGAACGAACATAAAATTATTTCGCTGATATGTAGGGCACCCATGTTTGAACTGTGCATCGTGGCAAATAGTCCTCTTTGGTAACCTTACGACTCAACTTTATGAGAAGAAATGATAGCCCCCAAGATTAACTCAAAGGTGCCGGATAAATTTAATTGGCTGGGAAAAAAATGAAATTTAAATGTACAAGTGACTTAGCTTGCTTTTATGATGTGGCATAAGCCAGTGAAGTCGGAGATGGTCCAGCGGGAGTCGTAAGCAGGTAACCTGACTGACGGCTCGAGACAGCGGCGAGAGCCGGCATTTCGAAGACTTCGCGGCGCGAGATTGCTGAACCGGAGGTGGCATGATCCGAGCCTTCTTAGCTCGAGTCGAAGAAGATCACGATGTTGGTGAAGCTTGGTGTGATGGACTCCGAAATTTGGCAATAGTGGATGTCGAAGTTGTTGTTGAAGCCGGCCGTGGTAGAGGCGACTTGGAGGGGCGCGGCCGTGGCCGGTTCAGCGCGCGCCGTCCGTGGTAGGGCATCAACAAAGTATGTGTTGATGTACTTGGCTTGGCCTTTTTCCTTCTTGATTTGACCTGCCCTGGATGACGTGCGTGTGTACGCCGGCTTGGTGGTACATGCATGCTTGGGACTCTGGGCGTACATCTCCTTTACTTTTGTTTTGATGTGATCACCGAGACTTGCAGATCGCATCACGGGATTTTTTTTTGTCAGATGAACGCAAATACTGAGAATCAAAGATATAGCAAATATCTGATGTGGCCGTAGCACCATAACCCCTTTCTCTTTTAAACAAAATAACTCGGGACTTGACTCCCTTGTGAGTTGCAGGTAATCTAGTCGCTGATGACTTGACATGGCAGGCTGGCTCGCAAGTGGAGGCGGACCCGGTCTCGGACATGGAGAGCGGCGGCGGCTCAGGGGCCACCGGCCCGATGGAAACCAGTCAAAAACGAGTTTCACGCCCAAATTTCCGGGTCGTAGTTTCTTTCCCTTTTTTTAAACCGGATCTGTATCCTTTCCAGCATCGGGGCCGGCTGTGGAACAACTAGTACTCTGGGACTATAGCCCTCACGTAGATGGCACGACTTTGAACCGGTCAAACCAGAGGAACTCCTGCATGCATGAATAATAATACGAGCAATTTGCGTCGATCCGTGTGCAGTTTTTGTCATCTGGTGACATCATGGATGGAAGGGCTGGGCAGGCAGCATCTTGCCTGCATGTTTGGATCAGGAAACACCGATCCTTGCGCGCGGATGTCGCTGTTGTACTTTTTTTTCTCTTTCTCAATCTGAATCGGATCCAAACCGATCTGACTTCTGTTCTCCATTGTCGCTTGTACCGGCCACGTGTGATTTTTTTAGATGATCCCGTTAGCCCTTGACGAGGAGAAAATCGAACCGACAGGAGTTGCCGTGTGCGCTATTTGCAGACTTTCCTTCTGTCCTTGATTTTGAGATGAAGATTGATTTGATCTCTGATGACTAGACACGGACTCGATGTAGATTCTTCTGACCGGCTTTTCTTCATCTGGCCGATTGTGAGCCCCTCGATCCTCAGTAAAAGATCCCTTCAAGAACTCATCACCACCGTGCGCAGGCCCCACGGTGGGCGCCAACTATCGTGGATTTGTCACGGCAGATGTCCTTAGTGTCAGTACTTAGTCGCGAGGCCAACGCATCTATGTGGTAGCTTGAGAGGGGTTGAGTGGGACGAGAGACGCAGGGCGGATCAACACACAAGACAAAGATTTAGACAGCTTCGGGCCCCGGGAAACATCATCCGGAATAGCCCTACATGCTGTTTGTGGCTAGGTCTCATTATCATCACGAGGGAGACGCCGTAAACCGACTCTTTGTGTCTAGCCCTAGAGATTGTTTCTTGCTTGTAGCTTGTAACTTCTAACTTGTCCCTCTTTGGGGAGCCCTGCCCCTCCTTATATATGTTGAAGGGGCGGTTTACATGTGGAGTCCTATTAGGATTAGGACTAGTCTATCTCTAATACAAACCGGATACAAGTCCTAGTCTTAACTCCTTGTAAGACAAATATTCCTTTCCTCTTAAACCGGCCCACAATAGTTGAACCGGCCTTCATGAACCGCCACGGGCCACCGGGTCTTGTCGCTCTTCTGACCCATCCGCCGGATTACCAATGAGCTGTAAATCGTCTGGTCTGTGCAGGTCGCCGGTGAATCGCCAAGTCCGGCCGGTTTATCCTTCCGGCCGGTTTACACCGCGGGGCATATCCCCGACAAATAGTGTCATAGGAAGAAAATTCATCAGATTCCGCAACAAGTGCAATTGAACATATGGTAGCTAAATTCTAATGATTTGTACACACATATATGCATTACATAATTAATCATAGTGTACTAAATACGAAGACTCATCAGATGGAAAATAATGGATCCATGCGTATATGTTTAGCGGCTAACTCTTACTCAATGTTCTAGGAGAACGCATGCTGAAATCGTCATTATCACCAGTGGGATTGATGTAGTGATTCAGGAAGAAGTAGCTGATAAATCTCCAAACCATCAGCAATTCACCAGCGGGGAGCGGTTCAGGGGTCCTTAGTTCTAAGATGAGCTGCAGTATTTTTAAAATCAGAATGTGTCATATGAGTGGAGTAGAAGATATTAATTAAGATAGACTTACTGGTACTAATTCATGAGGCTCTTCACAACTATGAGAAGATATACAAATGGAGATCATGTATCTACAAACATAGTATCCACGAATGTTGGTCCCTGCTTGTTGCTGAGGACACTGGAATTTTTTGTACATAATTAGTCATGTATTTGTCCTATTAGGAACAACCTAACCGGTGTTAGATTTATTATTTTTTCTATGGACAGAAATAGAAACAGGTTTATTTAGAAGCTTGAACACTTGACTAGAGTAAGAAAAGTTATCTGCAGACTATTTATAAATTTTCCAAAAATAACGAATTTCGGTGAATTACCGGAGAAACGATCTCATGGTGCAGAGGTAGTTCCCTCTTGAACATGTTCCCTGGTTTAGTTTTCCACAATATGAGCACACTACAAATGAAGATGAATTTTGACAACATCAATTATTGAACCCGATACACACGCAAATTAATTTCAACATCGGATTGCTGACCATGAGTTGAAGCTATGTCGGGTTTCTATGCAGGTGGTGCCAACTTGTTGGTGTGCTGAGGAAGCCGTGCCAACATGTTGGTTTGCTGAGCAGGAAGTGCTGACGCATCCGCATGCTGATCACATGGCTGCAGACCATTGAACTGACGAGCAGTCGGTTCCGGACCTACAGACTGCTTAGCAGGCGGTTCTGAAGCATTAAACTGCTTAGTAGTCCGTTCCACCAGGTTGGTCTGCTGAGCATGTGCTGCAGCTGAGTCTCTTCCTACTGCTTCAGCGGCCGGCATCTAAATAGGTGGTGCATCTTTAGTAGTTCCAGGCCTTGCCACTTGCTGCTCTGAGGCGGAGGATGACATGGCCTGTATGGCACAAAGTTGGGCCAACTAATCACAGATTGATGCATTAGCCGTCGGATTACGAGTATTAGGTTCTCTGGGGGAAGCATGCGAGAGCTGCTGTGGCAAGGAGAGTGTCACCGGTTGAGGGGCGACATTGCTCTTGGCGGGGCTTCAGGGATCTCATCGATGAACTCTATTTCCCTTCATGGCCACTGGATGTGATGTAACAGTGTTTCTCCAAAGGTCCTTTGCTCATCAAAGTATCCTAGGACAATCTTCAGGCAAAATTCATTGAATCAGGCTTTACTTCAGTCACGTAAACCCAGGCTTCAATGGCAGACCAACAAGAGGCCCTCTTCCAAGAAGGGTGGGCAAACCCAGGCTGTTGCACATTTTAATGTACCTTCATAATGTGTAAGCACGCCCTTCATTCCATCTTTCATTCCAGATAGATCAGATATAGCATCATCAAGAGCAGCTGCAGTCTCACTGTCATTGGGGTCAGCTGATGCCCAGCTACTCTTGTGCGGTGCTGTCGTGCAATAAGCAACATCCTCCATGCCTGTCTCCCCTCCCATCTGCTGGCTATCTGTCAGTGTTAGAGTTTTTTGCATCATCATTGACTCCTCAATATCCTTTCGGACAGCCGGATACATGTCCTTCCTCAACCTTTCATACAATTCATTATGCTTCATTTAACTCCTCGCTTTTTTCGTGACGAGCCTCTCTTCTTTGCTGAGTGTGAAAGCCCTCTTGTGTGGGACATTAACACATATACCCCTTGCACAGCCAAGGGCTCTCTTGTTTCCAGAGCATCAGACAGAATGTCACATGGCCCTGAGTTCATGTAGAATCTTCCAGGGATGTTGGAAGCCTTTAACATCACTTGATACAGTTCTTCATCATGTGAGTTTTCAAAGTAATAAGTTCCATCATCACACCTCCTTGCACGTGCCCGCAAGTAGTCTTTGGCGCGTTCGCCCTTGATTTCACTAAAGGCCGGTTTCCCACCTGCCGCTACTGCTTCTTTGTCCTCCTGGTCCCATATCGGTTTCATGCTGTAGTATCCTGCCACACCCATACGGTGTGTGTGTGTGTTCTTCTTCTGAAGTTCCGATTGCTTGGCACTCTTCTCAGCAAACTCTTTAATTGCCCTGACCCTTTTGAATTCTGCCCAGTCTGCCTTTGTAATTTGGGGGTATGCGGGGATTGGGTCCTTGCCTTCACTCAAGTACTTCTTGTACCACACATGCTTCCAGTTTCTCCAAGCATCTCTAGCCTTCTCCAGTGCAGCGTGTTCCACCTGCATTCTCCACTGCTCTAGAACGTCGAAGTGATCCATGATCTCCCAGACTATCCTTTGTCGTGTTTTTGTGTCAGCCTTCTGAAACCCCGGCAGATTAATGTTGAGCCTTGCCCTGCCAACAAATCCACACACACTCTTGAACCTCGTGCGTGCTTTCTCTGGTTTAGTTGGATCCCAATACTTTGAATCAATCTCGGTTACTTCATATAGGACTTTAGGCTGGTGTGTGGGCTTCCTTGGAGTATTCCTCTATGTCCTAACCGGAAGGGTAATTGCTACAACTCTATCCCGTTCAAGATTTCTTGACCCCTCACCATCTGCTGAAGACTTAGGGTTGTCGGAATCGGATGAAGATACATCGCCTGAAGCATGAGTGTTGTCGCTGCTATTGGGCATCTATAGTGAACACATGCGAAACTCAGGAAAGGAGGATAAGCATAAAACTAACAACTTGGTATCAAGCTGTCTAAACATTTCATGCAATAATTTAGAAAATGTATGGCTTATTTGTTAAGTTTGTGTGACTCGCCCCCTCGCGATCTATAAACCGGTAGTAACTTATTAGAACAAATGCAGCTTATATGTGATGTCTGCTAGAATTACGTCGGTATTTCCCAAAAGAGGAAGGGATGATGCAGCACAGCGATGGTAGGTATTTCCCTCAGTGATGAGACCAAGGGTATTGAACCAGTAGGAGACCCACGCAACACACCGTAAACAACTCCTGCACATTGTCGGGGAAACAACACCTATGGGATCACGTGGATCCCTTATATGGTTGGCAGGGAAGAGGAATGCACAAAGAGCAGGTCCAGCGATCAGCACGAAGGATTTTTACCCAGGTTTGGGCTGCTGGGAAGCGTAAAACCATAGTCCTGCTTTGAGTGTATATTTAGTGTTCTTGAACCTTGACTAGCTGCTATGTGTGTCCGGTCAGAAAGTTCGAATCCACCTTCACTACGCCTTGGGCCTCCTTCTATACGTCCAAGGGGTCGCCACAGTGGCACATAGGAGGTGTAAAGTAGCTACAACGTATATGCTTATCACTGACGTTGTAGGACAAACGCATTAAATGCGCTGCTTACGTGCCCTCTAACTTTATCGGGGACGGTAATAGATCCCGTCCCGTCTGTCACCGCCTCACCCTATCTTGACACGCATCCAGGATGATGAGGCGTATAGCGCCAAGCTGACTGGCTAGCCGCTGCGCTTGAGCAGTGACAGGATCTTCACGAAGATCCGCTGGCTACCACATAGGTGCTTGCATAGTTGGCAGGCTGGTCGCTGCGCTGGAACGGCCGCAGGGTGGCGGAACCCTATCGTGTGCGAGCTTCGCTGTGGCTTCGCAGTTGTCCCCGGCAAGAGTCTTGCCGGGGTCTCGTGGTCGTCCCTGGCAAGAGCCTTGCCGGGGACTTCGTCCTTTGTTCTCCATGAATATCTGCATGCCACCACTCTTCACAGAGATCTGCATGCTACTACGCATGTGCCCTTGAGTCTTGGTCTTGACGTTGTCGATGGTGTTAGAGATCTCATCCACAAGGGTGGTGGCCTTGCTGGTGCTTCATAAATTACCCCGACAAGGATCTTGCTGCGGCTTCACGAGCCATCCCGGCAAGTGTCTTGCCGGGGGCCCAGCTTGTCTTCTATTCTCTGATTACTGGCTTGATTGCTGCCTTGGTCGTCTTGTATCTTGTCTCCTACTGCCCCGTCAAGCCTCACCACAGGTGCGGCTACAATTGCCCGTGCACAAGTAAGGGGTACAAAAGGGCCCAGACTTATGTACACCGACAGGAGCCCCGGGCCTGGTCCACACACGAGTGCGAAGCGTCGTTGGGCCAGGCCCAAAATAGTGTGCGGGCACACGTGGCAGAGATTAACTGCTGTAATCTTCTCGTCTGTTGTGCTCCCCCATGGTCCACATTAAGTGCGCGACGTTGGGGTCATGCATGGAACGGTCGCAGCACACTTTCACATTAATTTGTAAAGAGGCAGCCCCTGCGCCTTCCCCATAAAGAGAAGGGTTCGCAGGGGCGCTGCTCATTTACAAAGAAAGCTCGGATCTTGGCCTGCATGGCGCTTGCACCCCATGATCACGGGGTGGAAAATGGCCGTTGTCGGTGTCAAAACCGGCGGATCTCGGGTAGGGGTCCCAAACTGTGCGTCTAAGGCTAATGGTAACAGGAGGCAGGGGACACGATGTTTTACCCAGGTTCGGGCCCTCTCAATGGAGGTAATACCCTACTTCCTGCTTGATTGATCTTGATGATATGAGTATTACAAGAGTTGATCTACCACAAGATCGCAGAGGCTAAACCCTAGGAGCTAGCCTATGATTCTGATTGTTCCTGTCCTATGGACTAAACCCTCCGGTATATATAGACATCGAAGGAGGCTAGGGTTACACAAAGTCGGTTACAAAGAAGGAGATCTAACATCCGAATCGCCAAGCTTGTCTTCCATGCAAAGGATAGTCCCATCCGGACACAGGACGAAGTCTTGAGTCCTGTATCTTCCTAGTCCAACAGTCCGGCCAAAGTATATAGTCCGGCTATCTTGATACCCCCTTATCCAGGACTCCCTCAGTAGCCCCTGAACCAGGCTTCAATGACGATGAGTCCGGGGCGCAGTTTGTCTTCGGCATTGCAAGCTAGGTTCCATCTCCGAATACTCCAAAGTAAATCTTGAACACTTAAGTCGTGTCCGGCTCTGCAAGAAGATTTTCACATACCACCGTAGGGAGAACAATATCCCACAAATATAATCTGCTGACAACTTTAGATAACGTGACATCACACCATGGCCGAGTCATCATTCGAACCGTCTTCCCAACCAGCTATTGCACATATTGCGAGGCGGTTTCCTGGGCACGTCTTGTCGAAGCAGAGATCGTGTCCCCCTTATCACGGGACTTTCATCAATACGGGTGCGGGTAGCCCAACCATACCGCCAATCGCGTCGAGTGGGGAACTAGCAGGTTCCATCAGGCAGGTAGGGAGGCGCAAAAGTTTTTATGGCCTCTACAAAGAGATAAGGCCTCTTCTTCTTTACCAATGCCTTTTCCTTTCGCTCGTCCATTCCCCTTCGCTCGAGCACTAGCGCCCAAGTGCTTGTCTTCTCCACCAAAAATAGGTTCTATGAAGATGTCTAGATCCGGAGCAGGAGGCAAATGGATGGCCTCTACCGTCCAGGAGAAGGATATCAACAAGCTTCGAGAGGCCGGGTACCTGGCCAAGAAAATCGGCCACCGTCTTCTGATGGCGGGACAGATCGTCCCTAATCCGGAGCCTCACGAGAGGGTCATGTTTCTTCCTCATTTCGTCCGCGGGCTCGGGTTTCCCCTTCACCCATTTGTTCGCGGAATCATGTATTATTACGGGATTAATTTTCATGATATGTCCCCTAATTCTTTCCTTAACATCTCGACGTCTATCGTTGTGTGTGAGGCCTTTGTCTGTGTTTTTCCACACTGCAGCTTATGGCTGAAGATCTTCAATGTGAAGCCCAAGATGGTGAACGGCGAGCACGCCGAGTGCGGAGGCGCCATCGTGAGCAAGATGCCCAAGGTGATGTTAGTTCGCCTGGTTCTTCCACTACTGGAATCAGCTGGTAAGTGTCATATAGTTCTACGTATTTTAATGAGGAATGACGGCTGATAATGTTAGTTCGCCTGATGACGAGAAAGGCGTTAATGAGGAATGACGGCTGGTAAGTGTCATATAGTTCTACATATTTTAGTGCAATGACACGTCTATGCGTATGAGTACAGTTTTATGCTATGGAAGGAGGTATGCTGGCGGAACCTGTTGCGACCGGACGGGAGGAGGCTGTGTGCACATCCGAAGTGTATCTGGACTGTCTTCTTGGGGAATACTTGTGTATTCCCTCTTTGTGCGTCCGAGCTGATTCCATGTCGCCAGTCCTGTTCTGCGCAAAAGTGAGCCTGTAAAGAAAAATGCTTAGGGGCATTTGCATGTCATAGGGTGGTTAAACCGCGGGGACCTTCCCTAGCTTATGCCGGAGTGCTTGATTGGAGCCTGGTCGAGCCGGGCTATCATGCCGTAAAGTAGCTCGGACTCCTTTGTTGGTGTCTGGGGGTTGGCTGTCGAATCGAGGTTCGATAGAAAGGCACAACTCGCTACCTCAGCGACGGTATACTTTCCAGTGTCGGGTGGAGTTCGGCCTTGCCCATAATTGTGACTATGTCACGTGGGCTTGGCATGGTGTGGTACTACGTTGAATCGAGCCAACGCGGTTCGTCCCGGTAGTATATAATAGTTACTGTATAAGGGGACAATGCCGAAGACTTACTCTTCGGTATGGTGTTTGTTTGGTGATCCGAAAACAACCTCCAGGGTGGTGGGCCTGTAAAACTTGGACTTTACACCAGGAACGACATCTTTGAGAAGATGTTTTTAGTGGGTTTGATCCTCGAGCGATCAATACCTATCTGGTGCACTGTGTCCTGGCGCAGCAAGTTTGGGCTGCTGTTTATGCCAATAGGGGCTCGTGTGAGGTGGAACCCACCAACTATTGGGTCGATGGTAAGTGCAATTGAATTGCCATGGTTGAAATTGGCTGGACGGTCTGTGTGATTGGAGATGATCGGCCATATTTTTGTACCGTGGGGTGACTTATATTGTTGAGTCGGCATCCCGTGGAGTACACATTCGTTCCCTTGTTGGTTTGCGGAGAATTTTTATTTTGCCTCATAGTGTTTGATGGTCTGGGCTCCTCGTTGTCTTCATAGCTTTGAGACCCCTTCTTATTGTTTCCGGCGCGCGACCGGCCGATTTGTTTTGAAGATCCGGCATTCTCTAATTGTATGATTGGCTGCCATTCTAGGGGTACCATGAATTTGACATGGTTGGTCGAGTATGCTGCCCGGGCCGGATGGGCCTGTATTGTTCTCTTTCTGCTGACCGGACTGGAGCCACGGAATACGACATCGACTGCCGTGTCTTGGGCGTTATTGAGGGAGTCATGGATTAGGGGGTATCCAGACAGCCGGACTGTGTACAACGTCCGGACTATTGAAGCGTGAAGGTACAAGACTCAAGACTTCAGCCCGTGTCCGGATGGGACTCTCCTTTGCGTGGGAGGCAAGCTTGGCGATCCAGAGATTATATTTCCTTCCTTGTAACCGACTCCATGTAAACCCTAGCCCTCTCCGGTGTCTATATAAATCGGAGAGGTTGGTCCTTAGAAGGCCGATCACAATTACATTCATACCATCATAGGCTAGCTCTTAGGGTTTAGCCTCTACAATCTCGTGGTAGATCTACTCTTGTACTGCCCATATCATCAATATTAATCAAGCAGGAAGTAGGGTTTTACCTCCATTGAGAGGGCCCAAACCAGGGTAAACAGCTGTGTCCCATGCTTCCTGTTACCACCAGCCTTGACGCACAGATCGGGGCCCCCTACCCGAGATCCACCGGTTTTGACACCGACATTGGTGCTTTCATTGAGAGTTCCTCTGTGTCGTCGCTGTCAGGCTTGATGGCTCCTTCAATCATCACCAACAACGCGGTCGAGGGTGAGACATTCCTCCCCGGACAGATCTTTGTGTTCGGCGGCTTCGCACTGTGGGCCAATTCGCTTGGCCACCTGGAGCAGATCGATAGCTATGCCCCCGGCCACCAGGTCAGGTTCGGGAACTTGAACTACACGGCGGATATTCGCGGGGACTTGATCTTCGACGGATTCGGGCCAGCGCCAGAAGCGCCGAACAGTCACGATGAGCACGGCTTGGACCTGCTGTCGGACGTTGCGCGGGATATCACCCCGGCAGAAGCCTTGGATCTGAATCCGGGGCAGGTTGCGTTGCCTAAGGACGGAGGGCTGGACCCCGCCCCGCAGGCCATACCCTCGTCGGCGATGGAGCCAAACACAGGTCTCACCTCTGAGGGATCCTGTGATTCCGGACCCCCGGATTCATATCTGGATGTAGGTTCCAGTTTGCACGCCCCCGAGCCCGCCGATCCTGGTTGGGCTTCGGTGATGGAGTTCACCGTGGCGGACGTCTTTCAGCACTCGCTCTTTGGTGACATGCTGGACTTATTGAAGTCTCTCTCTTTGTCAGGAGACTCCGGGCCGAACTATGTCCGGCTCGAGTGGGAAGCAAACAACGACTGAATTCATTGCCCACCCACCACCCACTTCATTGCCACGATTGATGATCTAACCGATGTGCTTGACTTCGACTCCGAAGACATCGATGGTATGGACGACGATGTAGGAGAATTATAGGAACCACCGCTCACCGGGCGGTGGACGGCCACCTCCTCATATGATATATATATGGTGGACACTCCGAAGGAAACAAATGGCGATGAGGCAACGGAGGATAACCCCACAGGAAGAAAAACAAAGCATGGGCGTCATCAGCGCCGCTCCAAGCCCCGCCACAGCAATACTGGCCCCAGAGACGAAAATAATCCGGATGGCGCCAAAGAAGAATATGACCCTAACCAGCCCGCCTTCGAGCAGGCCGAACAGGAAGATGGGCAGATCAGCCCAGAAGAACAGGCGACAGACGTATACCCGGAGGAGGAAAACTACATGCACCCCTCCGAAGACGAGATTAGCCTCGGCGACGATGAATTCGGCGTGCCTGATGATCCCGTGGAGCAGGAGCGCTTCAAGCGTAGGCTTATAGCCACCACGAAGAGTCTAAAGAAGAAGCAGCAACAACTCCAAGCTGATCAAGATCGGCTCACAGATAGATGGACTGAAGTCCTGGCAGCCGAGGAATACGGACTCGAATGCCAAACGGCTGACCGGCCACCCCATGGACGGGATAAAATGGGATACCAGCCCGGATACCAGCCCGCACCCCACGCCGATACACTACGGCTCAGGGTAACAGGCAAGACCTGCAAGATATTCTGGAAAATAAAGTAGGACAGCCAAGATCGATTTACGGATCGCGGGGGCGCGCCCCAGCGCGCAACGATGACCGTCGCACCGGATACATCATCAACAAGTCCGGTCGGGCCGAACACAGCAACCCAGACCAATCCGACTTGCGTAGCCACATAGCCCGGCACAGAGGCACCGCACACCCCCTCTGCTTCACTGACAAAGTAATGGATCATGAATTCCCAGAAGGGTTCAAACCCGTAAACATCGAATCGTACGATGGCACAACAGACCCCGCAGTATGGATCAAAGATTTCCTTCTCCACATTCACATGGCCCGCGGAGATGATCTACATGCCATCAAGTATCTTCCCCTTAAGCTCAAAGGACCAGCCCGGCACTGGTTAAACAGCCTGCCAGCAAATTCCATTGGCAGTTGGGAAAACCTGGAAGATGCATTCCTTGATAACTTCCAGGGCACATATGTGTGACCACCAAATGCCGATGACCTGAGCCACATCACTCAACAGCCCGGAGAGTCAGCCCGGAAATTCTGAACCAAATAGTCGACTGTCCGGACGCCGAAGCCCTGGCGGCATTCAAGCATAATATCCGTGACGAGTGGCTCGCTCGACACCTCGGCCAGGAAAAACCCAAGTCTATGGCAGCTCTCACAACCCTAATGACCCACTTTTGCGCTGGTCAGGATAGCTGGTTGGCCCGCAGCGGCACCACGCCACATTCTGGCACTTCAGACAGCCGCGATGCTAATGGCAAGCCATGTTGTAACAGGCATAAGAGACAGAGTAACGACGACAACACTGAAGACACGGCGGTCAACGCCGGATTCAGCGCATCTATGTCCGGTCAGCGGAAAAAGCTGTTCAAAAGAAATAATCAGGGACCGTCCAGCCTGGACCGCATACTGGAGCACTCGTGCCAAATTCATGGCACCCCAGACAAGCCAGCCAACCACACTAATAGAGACTGCTGGGTGTTCAAACAGGCCGGTAAGATAAACACCGAAAACAAGGACAAGGGGCTGCACAGCGACGATGCGAAGAGCCCCGGCGTCCGAACATGGGGGGACAAAAGAAATTCCCCCCAGGTGAAAACGGTCAACATGATCTACGCCACCCATATCCCCAAGCGGGAACGGAAGCGAGCACTACGGGACGTCTATGCGATGGAGCCAGTCGCCCCCAAATTCAACCCATGGTCAGCGTGTCCGATCACCTTTGATCGTAGAGATCATGCTACCAGCATCCACCATGGCGGCTCAGCCGCATTGGTCTTAGACCCTATCATTGACTGATTCCACCCCACGCGAGTCCTTATGGACGGCGGCAGCAGCCTGAACCTGCTTTATCAGAACACAGTGTGCAAGATGGGCATTGACCCTTCAAGGATCAAGCCCACCAAAACTACCTTTAAAGGTGTAATTCCTGGGGTAGAGGCCCGTTGTTCGGGCTCTATAACACTAGAAGTGGTCTTCGGATCCCCGGATAACTTCCGGAGCGAAGAGTTAATCTTCGACATCATCCCTTTCCGCAGTGGCTACCCCGCTCTGCTCGGACGAACCGCATTTGCTAGATTCAATGCGGTACCACATTATGCATACCTCAAGCTCAAGATGCCAGGACCGCGCGGGGTGATCACTGTCAATGGAAATATGGACCGCTCCCTTTGAACAGAAGAGCATACGGCAGCCCTCGCGGCAGAAGTACAATGCGGCCTACTCCGACAAACCAATCCGGCGACAACCTCGAGCACAGTCAAGCGAGTCCGGAGTACCCCACAACAGGATCATTAGGAACGCCCAGAGCGTGATTAGCAGTTCGGCCTCCGCTCAAGCCCCTTCAAAGCAGCATTCGTGCCACACGTACACAATTACGCACTCAAGATACCATGGGCATAGGCGGAGGCGTATCAACGACTCAGACGATAGTACGGGTAACCGCCAAATACCTTCATACTCTTTCCTCTTACATTTCAGGACACCACGTTAGTGTAGCATCCTCAGAGGAGCCGAATTGCCGGACTCATATGGGAAAGACATCCAAGGAGGCAACAGACGTTGTGCGTAGAAGGAAATACCCAGGTGGAATCTATTAACGATCACTATACCTGCTTCATCTATCTGTACATAGCCTGCCCCTGGATAGGACATGTCAAATAGTCCTATTTTTATCTCTGCTTAATGCATCCATTGTAAACATACGCTTAAACGTATTTTTCGTCAATGGGAGATTGTATATAGCGTCAGCTTATTATCCTTATTTGAGTATTTTTCTCTTATAAATGTTTATTTGGTATTGCATCCGTACACCTTCGTACGGCCAGTTCGCCAGGGGCTTCTCATGGCGCCCCGTAATATGGCAAATAAAGTCCGAACACTTTAAACAGTGCGGCACCCCGAACTTATAGCATTATATGCATTAGCTCCGAATCATGTCTTGGGTATACAGTTGGGATAGCCCGTCTCCCTTGTTTTGGTGCCTTACGTTCCGTTATATCGGCTAAGGTAGCGCAGGGAGAACTACTGCGATTGTGTCTCGGTTCATCCGGACGAGCACCTCAGTAGAGAAAGCCGAAAACTGACCGACATGATGTGGTGAGAGCTGGTCGCTGTTTGAGAGGTCTTAAAATCCTTAAAGATTTTCCGCTTTAGGCGATATATCGGCTTCGTCCGATCTAGGCGTGTATAGCGCCCCGATTCGGTCTTCCGGATTCTAGGGGCTTCGCCGAAATTTAAAATTGTAGACTTCTATGGCTAAGTGAAAGTTATAAAGCCGCATAGTCCAATTGCCTTGTTCGCTGCACCAGACACCTCCTTAAAGGACCAAACATTTGGATAAAGAGTGTCCGGGTTTTCCGCGAACACCCCAGTACTAGTTACGCGGGGCAGGAAGCCGACGACTGGCCTACTTTCAGAATTTTATAAACAGCCGCACAGAAGGTAATATTTTAAATAACAAAAGCGCTACATAGCACAAGTAACTTCGTCCTTAAAATACAAACATGACAGAAGTGAATTCATTCAAAAACGGTGTGCTTGGTACATTCATCAGCGACGAGACAAGCACCCTTCATAATGCTATCATAGTATAGCTTGGGATGGCGATGCGCCTTGCCCTCCGGTGGCCCGCCATGACCAGCTTCTCCGCATCCAGCTTGCCTCAATGCACCTTGACGCGGGCAAAGGCCCGGCGGGCACCCTCGATGCACACGGATCGCTTGATCACCTCAAGCCGTGGGCAGGCATCCACCATCCGCTTGATCAGGCCGAAGTAGCTACTGGGCATGAGCTCACCAGGCCACATCCGGACTATGACACCTTTCATAGCCAGTTCGGCCGCGCTGTGGAGTTTGACTAACTGCTTCAGTTGGTCACTCAGAGGGATCGGGTGTTTGGCCCCAGCATACTGGGACCAGAACAACTTCACTGTTGAGTTCCCCTCCTAGGCATGGTAGAACTCTACAACATCTGATACGCTGCGTGGCAGATCTGCGAACACCCCTGGAGAGCTCCGAATTCGAGTAAGTAAAAGAAATGCCTCCTCCACATGTTTGCTTTGCATAAAGAACTTCTTACCCGCTACTATCTTCTTGGCCTCCTGGATCTCCTGCTGTGCTTTCTCGGCTTCGGCCTTGGCGTCCTTCAAATTCACAAGGGCCTTTGCAAGCTCGGCCTCTTTCGCCTTCAGATCATGCTCCACGGACTCGCATTTCTTGCCGAGGTCCTGGAGCTCTCACTGTACCTCACCTACCCTACCACTTTGCTTTTCGCGCTCCTTACACTCTGAGGCCGCCTTTTCTTCGGCCTCGGATAGCGCCTTCTTCAGGGACGCCACTTCGGTGGTGGACCCTATTACACAGTCACGACACCTAGGCGTTAGACTCATCAATTCTTAGTATCCTCACATGAATAAGAGAGGGAATCACTTACCCTTGGTCTCTTCGAGCTGCCTCTTCGTGAGGTCGAGCTCTCCCTGCGCCTGCTCCAGGTCCCGTTTCAGTTCGGCAACCTCGGCAGTACGGGCAGCAGCAGCAAGCAGCACAGCCTGCTTATTCACAACAATACTTATCATTAAACTCCTGCGGATTATCATTGACCCTCTGTTTGGCTTTTCCTTCCGAACACCAAACAGAGTATCAGGGGCTACTACCTATCGGGTGGTAATTTTGCACATATTTATTACTTACCTCAAAGCCTGTTAGGAGGCTGGTGCAAGCTTCGGTTAGTCCGTTTTTGGCGGACAAAACCTTTCGAATCACCATACTCATGAGAGTACGGTGCTCTTCATCTATGGAAGCGCCGCGAAGCGCTTCCAGCAGACAGTCTGGCGCCTCAGGTGCGACGGAAGTCCTCGATACAGACGGCTCGCCGTCCCTAATGAGGGGTCGCCCGCCTGAGTTCGGAACCATCGAAGGTTCGGGAATTGTGTGCAGCTGAGAGCCCGGCTGGCCATGGCTCTCGTCGACACGATCCGCGGGGATCTTGAACCCCGCGTGTCCGACGTCTGGGCCCCGCCTTGGGGCGTCTCCAGAGTCACCTCCCCCCACTCTGGGAGCCTTTGGGACAACACCTCCGTGTCGTCCACGGGGTGAGGAGTAGTGGCCGTCGGAAGCGAATTCATCTCCGAATTGCTTAGCGACCCGGAGGAGGATACCTCGGGGTGATCCCTGGCCGGACTGCACATATGTTCGGCATTATAAATACAAAATCTGTGAAGTGAAGTCATGATAGAATGCGGACACTTACGACCGCGCTAGGGGCTTCCCCCTGGGCAGCCACCCTACATCTACCTTCTGTTTAGATGTGTTTTTATCTTTTACTTAGTGTTTGTGCCAAGTAGAACCTATAGGATAAAATACGATGATAGTTGATTTGATTCTGCTGAAAAACAGAAACTTTGCGCGCACGAATATAATTTTGTTAAATCACAGGAAAGTGATTTTGTGTTGATTCTTTTTGCTTCTGTTCAATAGACAAATTGTACAGGACTTCCTATTTTTGTAGGAGTTTTAGATTTCCAGAAGTTTGCGTTTGTTACATATTGCTACAGACTGTTCTGTTTTTGACAGATTCTGTTTTTCGTGTGTTGTTTGCTTATTTCAATGCATCTATGGCTATTATATTAGTTTATAAACCATAAAGAAGTTGAAATATAGTAGGTTTAACACCAAAATAAATAAAGAATGAGTTCATTGCAGTACCTTATGTGGTGGTTTTGTTTTCTTTCACTAACGGAGCTTATAAGATTTCCTGTTGAGTTTTGTGTTGTGAAGTTTTCAAGTTTTGGGTAAAGCTTTTATGGACTATGGAATAAGGAGTGGCAAGAGCCTAAGATTGGGGATGCCCATGGCACCCCAAGATATTCAAGGATAGACAAAAGCCTAAGCTTGGGGATGCCCGGGGAAGGCATCCCCTCTTTCGTCTTTGTTCATTGGTAACTTTACTTGGAGCTATATTTTTATTCGCTACATGATATGTGTTTTGCTTGGAGCGTCGTGTATTATATTAGTTTTTGATCTTTAGTTTACCATAATCATCCTTGCTGTACACACCTTTTGGGAGAAGCCTATTTGATTAGAATTTGCTAGAATACTCTATGTGCTTCACTTATATCTTTTGAGTTTGATAGTTTTGGCTCTAGTGCTTCACTTATATATTTTAGAGCACGGTGGTGTCTTAATTTTGAAGAAATTGCTAGCCTCTAATGCTTCACTTATATTATTTTTAGAGTCTTTTAGAACAACATGGTATTTGCTATGATCATAAAGTTGGTCCTAGAATGATGAGCATCCAAGTTGGGTATAATAAAAACTATCATAGAAAGTGAATTGGATGCTATGATCAATTTGATGCTTGATAATTGTTTTGAGATATGGAGGTAGTGATATTAAAGTCATGCTAGTTGGGTGATTATGAATTTAAATAATGCTTGTGTTGAAGTTTGTGATTCCCGTAGCATGCACGTATGGTGAACCGCTTTTTGATGAAGTTGGAGCACAATTTTATTTATTGATTTTCTTCCTTATGAGTGGCGGTCGGGGATGAGCGATGGTCTTTTCCTACCAATCTATCCCCCTAGGAGCATGCGCGTAGTGCTTTGGTTTTTGATGACTTCTAAATTTTTGCAACAAGTATATGAGTTCTTTTGATTGATGTTGAGTCCATGGATTATACGCATTCTTTCACCCTTCCACCATTGCTAGCCTCTCTTGTATCGTGCAATTTTCGCCGGTACCATATACTCACCATTTACCTTCCTCAAAACAGCCACCATACCTACCTATTATGGCATTTCCATAGCCATTCCGAGATATATTGCCATGGAACTTTCCATCGTTCCGTTCATATGACACGCATTACTTTTGTCATATTGCTTTTTTGCATGATCATGTAGTTGACATTGTATTTGTGGCAAGGCCACCTTCATAATTTTCATACATGTCGCTCTTGATTCATTGCATATCACGATACACCGCCGGAGGCATTCATATAGAGTCATATCTTGTTCTAGATTTGAGTTGTAAATCCATAAAAGTGTGATGATCTTCATTATTAGAGTATTAGCCTAGTGAGGAAAGGATGATGAAGACTATGATTCCCCCACAAGTCGGGATAAGACTTCAGACTTTACAAAAATAAAAAAAGAGAAAGGCCAAAAATAAAAAAAAGAAGGGCCAAAGAAAAAAAGGGAAAGAAAAAAATAAAATGAGAGAAAAAGAGAGAAGAGACAATGCTACTATCTCTTTTTCCACACTTGTGCTTCAAAACAGCACCATGATCTTCATGATAGAGAGTCTCATATGTTGTCACTTTCATATACTAGTGGGAATTTTTCATTATAGAACTTGGCTTGTATATTCCAATGATGGGCTTCCTCAAAAGTGCCCTAGGTCTTCGTGAGCAAGTTGGATGCACCCCACTTAGTTTCTTTTATTGAGCTTTCATATATTTATAGCTCTAGTGCATCCGTTGAATGGCAATCCCTACTCACTCACATTGATATCTATTAATGGGCATCTCTATAGCCCGTTGATACGCCTAGTTGATGTGAGACTATCTTCTCCATTTTGTCTTCTCCACAACCACCCTTCTATTTCACATATAGTGCTATGTCCATGGCTCACGCTCATGTATTGCGTGAAAGTTGAAAAAGTTTGAGATTATTAAAGTATGAAACAATTGTTGGCTTGTCATCGGGGTTGTGCATGATTAAATACTTTGTGTGATGAAGATAGAGCATAGCCAGACTATATGATTTTGTAGGGATAACTTTCTTTAGCCATGTTATTTTGAGAAGACATGATTACTTTGATTGGTATGCTTGAAGTATTACTATTTCTTATGTCAATATGAACTTTTATTTTGTATTCATTTGGATCTGAACATTCATGCCACAATAAGAAAATTACATTATGAATTATGCTAGGTAGCATTCCACATCAAAAATTCTCTTTTTATCATTTACCTACTCGAGGACGAGCAGGAATTAAGCTTGGGGATGCTTGATACGTCTCCAACGTATCTATAATTTTTTATTGTTCCCTGCTATTATATTACCCCTTTTGGATGTTTATGGGCTTTATTTTACACATTTATATCATTTTTGGGACTAACCTACTAACCGGAGGCCCAACCCATATTGCTGTTTTTTTTTGCCTATTTCAGTATTTCGAAGAAAAGGAATATCAAACGGAGTCCAAACGGAATGAAACCTTCGGGAGCGTGATTTTTGGAATGAACATGATCCAGAGAGCTTGGAGTACAAGTCAAGAAGCCTCCGAGGGCCCCACGAGATAGGGGGCCGCCCCCCTGTAGGGAGCGCCCCCTGTCTCGTGGGCCCCTCGGGCGGCCACCGACGTACTTCTTCCTCCTATATATACCTACGTACCCCGAAAACATCCAGGAGCACCACGAAACACAATTTCCACCGCCGTAACCTTCTGTATCCGCGAGAGCCCATCTTGGAGCCTTTGCCGGCACTCTGTCGGAGGGGGAATCAACCAAGGAGGGCCTCTACATCAACATTCTTGCCCCTCCGATGAGTTGTGAGTAGTTTACCACAGACCTACGGGTCCATAGTTATTAGCTAGATGGTTTCTTCTCTCTTTTTGGATCTCAATACAATGCTCTCCCCCTCTCTTGTGGAGATCTATTCGATGTAAACTCTTTTTGCGGTGTGTTTGTCGAGATCCGATGAATTGTGGGTTTGTGTCAAGTTTATCTATGAATAATATTTGAATCTTCTCTGAATTCTTTTATGTATGATTGAGTTATCTTTGCAAGTCTCTTCAAATTATCAGTTTGGTTTGGCCTACTAGATTGGTCTTTCTTGCCATGGGAGAAGTGCTTAGCTCTGGGTTCAATCTTGTGGTGTTCTTACCCAGTGACAGAAAGTGTTGCAAGACATGTATTGTATTGTTGCCATCGAGGATAACAAGATGGGGTTTATATCATATTGCATGAGTTTATCCCTCTACATCATGTCATCTTGCTTAATGCGTTACTCTGTTCTTATGAACGTAATAATCTAGATGCAGGCAGGAGTCGGTCGAGTGTGGAGTAATAGTAGTAGATGCAGGCAGGAGTCGGTCTACTTGTTATGGACCTGATGCCTATATACATGATCATGCCTAGATAATCTCATAACTTTTCTATCAATTGCTCAACAGTAATTTGTTCACCCACCGTAATAATTATGCTATCTTGAGAGAAGCCTCCAGTGAAACCTATGGCCCCCGGGTCTATCTCTTATCATATTTGCTTTCAATCTACCTTTATTTGCATCTTTACTTTTTGCATCTATATTACAAAATACCAAAAATATATTTATCTTATCATACTATCTTTATTAGATCTCACTTTTGCAAGTGGCCGTGAAGGGATTGACAACCCCTTTATTGCGTTGGTTGCGAGTTCTCAGTTTGTTTGTGTAGGTGCGTGGGACTTTTGAGGAGCCTCCTACTGGATTGATACCTTGGTTCTCAAAACTGAGGGAAATACTTACGCTACACTTTGCTGCATCACCCTCTCCTCTTCGAGGAAAACCAACGCAAGCTCAAGACGTAGCACTTATCACTGACGTTGTAGGACAAACGCATTAAATGCGCTGCTTACGTGTCTCGTCCGTCGCCGCCATACCCCGTCTTGACACACATCCAGGCTGATGAGGCATGTAGCGCTAAGCTGGCTGGCTAGCCGCTGCGCTGGAGCAGTGGCAGGATCTTCACGAAGATCCGTAGGCCACCACGTAGGTGCTTGCTTAGTTGGCAGGCTGGTCGCTGTGCTGGAATGGCTGCAGGGTGGCGGAACCCTGTCGTGTGAGAGGCTCGCTGTGGCTTCGCAATTGTCCCCGACAAGAGTCTTGCCGGGGTCTCACGATCGTCCCCGACAAGAGCCTTGCTGGGGACTTCATCCTCTAGTCTCCGCGAAGATCTGCATGCCACTAGTCTTCACAAAGATCTGCATGCTACTATGCATGTGCCCCCGAGTCTTGGTATTGACATTGTCGATGGTGTCAGAGCTCTCAGCCTCAAGGGTGGTGGCTTTGCTGGTGCTTCGCAAATTACCCTGAAAACGATTGTGCTGGGGCTTCGCGAGCCATCCCGACAAGGGTCTTACCGGGGGCCTAGCTTGTCTTCTATTCGCTGATTACTGGCTTGAATGCCACCTTGGTTGTCTTATATCTTGTATCCTACCGCCCGTGTCAAGCCTCGCCACAGTTGCAGCGACAGCTGCCCGTGCACAAGTAAGGGGTACAAAAGGGCCCAGACTTATGTACATCAACACACACAAATAACAAATACTCGCAACCCGACGTGATAAAGGGGTTGTCAATCCCTTTCAGGTAACAGTGCCTAAAATTGGCGAGTGTATGGGAGAAAGTTGTATTAGATTGGATAAATAGATCGCAAATAACATGAAGTGCAGCAAAGTATTTTTGTATTTTTGGTTTAATAGATCTGAAAATAAAAGCAAAGGAAAATAGACCGCGAAGGCAAATATATTAAAGAAGAGACCCTGGGGGCGTAGGTTTCACAAGTGGCTTCTCTCGAGAAAAATAGCAAACAGTGGATAAACACATTACTATTGGGAAATTGATAGAACTTCAAATACTCATGACGATATTCATGCAATGATCATTATATACGCATCATGTCAAAATTAGAGAACGACTCCTGCCTGCATCTACTACTATTACTCCACACATGGACCGCTATCCAGCATGCATCTAGTGTATTAAGTTCTTGGAAAAACGGAGTAATGCAATATGAACGATGACATGATGTAGACAAGATCTATTTATGTAGAAATGGACCCCATCTTGTTATCCTTAATAGCAACGATACGTACGTGTCGGTTCCCCTTCTGTCACTGGGATCAAGCACCGTAAGATCAAACCCATCACAAAGCACGTCTTCCCATTGCAAGATAAATAGATCAAGTTGGCCAAACAAAACCCAAATATCAGAGAAGAAATACGAGGCTAGAAGCATTCATGCATATAAGAGATCAAAGAAGACTCAATTAAATTTCATGGATAAAAACATAGATCTGATCATCAACTCATAGTTCATCGGATCCCAACAAACACACCGCAAAAAAGATTTACATCAAATAGATCTCCAAGAGACCATTGTATTGAGAGCCAAGAGAGAGAGAGAGAGAGAGAGAGAGAGGAAGCCATCTAGCTACTTACTACGGACCCGTAGGTCTACAATGAACTACTCACGCATCATTGGAGAGGCACCAATGAGGATGATTAACCCCTCCATGATGGTGACTAGATTGGATATGGTGTTTCTGGAACTTGCGGCAGCTTGAATTGGTTTTCGTTCTTCCCTAGGGTTTCTGGAATATTAGGGTATTTACAGAGCAAGGAGGTGGTGCGGGAGGCCACCGAGGTGGGCACAACACACCTGGGCATGCCTGGGCCCCCAGGCGTGCCCTGGTGGGTTGTGCTCCCCTCGGTTCTCCCCTCTGGAACTTCTTTGGCCCAACAGGTGTCTTCTGGTCCAGAAAAAATCAAAAAAAAGTTTCGCTGCGTTTGGACTCCGTTTGGTATTGTTTTCCTGCGATGTAAAAAACAAGTGGAAAACAACAACTGGCAATGGGCACTATGTCAATAGGTTAGTACCAAAAAAGACATAAAATGATTGTAAAACATCCAAGAATGATAATGTAACAACATGAAACAATAAAAAATTATAGATACATTGGAGATGTATCAGCATCCCCAAGCTTAATTCCTGCTCGTCCTCGAGTAGGTAAATGATAAAAAATAGAATTTTTGATGTGGAATGCTGCCTAACATGTTCATCACATATTTTTTTCTTTGTAGCATGGGCATTTGGACTTTTATATGGTTCAAAGCAATAGTCTAGTTTTGACATGAAGATTTTAATATTGAAGCATGTCAACAAGCAACCATGTCTTTCAAAATATCAACGCTAAAGCAAGTTATCCCTAGCCCATCATGCTGAATCATTGACCCATTCATGAAACACACTCGAATACTAGCTATACCCAATGCTCAAGTACGATCACATTGCCCCTTGGTTAGTGCTTTATAAGAGAAGATGGAGACTCAAGTAAAAATAAAAATTGCATAAAGTAAAATAAAGTCCCTTTGCGGAGGGAAGTAGGGATTTGTAGAGGTGCTAGAGCTCCAAGCGAAAATTGAGAGATAAATTTTTTTTGGGAGGCATACTTTTCCCACCAACAAAAACGACTTAGAGTTCCCAACACTATCCATGCTAGATATATCTTAGGAGGTTCCCAAACAGAAAATAAAGTTTATTCCTTTTTCCACCATACTTTCACTGTCCATGGCTAACCGTATCCACGGGTGCCCTCCATACCAACACTTTCCAAGGAATTTATTATTTGACAACATAAAGTAAATTCATTTTTCATTTTGGGACTGGGCATCCCTAATAACTTTGCCGTACTCTCGTGCAATGACTAGTGAATAAACAGTCATCGTGAGAATAACACATCTAGCATGGAAAATATCGGCCACCCCTCACTGCCTCGCGAGCGGTACGAGCACACAAAATAGAAATTTATTTTTAAAATTAGAGATGGCACATAGAAATTTGCTAAGAATGGCACGGAAATTCCCTAATAACATTTTGGTCCGTGTTTGTTGCGATCCGATGAACTTTGAGTTTATAATCAGATCTATGTTTTTATCCATGAAAGTTATCTGAGTCTTCTTTGGTCTCTTATATGCATGATTGCTTATAGTCTCGTATTTCTTCTCCGATATTTGGGTTTTGTTTGGCCAACTTGATCTATTTATCTTGCAATGGGAAGATGTGCTTTGTGATGGGTTCGATCTTACGGTGCTTGATCCCAGTGACAAAAGGGGAAATGACACGTATGTATCGTTGCTATTAAGGATAACAAGATGGGGTCTACTTCTACATAAATAGATCTTGTCTACATCATGTCGTCGTTCTTATTGCATTACTGTGGAGTAATAGTAGTAGATGCAGGCAGGAGTTGGCCTACTAATCTTGGATGTGATGCCTATATAATGATCATTGCCTGGATATCGTCATGAGTATTTGAAGTTCTATCAATTGCCCAACAATAATTTGTTTATCCATTGTTTGCTATTATTCTCGAGAGAAGCCACTAGTGAAACCTACGGCCCCGGGTCTCTTCTTTAATATATTTGCCTTTGCAATCTATTTTTATTTGCTTTTATTTTCATATCTATTAAACCAAAAATACAAAAATACCTTGCTGCAATTTTTAGTTATTTATTTTATCTCGCGTTCCCGCGAGATCTATTTATCCAATCTATTCAATTTTATCTATCTTTTTACCCGTGAGGGATTGACAACCCGTCTCTTACGCCGGGTTGCAAGTATTTGTTCTTTGTGTGCAGGAGCCGTTTACGTTGTGTTGCATGGTTCTCCTATTGGTTCGATAACCTTGGTCTCATCACTTAGGGAAATACCTACTGTTGTCGTGTTGCATCATCCCTTCCTCTTTGGGGAAATACCGACGTAGCAAACATCAAAAGGAATTTCTAGCGCCGTTGCCTGGGAGACATCATCAATATCTACCAGGTTCCTAATCACAAATCTCATCTCCTCGAAATTTAAATTATTTTCCATTTGCCTCTCATTTTCATCTCCCCACTTCACAAAAATTTGCCATTTTATTCGCCCTCTTTTTCGTTCGCCTTTTGTTGTTAGATCTTTTGTTTGCTTGTTTGTTTGTCATAATTGTGTGTTTTATTGGAAATCTGAAACCAAAAATCTTATGGATCCTCATCCACTTGCGAATATTTTCAAAAGATCCAATTATGATGAACCAATTTCTAGTGAATTGAGTTCACTAGATTATCTTTATGAAGTTTTGCTTGAGATTTATGAATCTGAAAATTGTGATGAAGTGTTAAACAAAGAAATTTATAAAGTGATTCATTGTTTTTAGAAAAGGAGGAGGACCCCCAGTCTCCGCATCTAGACGATGCATGCAGCCACTTTATTAATTATTCACAAGACCTTACAAAGTCATACAACAGTAAAACTAAAGCCACCGCCTTAAGCAACATATGTCGCTACTCCTATCCAGTTGATGAAGGGATGCTGGTAGTCTGGGCCTAATACCAAACAAACCTTGCAGCCAAACCTAACATCTAAGACCCGAGGTCCCAACTAGGACTCCTGCCGGGTATGGGGCACCGACCAGTCCGACGCACTCTCAACCAGGACGCCTGCCGGGTATGAGGTCACCGCAGCCACCTGCCACCAATCCATCTTCAATGATGTACTGTCGCATCTACCTTGCCCGGTCTAGCTGCTGTCGACGCCACCACGATGCCAGACAACGCCACCATCCTGCGCTCGTCCATCATCACACGCCCATCGGTGAGACCCCGCTGCTCCATGCCACCGAGACCCGCCGTCGTCGACGCGAGAGAAGGCATGCCACACCACCTCACGCCTCTTCCATCCGGTGCTGCTCCACAACCGATGCCCCCAATAGAGAACACAACACCACAGCGCCGCCATAGTCCGATCCGGAGATCTTAGGATTTCTCCCGGAGCGGCACGAGCAGGTTGACTATAGTTTCTAGATGATGCCTTCATCAAGGTAATGACGTAGACGCCGCCATCGCCCGCCATGACCGGAGTCGGCTTGGTTTTCACCGGCGACTATGTCTCCCCAACTAGCCGCCAGTGCTAATAGTGGGATCCACGATCCGTCACTACCAGCCTGGCCAACCGCCTTCGATGGAGAAGGCAGCCACCACCACCATGCCCGGGCCAAGAGACCTAGACATCCTCGTGCCGCGAAGATTACCCAAGGGGATCTCCTCTTGCCATTGTCGAGACGAGGCGCAGCCGCAGTGGATCTCGATCTAAACCCCTCGGGCCCAGATCAGATCTCATCACAGCCAAAATCTCATCCGCCAACGGCCATCGGAGATCTCCTGTCCATCGCCAACCCGTTGCGCACTGCCGTTGGAGGAGGAGGGAGATGGACGCCGCTACACCCACGCGTTACCGCCGCCCGAGGAAAAGCATGATTGCAATGATGTTATTATAAATTCTATTAATGTCAACTGTGCTAATAATATGCAAAACCCCATGCTTGGGGATGCTAATATTGCTATGTCCACTACTTATTGCGATGAACATGATTGGGGTGATAATGATTCTTATGATCTTGAAAATTTATTTAAGCCTAATGATGAATATGCTATTGATAATAATGTTTGCAATAATATTGGAAGTGGGTTTGGAAGAGTGTCAACTTTAGATAAAAATAATCCCACATATTTGGAGAGTGTTCAATCTTATCAATTTTTTGATGAAAGTGGGTTTGGAGAGGTCATGACTTTAGTTGATGTTAATCCCACTATCTTGGAAGATTATAAGACTTTTATGCATGTGGATCATGAAGAGAAAATTGTATATGATATCTATATTGTTGAATTTGAGTATGATCCTACATGTAATTATTATGAGAGAGGAAAATATGGTTGTGGAAATTTTCATGTTACTAAATTACCTCTCTTCATATTGAGATTGCTATTGTTTCTTCCTTCTTCCTTGCATATGCTAAATATTTCTTGTCTTGATATTTTTTTGCCTACAAAATGCTTATGCATAGGAAGCGTGTTAGGATTAATTGTGTTTGTCACAAGTTTTATGATGCTCTATTTATGCTTCAATTCTTGTCTTTCATGTGAGCATCATTGAAATCTTATGCCTAGCTAGGGGCATAAAATGATAGCGCTCGTTGGGAGGCAACCCAACTTGTATCTTTTTGATTTTTGGTTTTCTTGCTATTTTCAATAATATACCCAATTATGCCTCTTACTAGTTGATCTTGCTGAAAAACAGAAACTTTTGCGCTCACAAAAGAAATCCCGTTTTTAACAGAAGAGTGTTTTTGAGTTGATTCTGGTTGCAGAAGATTAATAAACAAAATTTTCACGTTTTCCTTTTTTAACAATTTTTGGAGTTACATAAGTATTTGAAATATCCAGATTTCTACAGACTGTTATGTTTTTGACAGATTCTGTTTTGTTTGTGTTGTGTGCTTGTTTTGATGATTCTATGGTTTTCTTTGAAGATTTTTTGCCATAGAAAAGTTGTAATACAATAGAGATAATGCAAAAATAAAATATGAATGGGTTTGCAACAGTACTTATAGTAGTGGTTTGCTTTCATATACTAACGGATCTCACGAAGGTTTTGTTGAGTTTTGTGTGATTGAAGTTTTCATGTTTTGGGTGATATTACGATGGATGAAGGAACAAGGATTAGCAAAAGGCTAAGCTTGGGGATTCCCGAGGCACCCCAAGATAATATTCAAGAATTATCAACCAACTAAGCTTGGGAATGCCCCCGAGTGGCATCCCCTCTTTCTTCTAACGACCATCGGTATTTTACTTGGAGCTATATTTTTATTTGTCACATATTATGAGTTTTACTTGGAGCGTCTTGTATGATATGAGTCTTTGCTTGTTCCGATTTTTTATTTTAAGTCTTGAATCCTTGCTGGACACACCTTTTGGGGAGAGCCAAAAATTATGCTATGCTTGCTCCTATGCTTCACTTAAATTTTTAGAGCCATGGAATTTCTCTAGTGCTTCACTTATATCTTTTTGAGCATGGTGTGCTTTGTTATTTTTGAAGAAATGCTCTCATGCTTCACTTAGATTTATTTGGGAGTTAGTAAGATATTTAAGAAATTCTCTCTTGCTTCACTTTGATTATTTTGAGAGAAAGAATATCATGCTCATGTTCTTCACTTATATTTGTTTGAGCTTATTAAAAGCAACATATTAAACTAGTGCCAAAGTGATAGATATCCGGGGAGGATATAATAAAAACTTTCATGAAGATCATTGGACAAAACAAACTTTGTTCTTTGTAAATAACATCTACTCATATCAAGCTTCGTGTCATTTGGTTTTGAGATATGACGATATGATATGTGAGTCATGTTGATGAGTAATTATGCTTTAGTAAGAATATTGGTGTTAAGGTTTGTGATTCCCTATGCAAGCACGAAAGTCAATAGTTATGCAATGAAAATTACATCCTACTTGGGGTGCATTATTCGGTGTTAGTTATGCTTAATGCTCACTACTTGTGCATCCAAAACCCTTTAAACCAGTTTTGCCATATGAGTCCACTATATCTACCTATATGCGGTATTTCTGTGCCATTCTAAGCAAACTTGGATGTGCCATCTCTAATTTTCAAAATAAATTTCTCTTTTGTGTGCTCGTACCGCTCGCGAGGCGGTGAGAGGTGGCCTATATTTTCCATGCTAGACGTGTTATTCTCACAATGAGTGTCTATTCACTTGTCATTGCATGAGAGTACGACAAAGGTATTAAGGATGCCTAGTCCCAAAATGAAAAATAAATTTACTTTTTGTTGTCAAATAATAAATTCCTTGGAAAGTGTTGGTATGTAGGGCACCCGTGGATACGGTTAGCCATGGAAAGTGAAATTATGGTGGAAAAAGGAATAAACTTTATATTCTCTTTGGGAACCGCATATGATATATCTAGCATGGAAAGTGTTGGGAACTCTAAGTTGTTTTCATTGGTGGGAAAAGTATGCCTTCCAAAAATATTTTTATCTCTCAATTTTTGCTTTGAGCTCTGGCACCTCTACAAATCCCTACTTCCCTCCACGAAGGGACTTTATTTTACTTTATAAATTTTTTATTTTTACTTGAGTCTCCATCTTCTCTTATAAAGCACCAACTAAGGGGCACTATGATCGTACTTGAGCATTGGGTATAGCTAGTATCCGAGTGTGTTTCATGAATGGATCAATGATTCGGCATAACGGGCTAGGGATAACTTGCTTTAGTGTTGATATTTTGAAAGACATGGTTGCTTGTTGATATGATTGAGTATTAAAGTCTTCATGTCAAAACTAGACTATTGCTTTGAACCATATAAAAGTCCAAATGTCCATGCTACACTAGTAGAAAAGGGGGCAATGGTCCAGGCCAGGTCAGCCCATTAGTCCCAGTTCAATCCAGAACCGGGACCAATGGGAGAATTTGACCCGGTTCGTTAGCCCCGGGGGCCGGCCGGGCCACGTGGGCCATTGGTCCCGGTTCGTTTGGACCTTTTGGTCCCGGTTGGTGGGACGAACTGGGACCAATGGGCCTCACTCCTGGCCCACCACCATTGGTCCCGGTTGGAGGCTTGAACCGGGACAAACGGCTGCCCTTTAGTCCCGGTTCAAGTCACCAACCGGGACCAATTAATTGCCTATATATACCCCTCGCCCGCGAGCAGAGCACTCCCACTGCTTTGTTTTTCGTGGCCGACGAGGGGAGAGCTTTGTGGTGCTCTAACTCACCTCCTATGCACACGAGGTGTTCGATGGAATGCCCGAGCCACACTACTTAAGCTTTCTCCTCTCCAAGCTCGACCTCCAAGCTCCATTTTCCTCAATTTTTGTCTAGGTTTAGCGGTCCGTCACGTCCCGTCCCCGTATTCACCACCATCGATCGCCCGCGCCGATCTCGTCACCGACACAACTGTGGTGAGCCTCTTGTTCTTATCTTCTTTCTGAAAGGAAAAAAATTCTTACTTGTATGTTTATATAGATACTTTTATAATTTTCTTACTTTTATAATTGCATCTTATATAGTGCGATGGTTTTGGTATCCACCCCCGTCGGCCCTTGTCCTGTCTATGATTCGGACGTGGTATAAATTATCTTTTCATAACTATTGGTTCATTTATTGTTTATGATAATTATGCCGACCAACGTGACATAGGTTTTATTTATCTAGGAGGTTGTTGAACCGGAAATTCCAACCGACCCTATTGTCGAGAGGTTAAATTTAGTTGAAGAAGAAAACAATTTGTTGAAGGAAAAAATTAGAAAAATTGAGGAGGAGAAGATGATATTGGAGTTGCATGTTGCGGATGTCATCGATGATCACAAGATCAAGATGGATGCAATGCGCTTGAAGATTAGAAAGATTAGAAAATATGCCATTCATACCGAGGCTTGGTATCATTATGCCGTTGGATCAGTTGTTACATTGGTTGCGATTATGATCACATTTGTTTTCGCATTGAAATGTTTTACATAGTTTCAGTGTATGGTTTAATTAATTTAGATGCTCTGCAGAGCTTTATGTTGTTAGATGAGAATTATGTATGTACTTTGGTTTTAATATGATGATGAACTTCTATTAATTTGGTCACTTAATTATCTATTCATGATGTTCTGTAATGATTTTTGACATAGTTAATTATATATAATGCATGCAAATGAACCGACAATGGATGTACGGTTCAAGACACACCTCCGAGTACATTAAGGGCGTGCATGATTTTCTCAAAGTGGCCGAGGCAAACAAGCAGAATGGTTTTATGTGTTGTCCATGCCCTATATGTGGGAATAGGAAGTCTTACTCTGACCGGAAAATCCTTCACACCCACCTACTTTACAAGGGTTTGATGCCACACTATAATGTTTGGACGAGGCACGGAGAAATAGGGGTTATGATGGAAGACGGCGAAGAAGAAGAGTACGATGACAACTATGTGCCCCCTGAATACGGTGATGCTACTGAACATCAAGAGGAACCAGATGATGTGCACGATGATGCTGCAACGGGCGAAGCTGCTGAAGATCAAGAGGAACCAGACGATGTGCCCGATGATGATGATCTCCGCCGGGTCATTGTCGATGCAAGGACGTAATGCGAAAGTCAAAAGGAGAAGCTGAAGTTCGATCGCATGTTAGAGGACCACAAAAAGGGTTGTACCCCAATTGCAAAGATGGCAACACAAAGCTCGGTACCGTACTGGAATTGCTGCAGTGGAAGGCAGAGAATGCTGTGCCTGACAAAGGATTTGAGAAGCTACTGAAAATATTGAAGAAGAAGCTTCCAAAGGATAACGAATTGCCCAACAGTACATACGCAGCAAAGAAGGTCGTATGCCCTCTAGGATTGGAGGTGCAGAAGATACATGCATGCCCTAATGACTGCATCCTCTACCGCGGTGCGTACAAGGATTTGAATGCATGCCTGGTATGCGGTGCATTACGGTATAAGATCAGACGAGATGACCCTGGTTATGTTGACGGCGAGCCCCCCAGGAAGAGGGTTCCTGCGAAGGTGATGTGGTATGCTCCTATAATACCACGGTTGAAACGTCTGTTCAGAAACAGAGAGCATGCCAAGTTGATGCGATGGCACAGTGAGGACCGTAAGAAATACGGGAAGTTGAGAGCACCCGTTGACGGGTCGCAGTGGAGAAAAATCAAGAGAAAGTACTGGGATGAGTTTGCAAGTGAGCCAAGGAACGTATGGTTTGCTTTAAGCGCGGATGGCATTAATCCTTTCGGGGAGCAGAGCAGCAATCACAGCACCTGGCCCGTGATTCTATGTATGTATAACCTTCCTCCTTGGATGTGCATGAAGCGGAAGTTCATTATGATGCCAGTTCTCATCCAAGGCCCTAAGCAACCCGGCAACGACATTGATGTGTACATAAGGCCATTAGTTGAAGAACTTTTACAGCTGTGGAATGGAAATGGTGTACGTACGTGGGATGAGCACAAACAGGAGGAATTTGACCTAAAGGCATTGCTGTTCGTGACCATCAATGATTGGCCCGCTCTCAGTAACCTTTTAGGACAGACAAACAAGGGATACAACGCATGCACGCACTGTTTACTTGACATCGATAGTATATACCTGGGAAGCTGCAGGAAGAATGTGTACCTGGGCCATCGTTGATTTCTTCCGACCAACCGTCAATGTTGAAAGAAAGGCAAGCATTTCAAAGGCGAGGCAGATCACCGGAAGAAACCCGCCATGCGTACCGGTGATCACGTACTTGCTATGGTCAATGATTTACACGTAATCTTTGGAAAGGGTCCCGGCGGACTAGCTGTTCCGAGTGACGCTGGGGGACACGCACCCATGTGGAAGAAGAAATCTATATTTTGGGACCTACCCTACTGGAAAGACCTAGAGGTCCGCTCTTTGATCGACGTGATGCACGTGACGAAGAACCTTTGCATGAACCTGCTAGGCTTCTTGGGCGTGTATGGGAAGACAAAAGATACAACTGAGGCACGGGAGGACCTGGAACGTTTGCACGAAAAAGACGGCATGCCTCCAAAGCAGTATGAAGGTCCTGCCAGCTATGCTCTTACCAAAGAAGAGAAGGAAATCTTGTTTGAATGCCTGCTTAGTATGAAGGTCCCGACTGGCTTCTCGTCGAATATAAAAGGAATAATAAATATGGCAGAGAAAAAGTTTCAGAACCTAAAGTCTCATGACTGCCATGTGATTATGACGCAACTGCTTCCGGTTGCATTGAGGGGGCTTCTACCGGAAAACGTCCGATTAGCCATTGTGAAGCTATGTGTATTCCTCAATGCAATCTCTCAGAAGGTGATCGATCCAGAAATCCTACCAAGGCTAAGGAGTGATGTGGTGCAATGTCTTGTTAGTTTCGAGCTGGTGTTCCCACCATCCTTCTTCAATATCATGACGCACGTCCTAGTTCATCTAGTTGACAAGATTGTCATTCTGGGCCCCGTATTTCTACACAATATGTACCCCTTTGAGAGGTTCATGGGAGTCCTAAATAAATATGTCCGTAACCGCGCTAGTCCAGAAGGAAGCATCTCCATGGGCCATCAAACAGAGGATGTCATCGGGTTTTGTGTTGACTTCATTCCTGGCCTTAAGAAGATAGGTCTCCCTAAATCGCGGTATGAGGGGAGACTGACTGGAAAAGGCACGCTTGGAAGGGACTCAATAATATGCAGGGACGGATATTCTTGGTCTCAAGCACACTACACAGTTCTACAGAACTCTACCTTGGTGACCCCGTATGTCGATGAACACAAGAACAGTCTACGCTCCAAACACCCGGAGCAGTGCGACGATTGGATTACATGTGAACACATCAGGACTTTCAGCAGTTGGTTGGAAGCACGTCTCAGAGGTGACAACACTGTTTGTGATGAGCTGTACTTGTTGTCCAGGGGACCATCTTTGACTGTATTGATTTGGAAAGGATACGAGATAAATGGGAATACATTTTACACGATTGACCAAGATCAAAAGAGCACCAACCAAAACAGCGGTGTCCGCTTTGATGCAACAACCGAGAGGGGAAAGGACACATATTATGGTTACATAGTGGACATATGGGAACTTGACTACATACATGATTTTAAGGTCCCTTTTTTTAAGTGCAAATGGGTCAATCTGTCAGGAGGCGGGGTACAGGTAGACCCACAGTACGGAATGACAACAGTGGATCTAAAAAATCTTGGGTACACTGACGAACCGTTCGTCCTAGCCAATGATGTGGCACATGTTATCTATGTGAAGGACAAGTCTACCAGACCAAGAAAGAGAAAAGATAAGGAAGCGAATACATCATACGATGAGCCAAAGCGCCACATAGTTCTTTCAGGAAAAAGGGACATCATGGGAGTGGAGGGCAAGACAGACATGTCTGAAGATTATGAAAAGTTTCATGAAATTCCTCCCTTCAAAGTCAAGGCTGACCCTAGCATCCTGATAAACGATGAAGATTATCCATGGTTACGGCGCAATAAGCAAATGACACAAGCGAAGAAAAAGTGAAGACTTTCTCCCGCAACTATTATGATGATACCATGCCAACTTTGTAACAGACGAGTATGATACCATTGTTCGTTTTGCACATGCACATGCTATGTGGGTGAATTTATGATACCATGCCAACTTTCAACTTTTTCAGAGTTCATTTGAAATGCTTTAATGTCTTATGGTTCGGCCCTCGTAATAATTAAAAATAGCAACAATAAGTATTTTGTTGTAAGTAGAAACAAAATAAAATAAATAAAGCAAGAAAGAAAACAAAAAAACAAAAAAAGTGTTTTCAAATTTGAAAACTAATGGCACTAACAGAAAGTTTATAATTTTCCTAAAACTAAAAGCAAAAAGAATTAAAAAATAAAGCAAAAAACAAAAGAAAATAAATAATGCAGAAAACAAAACAAAAAAACTGGAAAATGCCTCCTACTCGGCCCCCACGGCCTGAATACAACTAGAAACCCTACCATGGGCCGGGATTCAGGCCCGCAGTAGGCCCAGAAGGCCCATCAGGCAAAGCAGTAGCAAGTAGGCCCGCAAGCCTGCGGTGGAGAGGAGCTCGAGAGGGGTGCGGCAGTGGGGCTTATAAACCACTGCGCGCCCCTCTCAACTAGCGAGGTGGGACTAAACTTTGGCCCCGACGCGGGCAGCACAGGGGCCTTTGGTCCCGGTTGGTGGTACCAACCGGGACTAAAGGGGGGGCATTGGTACCGGTTGGTGCCACGAACCGGTACCAATGCCCACCCTTTAGTCCCGGTTGGTGCCACCAACTGGGACCACAGGCCGCCGCTTCCCGCCCTTTGGGCTGCTGAAAAGAGGCCTTTGGTCCCGGTTGGTGGCACCAACCGGGACTAAAGGCGGCATTAGTCCCAGTTGGGTTCACGAACCGGGACCAATTCTCTTCATATATAACTAGCATTTGGCAGTTTCTCCAAAATCCATCCCTTTCTTCTCCGCCCGACGCTCGCTGCTCTGCCTCGTCGCCGTCGCCGCCGAGCCGTCAGGCTGCTCCACCTCGTCGTCGCCGCCGCCTCCGACGCCGTCAGGCTGGTCCACCTCACTGTCGTCGCCGCCTCCGACGCCGTCAGGCTGCTCAACTTTGCCATCGCCGCCGCCCTCGACGCCATCTGCCCCGACGCCGGTGCCGCTCCCCGCTCCCCGACGCCGCCCGCCGTGCCCCGCCACCCCCCTATGAGCACCTGCCTCGCGCCCCTGCCTTGCCTCGCTCCCGCACCCCTGCCCTGCCTCGCGCACCTGCACCCCTGCCCTGCCCCGCCGGCCCCACCGCTGCCACCATGCCCCTCTGCCCGGCTCTGTTTTTTTATTAGTTTAATTTTTTTCATATATATATATATATATATAATGTATGTGTATGTATGTGGCTATATGTTTTTGTTCATATGTTGCTATATGTTTTTTTATTTTTATTAGTTTATTTTTTTGTTCATATGTGATGTATATGTGTATGTGGCTATAATGTATATGTGTATGTGATGTATGTGGCAAGAATTTGCTAAATATATATGTTAAAAATGTTTGTTTTGTTCATAGAAAGTTTTTTGTTCATATATAGAAAGTTACAATTTTAGAAAAGTTTTATATATGCAAAAGTTACAATTTTAGAAATAGAAGGATAGGAAAGAAGAAAATAAGAAGATGAAAGAAAGAAGAAGAGGAAAGGAAAAGAAGAGGAGAAATAAATAAGAAGAAGAAAAAGAAGAAAAAGAAGAGGAGAAGAAGAAAAAATAGAAAAAAAAATCTATTTTTTCTTCTTCTCCTCTATTCCTTTCTTCTTCTCTTTTTTCTTGTTTTTTTTCTTCTTCTTCTTCTTCTTCTTCCTTCTTCCATCTTCCACTTTTCTTCCTTTTCCTTAATTATTTTCCTTTCTCGAGGGAGAAAAAAAAGAAGAGGAGAAGAAGAAAGAAAGGAATAGAGGACAAAGAAGAAACTTCAACACGAGGGGGGGGGGTACCGATACCCCCTCCCCGATAACATTATTTTCCCATGTATATGTATGTCGTGTCGTTGTCGATATAACCCCCTCTAGATAACTTCGACATGAGTAGAGGTCGATATATATACCCCCTCTCGACCGTGATATCTTATACAATGGCAGCACCCCCCTCGGCCCTCTCGCTCGACCAAAACTCTCGAGGACACCCAAACCCTAGAGAGAAAACGATGTTGGTCTCCTACCCCCTCCCGCCGCGCCCCTACCCGACAAATTAACTCTGTCGAGGCCACCCAAATTTACCAAGTTAAAAGAGCGTTGTTGTCGAGGCCACCCCAAACCCTTGAAGCGTTGTGTCAAGGCGACCCCAAACCCTAGAGAAGCAGCGTCAATGCCACTAACATGATTCCTTATTGTGATTAGCTAGCTAGTTCTACGTTTTCCACTAATATATATATATATATATATCCATCTGTACCATGTTTGAATAATAATTGACATGTTGTAAATATTTGCAGAAACTATGGAGCACTCCCGAGACGAAGAAACAGAAGCGATGTTGGGGGACATAATCGCACAAGGAAGTGATGTCGTTGCGTCATTTCTCAATGACAGCGATGGTCAGGAAGGACTGGGTGAAGAAGAGGGCTATGTTCATGATGGCTCCGACCCATTAATGCCGGTACAAGAAGAGGGCTATGTTCATGATGGCTCCGGTGACCCAATGGAGGTACAAGAAGGAGACCGTGCTGACTGCTCCGGTGACCGAACCAAGTCCGGCCAGGTATATATATATATATATATTAGTTAAGCCCGTGCTGACTAGTTAATTGATGCATTCATTGTTTTGGTATATGTACACATATTAATTAACTCTCGTCTTTCTTCCTTTTTCTAGCCCTCCGGATCGAGCACAACTTCGGTAAGGAGACGAGGCCCGAAGAAAAAGTTGAGCTCGGATGAAAAGTTTGAGATCATAGAAATCGCGCCCGACGGCGAACCAATTGAACCCATCCGGACAAAGCGCGCATTTTCTGCTCAGTGCGGGGTTCTTGTTAGGGACAAGATCCTGATCAGCATCCAGCAATGGTATAAGCCTAAGGAGGAAGACCCTGAGGTGTCTTATGTCAATGATATACAAAAAGAAGATCTTTGGACTCAGCTGAAGGCAAATTTCATCCTACCACCAGAGGAGGATCCGGAGAAGCCAATTAAAGAGCAATTAATCAAGTCTTGTGCTCTTAAGAAGATGGCAACCCTATTCAGGAGGTGGAGGAAAGAGCTGAACAAGTTTGTCGACAAAGAAAAGACACCAGAATTCATCGGCAAATATGAGAAGATCAAAGATCACTGGCCCGCATTTGTGGACCACAAGACATCAGAAAAGAGTAAGAAGATGTCGGCGACAAACAAGCAAAATGCTGCGAAGAAGATGCTTCACCATCGTACGGGGTCAGGTGGCTACCTCGAAGCCTGGCCTAAGTGGTCCAAGGCTGAGAATGATCTGCTTGAAAAAGGGATCGAACCAGAGACAATGTACTGGCCAGACCGTTGCCGGACTTGGTTCTTCGGGGCTGGCGGAACCTTGGACCCTGTATCAGGGAAGTGCCATTGGATGGACGAACAACTGCAAATACCAGTCAAGAACCTTCGGCACTATATCGATGCAGCGCAGCGAGGGACGTTCGTTCCAGACAGGGAGAAGGACGAGCTCACAATGGCCCTCGGGAATCCTAAGCACCCTGGACAGACACGAGGCACGCCAGGCTCCATCCCGTGGAAGGTTGGTTTTCCGTATGCAGGGGGTTACAAAACCCACGAGAGGAGGAAGAAACTGGAGCAGGGCCAACTACAGGCGCTGCACGAAAGGGTAATGGGGCTAGAGGAACGAGAAGCAGCAGATCGAAGCAAACGACCTGCCGAAGCTTCCCCCGAAGCTACCCCGCCATCTCAGCGGAGAAGCAGCATGGCTTCCACCAAGCTGCTTCAGCCAGAGCATGTCTTGACGGCTCCTGCCAGCTATCCCGTGGATGATATCACGGAGTCCCAAAATTGCCACATTTTGGCGCGATGGATGAATTTGAAGGTCAAGGCGGCTGTTGGCTCTGTTTATCCTATTGTACCCGGCGCAACTTATCACTGCCGGCCGATTCCAGAAGGATATGCTAAGGTGATGGTGGATGAAATAACGGAGGGATTTGAGGACCTCCTGCTTGACCACCCTACCGGTGAAGGGGAGACTAGGCTGGGTTCTGCTCTGAAGACTCCATGCCAATGACGGAAGGAGCTCATCAACCTTCCGAACTGGACGCCTCCGCCTCCCCCTCCTCCTCCTCCAGCGAGTCAGGGCACTCCGCCTCCTCCACCACCTCCTCCTCCGGCGAGTGACGATCAGGGCACGCTTGGCGGCACTCCGCCTCCTTCTTCGGCGCGTGGCGACACTCCGCCTCCTTCTCCGCCTGCACCGGCGCTCCCGAGCAGCCAGCCTCCTCCTCCTTCTCTGCCTCGTCATCAAGGGCGGCAGAGACCCGCCGCCGCCCCGGCTGCTCCGACGCGTCATAGTCCTTCTCTTCCGCCTCGTAAGCAAGCACGAAAGAAGACAGACACTGCAGCCGCTCCGTCTGCTCCGGCGTCTAGCAGCACAAGTAGAGGCGTGAGGCAATACAGATACGGTCCACCTCTCAAGCCTCTAGAGAAGTTACCATGAGAGGACCAAGGAGGAAAACGATACGATCGTGCGGACCCACGTGAAGGAGTTCTTTGAAGGGGTGAAAGCAAAGAGACATCCACCTCTGGAGGAGAAGGTAGATCCGGTGAAAGCAAATCGCACTCTCGATGCCCTGAGGAAACCGGCAAAGTCTCCGCCAAGAACCAACTATGAGCGCATTACTGAACAGAGATATCTCAAAGCGGAGCGGTCGGGAAGTACTGTCAGACATCAAAGGTCAAGAGAATGAGCAGCTGCAAAAAAAATTGACCAGCTCGGCGGACAAGCAAACCAATCGTGCCCCCCGCTCAATGTGTCTAGCGGCAACATCGTCGCTAATGCTCCGGGGATGGTGGCCGGTTATGGAAATCTACAAGATTACCTGCCTGACGATGCACTTCCTGATTTCATGGAGGTGGACGAACACAGATACGAGTATGGGAAGCCTCTCGTCAAAGATGAAAAATCTATAACAACAATGATGCGAAGATTCCATACTTGGTACACGGAACCTGCATAGAGTCTGGGGGGATGAATAGTTTGTATCTGCACATTAAAGAGGAGCACGACCTCATTGGAACTGATCTGTTGTGTGTTCCATTTGAGGAGTTCTTCGCGTTCTTCAATCAAAAGGCCCTCGATAGATTAACGGTCTTTTGCTACTGCCTGTAAGTACTATTTCTGTTATTAAGTCTCTATATATAGCTTGGCTCTTTCATTGCATGCATTTATAATTAATTATCCTCAATATATTATGCAGATTGAAGATCGTCGAGTGCAAAAAACAAGAAATTTATGATATTGGGTTCATTAACACAAATATCATAGATGAATTTCTGGTTAAAAAGCACGTCGAAGAGGCCGAGGACAACTTGCTACGATTGTTGATCAAAAATCAAAGCAAAGATACCATACTCTTTCCTTACAACGGCAAGTGAGTGTTACTGTCGTGTGCATATTCGGTTTCCCTTATTACTCGAGCGAGGTTATAGTAATGTAATTGATGAGTTATGCATGCGTGCGCAGGTACCACTTTGTTCTTCTGGAGATTAAGCTTGAGCGGGGACTAGTAACCGTCTTAGACTCAAGATGGAAAGATCCCGAAACCTATGCGGATATGACTGAAATGCTCAACAAGTAAGTTCAATCGATCATTATCGCACCATATCGGCAACTTTTTGTTCATTTCCTGATATCTCAAGTAATAATACTTATTTTCTTTGTCTTGCAGGGTTTGGAAACAGTTCACCGCACAAGCTTCGGGACTGCCGAAGGAGCTGCGATATACATACCCGAAAGTAAGTACTACTGGCTAGCTAGTTGCGCGCATCTCCCGTTGATTCTATAGCTATACTTTCATCAATGCCATTTATAATGCTTCATTATCAGTTTGATTGACCTCTATTTCTTGTAAAGAGCTTGTGGCAGGAACAAGAATGATTTTTGTGGATACTATGTGTGCGAGTTCATCCACAACGCGACTTTGAAAAACAAGCAGGGCTACTCTCAAAGACAATATGAAGTGCGTAAGCAATAATATTCACAATTTCATTTTATTACAGCATCATTTCTGTTGAGTTTCATTCATATATATATGTATTAGTTAACCCCCTTCTTCAAATTAGACGTGGCAGATGCGAAATGAACTCCTAGAACCAGATCGCATGAAAGCAATTCAAGAGGAATTGGCAGGATTCTTTGTTTACCACGTCATCAATAAAGCCGGAGAATACCATGTGGAAGTTGATTTCAATTGCTAGGGGATTGTAATTAAGAGATCTTACATATTGTACATGTATGTAGCCAGCAGCGTCGGATACATGATACGAAAACTAGTTGTTTGACCAATCTCTCGGAGAAGGAGAGGTCGATCGATCGCTTCTCTCGGTATGCATGACGAACTTCTGTACTCAATGGTTCTCTCGATCACTTATGTATATAGTATGTAGCATCGACCAAGCACATACATAAGAGAGGACACTTCTCTCTATTAATTAGCTAGCTAACACAATATATGAAACACCTAAATTAACCGCCCAAAACCCCCAACCCCCCCCCCCCCCCATTTCAAAAAAAACAAAAACCCCAGCCGCTGGAATGCTGATGCGTGGATGCCTTTTCGTCCCGGTTGGTGCCACCAACCGGGACCAAAGGCCCCCCTGCCTGGGCTTGGTGCACCGGCCACGTGGAGGACCATCTGTCCCGGTTCGTGTTTGAACCGGGACTAAAGGGGGGAGGTATTAGTAACGACCCATTAGTCCCGGTTCATGAACTGGGACTAAAGGCCCTTACGAACCAGGACAAATGCCCTGTTTTCTACCAGTGCTACAAAGAAAAGAATATGTGATCAACATGTTAGGCAGCATTCCACATCAAAAATTCTGTTTTTATCATTTACCTACTCGAGGACGACCAGGAATTAAGCTCGGGGATGCTGATATATCTCCAACATATCCGTAATTTTTGATTTTTCCATGCTGTTATATTATCATTCTTCGATGTTTTACAATCATTTTATAATCATTTTATATCATTATTTTACTAACCTATTGACATAGTGCCCAGTGCCAGTTGCTATTTTCTGCCTGTTTTTTACATCGCAGGAAATCAATACCAAACGGAGTCCAAACACAGCGAAAGTTTTTGTGGATTTTTTCTGGACAAGAAGACACAAGATGGGCCGAAGAAGTACCAGAGGGGTGCCACAAGGGGGGAACAACCCACCTGGGTGCGCCTGGGGGCCCAGGCGCGCCCAGGTGGGTTATGCCCACCTCGGTGGCCTCCCGTACCGCCTCTTTGCTCTATAAATACCCCAATATTCCAGAAACCCTAGGGGAGTCGACAAAAGTCAATTCCAGCTGCCGCAAGTTCCAGAACCAAAAGATCCAATCTAAACACCATCACGGAGTGGTTCATGATTCCCATTGGTGCCTCTCCGATGATGCGTGACTAGTTCATTGTAGACCTACGTGTCCGTAGTTAGTAGCTAGATGGCTTTCTCCCTCTCGTTTGATTCTCAATACAATGGTCTCTTGGAGAACCATATGATGTAACTCTTTTGCGGTGTGTTTGTTGGGATCCGATGAACTTTGAGTTTAGGATCAGATCTATGTTTTTATCCATGAAAGTTATTTGAGTCTTCTTAGATCTGTTATATGCATGATTGCTTATAGCCTCATATTTCTTCTCTGATATTTGGGTTTTTTTTGGCCAACTTGATCTATTTATCTTGCAATGGGAAGAGGTGTTTTGTGATGGGTTCGATCTTATGGTGCTTGATCCCAGTGACAGAAGGGGAAACGACACGTATATATCAGTGCTATTAAGAATAACAAGATGGGGTCTATTTCTACATAAATAGATCTTGTCTATATCATGTCATCATTTTTATTGCATTACTCTGTTTTTCCATGAACTTAATACACTAGATGCATGCTAGATAGTGGTCGATGTGTGGAGTAATAGTAGTAGATGCAGGCAGGAATCGGTCTACTAATCTTGGACGTGATGCCTATATAATGATCATTGCCTGGATATCGTCATGAGTATTTGAAGTTCTATCAATTTCCCGACAGTAATTTGTTTATCCACTGTTTGCTATTTTTCTTGAGAGAAGCCACTAGTGAAACCTATGGCCCCCGGGTCTCTTCTTTAATATATTTTCCTTTGCGATATATTTTTATCTGCTTTCATTTTCAGATCTATTAAACCAAACATACAAAAATACTTTGCTGCAATTTTTGGTTATTGATTTTATCTTGCGTTCCCGCGAGATCTATTTATCTAATCTACTACAATTTTATCTATCTTTTTATGCGTGAGGGATTGACAACCCCTCTCTTACGTTGGGTTGCAAGTATTTGTTCTTTGTGTGCAGCAGCTATTTACGTTGTGTTGCGTGGTTCACCTACTGGTTCGATAACCTTGGTCTCATCACTGAGGGAAATACCTATCGTTGCTGTGCTGCATCATCCCTTCCTCTCTGGGGAAAAACCGACGTAGTTCAAGCAAACATCAGGCAGTGATGCAGGGCGGCGCAGAGGCTCACGGGGAAGCTACTGGACATGAAGAGACGCGGGAGGTAGGAGGAAAAGGGCGGCTACAGGGCACGCGGTGTGCCAGAGCGTGTGTTTTGGCTGATTCACCCAGTGGTCACCGTGTGAACTGGCGCACGCTGTGCCGGGTGAATGGCCAAATCATGTCAGGGAGGTCAGGGAAGTAGAGAGTGATGCTAAGGTGGAGTGAGCCAAGCATAGTGAGCTGATGCATGACCACAGGTAGCAGGTTTGCAGATGACCAGCAAGGTGTTTGTATCTTGCTGTGGTTCACATGCTAGGAGCTGGACTCAGAGCTTTGGTACAGCATGATCAATCACTAAGATGATTGTGATGACCAAAAAACAGCTTAATAGGAGGGGTTTAGAGGGTATTTGTTGTAGAAAGTGCCATAACACTACTAGGGAAAACCCTAGTAGTAGCGCGGGTTTAGTGCCCACTAGTAGCCCGGGTAACCACGCTACTAATAAGGCACTACGGCTATTACTTAGCAGTAGCACGCACGACGTGCGCTACTGCTAAGACTCATAGCCGCAACATTTGTTCTCTAACGCGCTGCTGCTAATCTAGCTAGTAGCAGCGTGTTTCCTGTCCATCGCTACTAGTATTCTTTTTTTGAGTGTATTTATACGCCGTTATAAAATTTTTGGTACAATACCAATTATAAGGTTTATATCATTATGTCCATAACAATATGTCAAATAAATGTGGATTAGGTTTAAGTGGAGGCAATATGTGGTGCATGTCAAAAGTATACTACTAATCCAAACTTGATCTAGTTTGGACTAGTAATATTTTCGATGTGCACCACATGTTGCCTCCACTTGAATCTAATCCGCCAGCACAAGCTATGTAATCATCATCATAGTCATTACCACCAAGAGTAGTTATTTAATCATCATAGTCATAGTGTAGCACATCATCATCTTCAAACTCATTCTAGGTAGCTAATCACCACCAACACTAGCTGCGGTAGCTATCTAATCACCACCAACACTAGCTAATAATAATCATCATAGTCAATACCACCAACACTAGCTATGTAATCATCATAGTCATAGTGTAGCCCATCATCATCTTCAAACTCATTTCTAGCTAGCTAATTAATCACTCCTGCTGCTCTCTCTTAGGTAAAATAACATAAAACATGTGTAGCTCTCCTGCTTCATCAAGTTGGAGCATGCAGATGAACCTATCTCCTAATCGTGGGTTGCGCTTCTTATTGCTGCCCCCTAGTACTTCTCTGCGATCGTTCACAATTTTGCTCTAGTCTTTCACTATTAAGCATTCCTTGCTATTAGAAATCATGTATGCACTAAAGTGCATTGTAGGATATCTTGGCCGTAAGCTAACAATTCTCATGCGACCTTTAGTCTCCATCCAATGAGGCACAACATTCATTGGGAGTCCCTATTGAAGAACATCGTATAGTAACATACTTAGCAATGAAGTTTAGCTTAAAAAAATAATGTATGCAAAAGACGCACTAAGGACAAATAGTAAAAATCTTACCATCTTTCCTAAATAGATGTGGCCGTAGTTAAGTACGAACACTATTGGTCGCACGTTTTGAGTACTAAGATTTTCAAGTCCAAAAAAAATAATTTGTCTTGACAGTATGAAGATCCTCAAGCCATGAAACATAATGACTTATCTCCTCGCAATTTAATTCAGCCCTGGGACAGTAGTAGGTCCTGTCTACCAAGCGCCGGACATGTTTGCTTGATTGGAAATAAGCTGTCAATAGAAATTAGTTGTCAACTATTTTTGAATAAACAATATCAAAGACATAAATATGGTTGAGAAACTCACAAAATGGTATAACTGGAGGCATCTGCACATCGACCCAGATGTCAATATTACCTTCAATATCATCTTCCGGACGAATATAAAAGGTGATAACCATATCAGGCTCAAACGCATAAGTCCTGCATAGTGCTTGCCAAGTTTTGCATCCAAAATAGGTGTATGTGTCCGTGTTGTATAATTTTGCATGGAAAATACAACCATGCTCGGTCTTCAAGTAAACTCTGTTTACCGCCATAGTAGTTTTCAAAGAACTGAAACCTATCTTATCCAAGACAAAAAATCTTGCATGGCAGGGGATACGCTAGTAGAATAGTAAAAAAAATTAAATCAGAAGTTGAAGCAAATGAAGCATATGTCATGCTTAATTACGAAAAAAGACTTGTCGTTGTGACTTACTGTATCCATTTCGAAGTTATCGTCCAGCTTGATGCTGAAGCGCCTATCATCGTCTAGGAAGATTCTGTCGCACAGGCCGCGCTCGTCTTTGCAGTATTTGCAAATACCGAAAACCATTTCATCGTCAGTCATTTCCTATGTTCATAGTTGAAACATTAATTGGAAATCGATCAAAGACAACTACTAGGATACTCAACACAAAAATCCGGGGCACTCAATATTTCCTACATATTCTGGCACAAGTCATGCAAAAATTCATGGAAAAATCCGGCATGACCTTTGCTAAAATAGGACATATCGAGCGCTTGAAATTTGCCGGAACAGAAATGAATCCACACTCCGGCAAAACATAGGCCACTCGGAGGTGTAACCTGCAAGCATGACCGGCCACTTGGGCAAGCACATATCCTATTTGAGCAACACAAGATATACATTTCAAAATATCTTATAGGACTCATATTGACATGAGCATTCAATAAGCAAAACCAAATCATAAAATAAATAATTATTCAAATTAGCATGCATTCAATAAGCAAATGTAAATCATCAATATTATCACTAATACATCCCGAATAGTATCATACATATAACATCACTAATACAACTAAAACCCTAGCAAACGATGGGTGTCGGCGCGGGCTGTGGACACCCAAAGAGAAGGAACCATCACAGGATCATAGTTCCAGTGAGATCCATGGAGAACCTGCCAGGTATTGGAGAACCTGTACTCTAGCGCAAACAAGTAGCAACGGACGTGCGCGTCCTCCTCGCTGACGCGGTGACATACCACTTCCGCGGGGTCCTCAAGCCTCTCGACCATCACTGGACCACGCGACCGCCACCAAAGAAGGTTCAGGTCAACGACGGGCTGACTCCTCACCAAGTTGCGCCCCTTGATAGGTAGCGCCTCCCAGTACCAGCCCGGCGGAGCCCAGTCCCGGACAAGGCCCATCTGGTTAAGAAGGCGTCCTCCTCCGAGTCGACGACGAGGATGCGGGATAGGCATCGTCGACATCAATGCGGGAAAAATTGCTTTAACTAAAAAAATAACAACAAATTTGACATCTTCAACTAGTTCTATTAATTCAACTAGTTCTTACTAAAAATAAACTTAATATAAATAAAAATAAACTAGTACCTAATCAGTACCTAGTTCTTACTAACTAATTTGTACCTAGGAACTACTGCCCTCATTACCATCTAATTTGATGAACCTAGGGTGTGGAAAGTGGTAGCGGATATTCCAATTATCCAACTTAAAAGTGAAATAAGTGGTCAAATTTTACTTGTTTTATGATTCATCTTAGAAATTGGATTCGTTTCCACCCTTATATGAACCCTAACTAATTTGGGCCGCATCCGCATCCGATTCGTTTCCACCATTACATGAACCCTAACTAATTTGATGCAACTAAAATTTGAAGAAACCCTAGGAAGAGGTAGGGGAGAGGGAGGAGCAGGCGTGCTCACCTCGAGTGTCCGCGGCAAGGGAGGGGCAGGCGGCGTCGAGGTCGGAGTCGGAGCTCGGGCGCGCGGCGGAGGGCGGCGTCGAGGTTGGGGTCGGGGGCGGCATCCGGGGCGGCGTTGAGGTCGATGGTGGAGGCGGCGTCGAATCCGAGGTCGGGGGCGGCGTCGAGGGTGTGCGGAGAGCACGCGGCGGCCGGCGGGCAATGGCGGCGGCGAGAGCGGAGGATTGGATTTGGGGGAAGTGGCCGTGGGGAAGGACGAAATCTGTGGTTAAGTAAGAAGTAGCAGTAGCGTGTTCCAGAAAGCGCGCTACTGCTAAGTTAGCTACATCGTTTTCTGGGATATGCGCTACTGCTACTCCTTTCTCTTTTTTCCCCTTTTACATTTATTTTTCTTTGCATTTTATTTTTTTCCTTTCACCTTCTTCTATTTATTTCATTTTCAATTACTTTTCTATTTGCTTTCCATTTAATTTTATATGCTTTAGCGAGTTTAGAATAAAACGCGCTGCTACAAAGCAAGTAGCGGTAGCGCGGTTCGGTATAGTTCGCTACTAATATGTGTAGCCTATCAGCTAAGCCGTGTGAATTTTAGTAGTAGCGAGTTTGGAAAAAGGTGCGCTACTGCTAGAACTTTATCTGTAGCGCGGTTTGCACAGGCGCGCTACTGCTACTTAGCTCCAGCGTGCTTTTTTGACCCGCGCTACTACTAAAGTTCTGTGTATAAGGTTTTCCCTAGTACTGTAATGTCTAGAATATGAGATGATCAAGTAGCACACACTTAACTGTGTGAAATGAGCTGAAAATGGCATGGCCCAACGATTTAAAGACATTAAGTTGCCCAAAAAGTTTCATAACATTTGGATTAGCCAAACTAGCACTTGGTTCATAAAGCATCTCCCTGGACAGAAACTTGGAAGATTTTCACATTGCAAATGGCTAGAGGAAACGAGCCAAAATTTTGTGGAGAGAGTTTATATGGATTGGAGAATGCCCTAGTAAATTTTTACCTTAAATGAAGCAATATAAAATATAGTTGCTTCACAAAGTGAAAATCTGACCAGAACCAAGATTTGAAGATGGACTCACATGGATGAATTACATGAGCTCAAATTTGGGGAAGAGGCATGATTTGATCAAACGAAGGATGTGGCAAAGTTTCATCTTATTTGGACATGCCTAGAATATACTTCCTTCACAAAGTTTCTTCCTGGACAGAAACTTTGGGAAATTGCTGAAAATTATTTACTAGGAAAATGAGTATGAAATTTGGCACAGGGCAATGATATGGATAGGAAAAGATGTCCAAAAAGTTTGGAGGCAATCAAGCAAAGATAAATAGCACTTGCTTTGCAATGTTCTATTTAGGGCAGAATAGGAAAAGGATTACTGGTGGATGACTTTTGAACATGGCAATGAAATGTTTTTCCATATTTGAGCATGATAGGACCCAAAAAAATTATGAGAATTATTTGGGGATTTATGGAGTGACAGAAAGATAGGCTGCTTCACAACCTAGGGTTTAAAGGGTTATTCCTTTAACAGAAAAGGAATATTCCATACAAAAAGAATATTGAAATTGGGTCAAGGATGAAAATGACATGATCTTGAGATGATGATGAGATGCCATGCCACTATAAAACCTAGGAAGACATGATCTTGCCAAGTTTCAGAATTACATAGCCACAGTAAAACAATTCAAATCAATAAATCCAAGAAAATTATGAGAAAAAGAAAAGGGCAAAATCCAGGGTGTTACAAACCTTCCCCCCTTAAAGAAATCTCGTCCTCGAGATTTGGTTGCTTAGGGAACAAGTAAATATGCCATCTTGAAGAAAGCGTTTCCAACTTGGGTTTCTCTTATTTACTCTTATATTATGTTCCAATTGGATTGGATCTGAGTGGCTGCCTTGATCTGGGGTGGTTTGCTTCACCAAATCTGACATACTAACATGACTTACCTCATGTGTTCTTATTCATATTGTCTCACATTTTCTTTCATATCTGCTGGCTTAGCTGAGGTCCGTAAGATTATCATAACGGACATCTGTGTCATTCTTGATATTGATCCTTGATGGAGATGTTATTCTAGTATCGAGTACCGAGGATATTCCACGGAGTTGGGAACATGTCTTCTCGTGGACCAAGGAATATCTTATATCCAGGTATCGGGTTCCTCGAATATATGCTTGATGTATGGGTTTAAAACAGTGATGTGAACCATACCTGTCCTTCTGACGGATTCTGACGTCTCGCGGGAGTTTCTGAATCATCCTGACCGGCTTCACAACCTTGAGTATCCAACTTATACCAATGCTTTGACTGTCGCTTGTCGTGACTGACATAAGAGTGTACTACCTTGTGAGGATAATATTCACAAACTGGGTTGTCGGTGTTTTGGCAAAAGAATCCTGTCCCCGGCAGGCTATTCTTTTAACCGATCCTCTATTTGTGAGAGCACATGCTCGGAGGCATGTGTTTAACATTATGAGTACTTCTTTCTGTAGGTATACCCACGTGGATAGTAGGTCGTGCGATGCTTGAGCACGGTTACTGAAGTCAACTTGTTGAGTTGTCCTCTGGTCTGACAGACTTGGGTAGTTAAAACTGACATTTCTTGAGCACATACCGTTGATTGGGTTGGTTGCCTTGATATGAGGTCCTTACCATAAGGGGGTAGGCCTCTTAGGCGTATCTTCACGATATTTGATATGGAGTAAGACTGTTTTGCATATCCATATGTTGTTCACATGATAAACATCATACCTGTATTGTCGGTCTTGCTCCTTCCTCATTATTTTCTTTGTCCAGATCCTCAACTAGAAGAGCTCAGCCTTATATATCTTTGATTATTTTTGTGACACTGGGTGCTGTCATATAATACTTTGGCCATCATCCCTTTCCTTTCTTCATGTCTCGAGTCTCGGGACATTTGTCAGATTCACGTGTGCTTGCACAGAACTCGTTGTTGTCGTTGATTATGCGGGACAGTGCCGAGGCCATTAATAATATCACCTTGTCGCGGGTGAGGAGGCTAACCTCTATAACCACTGCCAAGATGGTGTCTCAACATTTCGTTTCTTCAAGACTTGTCGGTGCTTGCATCACCCACTAGTTTTCCATCTCTTGAATAACCATTGAGGTTGTCGGATGCATACTGTGAATTCTTCCTTGTGCGATAGACTTGCATGAACTTGATAGCATACTCACCGTATAAAGAAATACTTGATTCTCAAGGCATACCTTTATTCTGACCGATTCTTGTTTCTGACCCAACTGTTGCAAATCTGACTCTTGGGAAACACTACCATATGCTGACAACCATTGTTTATTTTCTTGTACCAGTGCTGTACTGAGGAAGATTGGATTGCTTGCGTTGGAATCTATCGGGGTATGGTGATGAGGAAGACTAGATGGCTTGTTCTTGAAGCTTTCGAAGGATATGTTGCTGAGGAAGATGCGGTACCGTACCTCCTAAGCTTCCCCCCTTAAAGACTTGCTAGGGAAGACTCGGTACCTTCGAGCCCCTTCCCCCGATCCCACGCCTGATCCGCGCCCTCCCCGGAGCCCCCTGCCTCCGCACCCCCTCCCCGGAGGCCCCTGCCGCCGCGCCACCTCCCCGGATCCACCCGGCGCGGCGCACCCTTCCCGGAACCCCCACGCGCGCTGCCGGATCCTGCGGCCGCCAGCCACCACCAACAGTCGGCGCGCGACCCCGCTGCCTACCTCTGGTATGCCGCTGCCCTCCCTGGATTTCGCAGCCGGCGCTGTGCGCCTCATTCCCCACGGCCACCATTCCCCCTCCTTGATGCCGCCATCCGCCACAACCCCCCGCCCCCACAAGCCAGATGTGTTGCCGCCAGATTCCCACATGCCGGATGCCGGAGGCCCGGAATCCAGCTGCCACCATGCGGCACCGCCACCACCTGCCTCCCACCTCGGCCTCCCAGGCTCCCTGCACCACCACCGGGATCACCCCCTTCAGCACCACTTGCCAGAGTCGTCTCGTGCACCACTCCCTTCCCTTGGCCACCCAGTCGCCCCACCCTTGCCCATCAGCAGAGGACGCTGCCTTGATTTCTCCGGTGAAACACCCTGAGTACTGCAGCTCTCCTCTGCAGCCATCGTCGGGTTGCTTGAACTGTACTTCACGGGAGAATAGAAATGGTGACGAGGCTCATGTGAAATCCTCACCCCGACCTCTACCCACACCTGCTCCTGCTACACCGACCTGCCCCCGCTTCAACCCATGAACTGTCCATTTTTTGTGATGCTAGTTCTTTTATTTTAGGTATATGTGAACAAGGTCAGTGAGCTAGTAACATGATTGTTTTTGATTTTGGTCTAATTACTAAAAAAAATCAGAAGAATGGATGTTGCAAAAAACAAAATTGGCAGAATATGTTATGAATTGTTGCTGTTTCCTATGTATTTATTATTCCAAACTTCTGCGCCTACTTAGCAAAAATGCATATGCCCAAGCTCTAATGTTTTACCACTTAAAAGTTGAGTGAAAACAGAACCATGGAAGTTTAGATATGGAACTGCAGGACGTTCAGATATAGAAAAACTATTAATTTTGCATTTGATTTGGTCTCATCTTGCATGCAGGCAATGTTTCTGTTCACGGTCATGGGCACCACCAGATTCATGGCTGTCCTTGTAGGTCAGCTCCCTGGGGTACTTCCTTCCTCCCTGCCTCTCCCTATGTGCTATAATATTCCACTGAGCTTAGTAAATATCTAAGAAAGAAATCATTTTAATCTCCAAAATAAATGTGTGTCTATCAGGATTGGGGCTTCTTCGTTCCCTACTTGACCAGAAGCATATCGTTGGTAGTATTAGCCATCAACAACATTTCTCCAGGGTATTTTTCTTCTGACATACCAAACGCCTTTATCGGAGTACTAGTTTTCTTGCCCTGACATTTTTGTTTCTTTCACAAATGTGTAGTGCTAATGTGAATCTGCTTCATGTATTACTATCTGGCTGGATGATTCAGTAATTTCTACTTTGTCTATATGTCAAATTCAAAGATGTTCCACTGGAGTTCTACTCTAGCTACATCAGGTTCAACTACGGTTGTATGATGGCCGCCCTGAAGTTCTACTATGGTTGGTAGCCAAGTTCTACTACAGCTATATGTCGGCCGTCGTGAAGTTCTACTACTGCTATGTGACAAGTTCTACTACTGCTATACATTAGTGTACTACGCAGCAATCTCAATCTACTTTTACAGTAAAACAAGGCCACACTTTTGTTATGTTTGAATCAGTAGTTTGGAAAGGCAGTGGCATTTTTCTCTGTCCATGTGTAGTTGTTGACGCCAGTGTTTGGAAAGGCAGTGGCAGTAGTTCTGAACCAGTTTTCTCTCTGTTTGTGTGCCTAGTCAAATTGCGCTACAATGGCTTTCCCCATCACTAGTTTTCTATAAAAAGAGTTGTTCGTTCCTACCTTCTATGACAACGTTGCATTTTTACCATTCTAAAAAGAGAGAAGGGAAAAACAATCAGAGTGTGTAAGCAAAAAAATGTGCAGTGGTGAGAAGGATAAAAAATATGTGTAGTGGTGGTGTGAACGTCATGATTATGAAAAAATAGGGCGGTTAGATGATTATGAAAACATTTATCTTTTCTCTCTCTAAAAATGAAACCAAGAAGTTCAAATTAAATAAATAGAGAAGCCCACTTTTTTAGAAAACGAAAATTTTTGCTTCTAAAAATTTAAGAAGATAATAAGTTAAAAAAGAGAGGCTCCACCCACTAGTATCAGAGACAAGACAATTTTGTACATAAGAAGTTCATGTATTACTACTAAAAAATTCAGGGAAGTTCGATTGTTTATGCCTGTGGGACTGTACCTTTTTCATTTGACTACCAAAAAAATAAACTATATTTTCTCATGTAGAACGAAGAAAAGAATAGAGAAAGAGAAGGAAGTTTGATGTTCACTACAAATTATTGAGATTTTTTCATTACTAAAAGGAAAATAAAACCTAAAAAAATAATTTTCTCGTTAAAAAAAACTAGAAGCTCAAATACAAATAACAGAGCGGTTCAATGTTTATTACTACATTAGGATTTTTTTTCGTTGCTAAAGAATAACCCAAGAATGCCAAATTGAAAAATAGAGCAGCTCAAAATTTATGGAGAAAACGGAATTTGCCTGTTCTACAAAAAAACCTAGAAAAGATATAATTTATTTTTTCTAAACTGTATATAAAGTCGTAAATAACAGATTTTTCCTGTGTCTAGAAAAACTATAGAAGTTCAAATAAAAATAACAAAGTAGTTCAATATTTATTAAAAAAATGATTACTCCGTCTGTAATATAAGAGCGTTTTTTCCACTAGTGTAGTGTTAAAAACCCTAGAAGTTCAATTTGAAATAACCGAGAATGCCAAGAAACCTAGAATTTCAAATTTCATAGCCTACAAAGTTGTTTACATATTTAAAACCATATTTTTTCTAAGAAGTTCAAAGTAAAAAAAGAGAGAAGTACAATGATTAAAAAAAACTCACATGTTTTCTCGTTAGTAAAGAATAAAATGAAGTTCAAATTAAAATAAAAAGGAAAAGCAATTTTTTTAAAAAACTGTTCTCACTTTTATAAAACAAGACACAAAATAAAATAACAAAGTGGTTTGATGTTTATTAAAAAAGTCTAGGATTTTACCTACTTAAAAAACTCAGATATCTGCTGTTATTAAAAATACGACCATGAAGATATTTTTTTTAAAAAAATAGTCAAAATATTGTTTATTTAAAAATAAAAAAATAAATTGTGAAGTTCAAATTAAAATAACACAGAAGTTTAAAAGTATATTAAAACCTAGGATTTAGAATTTTAAAAAAATAGTATCATTTTGGGCCCGCAATACTAAAGATTAAAACCAAGAACTTAAAATTAAAAAAAAAATCAGATTTTCACATATAGTAAATATTTAAACCAAGAAGTTCAATTTTGAAAAACGGAGTATATCAATGTATATGAAAAACTTGGGTTTTCATGTTACTAGAGAATAAAACCAAGAAGTTCAATTGGACAAAGCGGAGTAGTTTGATATTTATTTGACAAAAAATAGATTTTTCTCGTTACTAAAGAATAAAACAAATAATATCAATATTAAATATCGAAGAAGTTTGATGTTTCTAAAAACCTTCAATTTTCACATTTCTAAAAATTTTGTTGCTAGAAGTTCAAGTGCTCGGCCCGAGAAAGTTCAAAATTCTTGTGAGAGAGGTTGAACAAAAATACGTGATAGAAGTTCAAGATGAAAAACAGCGGGGAGTTCAAATATTACACGAAATGCATTTCAGATAGGAATATAAGAATAGAAAACACAAAGCTTCAAAGGTTTGTTGCAAGAAGTTCACGTCCTCCTTCCGGTGAAGTTCAAGATCTCTAGTGCGAGACGTCTAACCTTCAATTACATGTAAAAACAGGCAAAAAAACAATGTTGTTTTTGCCATTTGTAAAACTTCTCGCAAAAGATAAAAAATTGTAACGTCTGTCTACATGAAAAAGATGCTCCTATTCATAAGCTTTCCAACGGTATATCATATGCTATATTCCGATGAATGGTTTAAAGGTTTTATGTATACCGGTAAAAACACATTTTTATGCATTCAATTTTTTTGAACCATCACGAGTATGAAAAAATGATCAACAAGAAAAAGTGGCGTGTTTTCAACAACTTTCCATCAGTATATTATTTGCTCAATTCCGGTAAGTGGTTTGGGAGTTACGGGCCAAAAACAACACACCAAAAATAGAGTGAAGTTCAAACAGACATGCTCAAGAAGTTCAGCTACTTCACGTAGTGCATTCCCATTCGCGATGAAGGCAGAAATCATGATCTCGTCATATTTTGAATTTACTTCAAAACGGCTTGAATATCATTTTTGTAAGTTCAAGTCCTCGGTCGGATAAAGTTAAAAAATATATTATGAACACTGACGAATATGGATGAGAAAATTACAAACGAAAATATGTCAGAGAAGTTCAACGTGAAAACAGCAGGAAGTTCACCAACTACACTGAATGATCAACACGGGAAAGTTGCTTGTTTACAACAGCTTTCCATCTATATATCACTTACTCAATTCTGGTGAGTGGATGGAGAACTACGAGCAAAAAAAAGTACGTAAAAAACAGAGTGAAGTTCAAGTAGACATGCCGAGAAGTTTAAGTTCTTCACGCGGTGCATTTTCGAATAATCTATTTCGCGATAAAGGCAGAACAAATGAGGTTGCCGTTCTCGAAATTACTTGAAAATGACTAGGAATCAGATAAAACCATCAACATGAAGTGTCGCATTTTTCCGTAGCTTTTCAGCGATATATTATTTGCCCCATTCCGATAAAGTTTGTAGAAATTACGGGGAAAACTGTGACAGCCTGGTTTTTGCCCTCTTTTCTTTGCTTGATTTTCACTTGAGTTGGTTTTGAATTTGGAGTTTTGAATCATTTCATTTGGACTTAACCACTTGGGTACCCCTTGATTTTCACCCAAGTGTTCGCCCTCCTCCTCAAAACCATCATTTCACCTCTGGTTCAACCCAAAAATATTGTTTGGAATATTTTTCTTAAATGAAAAATATTCATTTTGACCTCCAAAACCATAGCTAGCCCTTTGAGCTCCAAAGCAACCCTAATTGTTCTTGCCCCAAAAATCCTGAGAAAAATCCCAATTATTCTTTGGACCCTAGGGAACCTTTCTGAGCAAAAATATTTCACATCTCTTTGGAATATTTTGTCTACAGAAAATAAAGTCATTTCTAGACAGAAATGGTAGTTTCTACAGCAACTACCTTTTTACTAGCTCCATTGTAGCTGGTTTTTCCTGTGCCTATTTACCTTAGTAAGTGTAAGTAAAACCCCAAAGCTCAGCCTTTGACTCCTAGTGGTTTGACCACAGTAACTCTCCAAAGTTACTGTCCAGTAACTTGTCAGCAGCACAAATTCATTTCTACTACACCTGGATCCTAGCCAAACCGTGGTAACAACTCAGTTTACTAAGGACTACACGCCAGACATCTTGGTTAGCTCTTAGTATGGCCTGATGTCACAGTTCACGCGGTGACCGCGTTCGTCTGAGCGTGTTGGCATGCAATACACGCGCTCTGCATGCCGCCAGCGCTTTGTTGAGCGCGTGCTCGCTGCCTAGCCGGCCAAAGCATGCCACACCTTGCCACCATCCTCGTCTCCACCTCCATAACTCCCCCCTGGCGCTCGCCGACGCAGGAGCTCGCTGCAGCGAGCACGGGCACAGTCCGGCCAATGGCACAATGCGCGACGCACTGTGCTCGTCGCTTTCCCCCTCGCTCCTGTGCTCGTTCGCGCCCGCGCACAGTTCCTGCGTGACTTCTGTCGTCTTCTCCATCTCTCTCTGGCGCCGTTCATTGCCAGGCGCGATGGACAGGTGTCCTCCGACGGAGCCCGAGCCTCCTTGCCGCCCGCCTATAAAAGCAGCCACTCGCAGCCTCTTGGAGCACCCGCAGCCACTCCCACTTCCTCCACGAGCCAGTAGAAGCCGCAGCCCGGCCGGGCAAGCCGCGGGCTGCCGCGTCGAAGCCGAGCTTGCCGGCGATCCCCTCCGGATCGTCCCCGTAGCTTCGGCTACCTCCCAAGCCAAGCCGACCATACCAGGGCCTCCGCCTCTCCTCCATTAAACCAACCCACCCCTCTGGAGCCCCTGGAGCCGCCCCATGCCGTCGTCGCCTTCATCTCCAGCAACCTCCTCCCTCTGCCTTCGCTAGAGAGGTCAATTCCGACGCCGTCCGGTCACCTCTAGCTATGCTACGAGTATGGGCAGGTGCGCAAACATCTCCTCCGTTGACCCCCTCTCGTTTGACTCCAAGAAGCCTCATCGCCGGCGTGTGCTCCGGCTAAGTGCCGCCTCCCTCTGTTTCCCTCTCCCCTCCTTCTGGCCTGACTAGCGGGGCCCTCTAGTCAGCCACTCATTACGCGCGTGAAGCGGTATGAGTGGTGGCGCCCCGGGTGTTTACGCCTTCGACGCCACCCCCCTGTCTGTTTATTATTTATTTCAAATTCATTTAAAATCCAGGAAACTTCAAATGTCCATAACTTTTTATCTATAAGTCCAAATGCATTGATTCTTTTTGCATTGTGTTCTGTGTCCAAAAATCTAACAGCACCCAAAAGATGGGATTTTTCCTTGCTATCTAGATTTTCTGGTAATTTTTAGAAGGTTTATTGATGTTTTCTTTTTGTGGTTTTGAATATTTTCAGAAGAGCCAGCTTGTCTTGAGGATCACCAGGAGCTTTGTGAACCTCATCAGCACTAAGGCAATCCATAGTAACATTTTCATAGTGCCACTTCTATATTTGTGATTTTCCTACTTGAACTTATGAATATTTATGCATTTAAAATTAGTTATATAATGAGTATATTATGTTAGATGCTTGTCATGTTAAAATACTTGAGTTACAGAATGTTTGAAATGAATCTGGTTGGTAAGCTAAGAAGAACTTAGTTACAAGTAATGAATAAAGGATGTGTTCATGGAGTTTAATAATTAGTTTAATTATTATCCTTGCATGATGAAAAATGATGATATTACTAGGAATGATTCTGGTTTAAGTGAGGTGTGATCTTAACCAGAGTAGTAGCATGAGTTGATGATGGCTCCGTGGGAGCGTGGTTGATTCAGATATTTGCATGGTTATGTGGTGCATGTGTTAAGTGATGCATAGTATGGCTTTATTACACCGGTAATTTTCACATTAAGTTGAACCTAATTAATAACTCAACTTGAATATGTTGTTGACCGGGCCATGGTGCCGCTGAAACGAGTCTATCCTAGTGCAACCACATTTGCCGGTATGGGACGGCCTTAATGTGTTTAATTGTCGTGCCTCTGGTCGGTGCCTCCATTTAGGGAAGGTTATGGGCATGCTGTACCCTGGCCCGGTAGGCAAGCATAACCTTATGAGCCCGTTGTTAAGTTAAGTTTTGGTACCGGGTCCCAGAGTGGATCGTGGCCACGCCGGTGGTCGAGGTGTCTGGAGGTAGACACGGGGCCACCCAGGACTAGCCCAGTGGGACTGAGTTGGAATGGCCGGGAGAGTGTCATGACAATGAAATGGTTTTGTCAGAATGCCGTTGGTCCACCCGAATGGGAGTGCGAGGCCATGGGTTCCGTAGTGTCGGTACAGTGTACTAACCTCTGTAGAGTGTTTTAATCTATCGATAGCCGAGTCCACGGTTATGGACACGCTCGAAAGTAGGGTACACCATGGGTCAACACTTAATAAAAGTTGCACACTAAGTTTGTACTGAGGATGGCAGTGAGGCCATCGTGTTGAGTTGGACCATGAGTTGGTCGGCTTGTGATCGCCGTAAGGATCACGGGCCATGAGTTGGTCGGGTTGTGATCGCCGTAAGGATCACAAATGTGTTATTATCATGTTTGTGGTCTGGAAATGATTACGTCCGGTAAGCATGTACGTGGAACGAGTACCAGTTGAGCTTAGTCACAACATGTTGGATATATGGTGGCATTGTTGCTTAAATGGTTAAATATCATGATGTTGTCTGTCATTATGTTTATGCTTATCGTGAGCTTGCAAGTACATTCAATGTACTGACCTGGCGTGTCATGCCAGATTTCAGGAAAGTCTCGTTGGGAAGGAGTGCTGTCCGAGTCTAGACCGTGTCCACATCGGTGTCCCTATGCTATGGAGTCCCTCTACGACGTTGTTCCGCTGCCGAGTAGTTGTCATGATCAAGGCCCCTTTATGTTCACTAAATAATGTACATATTGTTCAGCCACACCGTGTGTGCCACTTGGCCTCGCTAACTGTTGTAAGATAAACTATGCTCCATTAGCATGAATAAAGCGGTTGTTTTTCTGCACCAAGTTGTTGTGTGTTGCCAGAAGGCAAGGTCTCTGGGATGGCAATGCAAGGAAAACCGGTCACTCTGAGCCGGGGTGCCATAACGCTTGGTATCAGAGCCGCGCTGACTATAGGCCACGCTAGACTAAGCCGAGTTAACTGGACGTTAGATACGAGTTGTAGCTGAGTGCGGTCATAATTGTAACTGGTGGTTGCATTGCATGCACTATTTTTATTTTTATACTAACCTGCAAATGGTTGTGAATGTAGATGGCTCCGGTGCTGTATCCGTGCCAGTTGCAGCTGATGCCGTACACGTTGCCGCATCTCCTTCATAACGTGTGGCGTCGGCTGTACCCTCACGGAGACGATCGAACCTATCCTGTGTACTGGGAGCACCTAGTTGACTCAGTGTATGAGTATCATGCCGTGGTTACTCTGCATGCCAGTTCTGATTCCAGCTCTTACACTCGTACCTCTCGAAGCGGCTACGCTTCTACCGCTTCTCAGTCTATCCAGTTTGCTGCATTCGAGGTACTTGTTGATCTCCGCTACAACGAGGTCCGAATGCAGAACCACCTAGGTTTCCATTACTATCCTTCTCTCCACGATAATGGTCGTGTCCGATTCCCTGATATTGGTCCAGAGTCTGATAGTGTAGCTAGCCACCTTTCTCGCTACATCACTGCTAGCTATCTTCTGATCTACGAGCTGGCTCGTGAGCTGAGTCGTGCCCGTACTGCTTTAGCCTCTACTTTAGTCTCTGCTCGCTCAGCCACTACTCCACCATCTGTAGGATTTACTCCCTACATTCCTGCCAGTTCTAGATCCCCTATTTCTCCGGTGACTCCTCCGAGTAGCTCGGGCACTGCGACTGTGAGTCCACTTAGTGCTCCTGCTGAGTGGGTTTCACTCCTCACCACTCCTGTAGCCCCGATGATCCACCCTCCACCTACCCCAGAGGGAGAGCCCTTGAGGCAGCGTCGTCATGTCACTTTTATCCCGGAGGTCTCCATTAACCCTGTCAGTTCCGGATCCGAGTCCGCTTCAGGAGAGGACCCCGCAGCACCAGTAGAGCAGTAGAGCTTTCAAGTATTCGCAGTCGTCGGGATGGAGTAGGGATGTAGTCGTACGAGTCATGATGTTTCGTTTCATGTATGAGGGTAGTTGGACCTGGCATGTTGTTATCTTTCATCTATGAGTCTATGTATAATTATGTTGGACTTTATTTTATTCACTGTATTTTCTTCGCCTTTTCGATTTTACTTGGATTTTGTTGCTGGCTTCTCCCCAGTTTATGTGGAATGCTTCTCATCTCAGTTGCGTTGACTTGGGAAAAATCATATTAGGATGATGCGGGGAGGCTGCAGTAGAAACGTTCGCGAGGGTTCTCCTGTTCGGCGTTCCGCACGACAGGCAGGACAATCACCCGAGCCGTACATTCCACCACCGCCTCCACCGCCAAATCCGCCCTCCACCAAGAAAATTATGCATATGTTCGAGGAACGACGAAATAATGATCTGAGTATTCAAGCAATGCTTGGACAGAATGGAAATCAGCCCGTCCCTCACTCCAAGTTATCTGATTTTCAAAGGACTAAGCCTCCCAGTTTCAGTCAAGCCATTGATCCCTTGGATGCAGATGATTGGTTGAGAACTATGGAAAAGAAGCTTGAGGTTGCTCGAACTAATGAAGAGGATAAGGTTCCATTTGTAACACATTATCTAGAAGGCGCTGCTGCTATATGGTGGGAAAATGAGAAAGCCATAGGGACTGCTAATGAAGCAATTACCTGGTCAAGATTCAAGGAGCAATTCCGGAAATATCACATCCCTACGGGAATTATGAAGACTAAGCAGCGTGAATTTCTCGCGCTCCTCCAAGGAAGTCAGTCAGTGGGAGAATATTTGCAGAAATTCAATCACCTGTCACGTTACTCTCAATATGACGTGGCCACTGAAGAAAGGAAGGTGGACAGGTTTCTTGGTGGATTAAACCCGCAACTTCACTGTGCTCTCAGTGTGTTCGATTTCCCAGATTTCCAAACCCTGGTGAACAAGGCTTTCATTGCTGAAAGGGAACACAAGATTGTATCAGATAATAAGTTTGCCCATAACGATCACAAGCGCAAGTTTGAGCCCAAAAAGGAAATGCAACCAGTGCAGAAGGTTCATACCTGGCAGCCAATTCATGTAGCATATCAGCCTAATTGGCAACAAAATGTTAACCAGGCCACCACCCAAGTCAAGAATGACGTGCTCAACCCAGTTCTGGAAAATCGCCTACGCAACAATTCTTGTTACAGTTGTGGACAAACCGGACATTATGCCAAATAGTGTCCCAAGAACAAACGGACAAATGTTACGTTCAAGCCACAAATCCATTGTTTGGAGGCAGGTCCAAGTTAGCATGACATCATGGGATACGTTCATCACATTTCCGCCGATGAAGCCCAAGAAAATCCCGAAGTCGTCATTGGTATGTTCCCTGTTTATGACATACCTGCAGTAATTTTATTTGACTCTGGGGCTTCCCACTCTTTTATTTCTCGGAGTTTTGTTGCCCAAAACAAATTTCCTTGTTTGCATTTGGGCAAGAATATGCTGGTACAAACCTCGGGAACTCTTATCAGAAGCAATCTAGTCTACCGCAATCTGGAAGTCAGTATCAACGGAATCCGTTTTCCAACCTCTTTGATACTTATTGAGTCTGATAAGTTGGATGTTATCTTGGGTATGAATTGGCTAACTCAGTACCAAGTGTGCATAAATTGTGCGACCCGAGAAGTCAACTTGACCGGCCAAGATGGACAAACTACAAAGTTTATCACTCATAGGAGCATACCCTCCAAGGAAGTGGTCTTTACAGCAATAGCTGAAATGGAATTAATTCCGCTGGTCAGCGAGTTTTCTGATGTATTCCCAGAAGAACTGCCAGGCATGCGACCTGATCCAGAGCTTGAGTTTGCAATAGAACTTGTGCCCGGAACCACACCAATACACAAGAAATATTATCAAATGCCATCATCCGAATTAGTGGAGCTAAAGAAACAGCTTGATGAAATGCTCCAAAAAGGGTATATCCACCCCAGTTCCTCACCATGGGGATCACCTGCTATTTTTGTGGACAAGAAAGATGGCAGCCTCCGTATGTGTGTGGACTACCGACAGTTGAATGATGTCACGATCAAAAACAAATACTCTCTGCCAAGAATTGATGATTTGTTTGATCAGCTCAGTGGAGCCAAGGTGTTCTCAAAGATTGATTTGCGGACTGGATATTATCAGCTCAAAATTAAAAAGGAGGATATTCCCAAGACCGCATTCACCACTCGCTACGGTCTCTATGAATATACAGTCATGTCCTTCAGCCTCACCAACGCCCCTGCCTTCTTCATGCACATGATGAATAAAGTATTCATGGATTTCCTTGATAAGTTCGTGGTCGTCTTCATCTATGATATACTTATTTACTCAAGAAGTGAAGAAGAGCATAAGGAACACCTCCGAGCAGTGTTGCAACGACTCCGTGAGCACCATTATACGCCAAATTCAGTAAATGTGAGTTTTGTCTCAAGCAAGTTGGATTCCTCGGGCATGTGCTATCCGCTGAAGGTATAGCCGTGGACCCAAGCAAGGTAAAAGACGTGCTCGACTGGTTGCCAAACGCCACCGTATCTCAGATCCAGAGTTTTCTTGGATTAGCCGGATACTACCGCTGTTTCATTGAAGGGTTTTCCAAGATTGCTAAACCCATGACGGAGCTTCTCAAAAAGGATAAGAAGTTTGAATGGACTACGGACTATGAGAAAAGTTTTACCGAGTTGAAGAAACGTCTGACAACTGCGCCAGTATTAACACTTCCAGACATCGACCGCAGTTTTGACGTATACTGCGACGCTTCCTGGCAAGGACTAGGATGCGTACTTATGCAAGATGGCAAGGTATTAGCTTATGCCTCACGGAAGCTATGACCCCATGAAGGAAATTACCCCACTCATGATTTGGAAATGGCCGCGGTAGTTCATGCTTTGAAAATTTGGAGACACTACCTCATTGAAAAAAGGTGCCAAATTTTTACCGATCACAAAAGCCTCAAGTATATATTTACTCAGCCGGATTTAAATCTCCGTCAATGAAGATGGCTTGAGTTGGTCAAGAATTATGACCTTGGAATAAATTACCATCCGGGTAAGGCCAACGTGGTTGCCGATGCACTCAGTCAAAAGCCCGTCAGTTTAAATGTCATATTGGAATCTTTGCCTTTAGAACTTAAAGAAGAGATTGCTCAGCTCAACCTGGTCATAGTTGAGGCTGGCCTTGCCAATATTTTGAAGGTCACCCCTACTCTTGAGGAAGAAATCCGCTAAGCCCAGTCAGGCGATGCCGGTCTGCAGAAACGTATCAAGTTTTCCAATTTCTCGAAGGATCAGTACGGTACCCTCCGATTCAGGGGAAGGATTTGTGTGCCTAATCAAGCGGATCTGAAGCAGAAAATTCTGTCAGAAGCCCACGAGTCCTCGTATTCAATCCACGCTGGAGGTACAAAAATGTATGAAGACCTTCGACAAATATTCTGGTGGGATGGAATGAAGACAGACATTGCTTATTTCGTGGCCTGTTGCGACATATGCACCAAAGTAAAGGCAGAACATCTGAAACCATCCGGACTTCTCCAACTGCTGCTAGTGTCACAATCGAAATGGGACAATATCTCTATGGATTTCATCACAGGACTACCTAAGACCCGACGAGGCAATAATGCGATCTGGGTCATAGTGGATACATTAACCAAGGTGGCCCACTTCCTCCCAATCAAAACCTCATACCAAGCAGATGAGCTTGCACGACTGTATGTATCCAGAATAGTCAGTCTGCATGGAGTTCCCCGAACCATCACTACTGACTGAGGTTTTCTTTTCACCTCTGCTTTTTGGTCCCGTCTTCATCAAGCCCTCGGAACAGAATTGAAATACAGTACCGCTTATCATCCTCAGACGGATGGGCAGACAGAAAGGGTAAATCAGATACTCGAGGATATGCTCCGAGCCTGTGCTTTGTCCCAAGGACCACAATGATAAGATTGCTTGCCCTATGCCGAGTTCTTGTATAACAATGGCTTCCAGACCAGTTTAAAGATGTCACTATATGAAGCTTTGTATGGCCGTAAGTGGCGCACTCCATTAAATTGGTCTCAAACCGGAGATAGCCGTATTTTCGGAACATATCTCATGCTGGAAGCCGAAAAGCAAGTCAAGGAGATCCGAGACATATTGCAATTGGCCAAATCGCCACAGAAGAGTTATTACGACGCAAAGCACCGACAAATCAGCTTTGAACCCGGAGAACATGTCTACCTTCGAGTCACGCCTATGAAAGGAATCAAGAGGTTTCAAACCGATGGAAAATTGGCACCCAGGTTTATTGGTCCATTTCCCGTTATGACACGAGTAGGTGCTCTGGCATATCAGTTGGAGTTGCCCCAGGAGCTGTCAGACGTGCACAACGTGTTCCACGTTTCACAATTGCGACGGTGCATATCACCGCCCGAGAAAAAGACCGATTTGACAGAGATAGAGCTAGCAAAGGACTTAACCTATGAAGAGAGGCCAGTGAAAATTTTGGATCAAATGGAAAGGGTCACTCGCAGTAAAGCACGAAAGTTTTACAAGGTCCAATGGATGCATTATACCGAGTCAGAATCAACTTGGGAATCAGAAGAATTTCTAGGGCATGTTATCTAGAATGGTTTTCCAAAGCAACCGAATCTCGAGGACGAGATTCATTCTAAGTGGGGGAGGTTTGTGACAGCCTGGTTTTTGCCCTCTTTTCTTTGCTTGATTTTCAGTTGAGTTGGTTTTGAATTTGGAGTTTTGAATCATTTCATTTGGACTTAACCACTTGGGTACCCCTTGATTTTCACCCAAGTGTTCCCCCTCCTCCTAAAAACCATCATTTCACCTATGGTTCAACCCAAAAATATTGTTTGGAATATTTTTCTTAAATGAAAAATATTCATTTTGACCTCCATAACACTAGCTAGCCCTTTGAGCTCCAAAGCAACCCTAATTTTTCTTGCCCCAAAAATCCCGAGAAAAACCCCAATTATTCTTTGGACCCTAGGGCACCTTGCTGAGCAAAAAGATTTCACCTCTCTTTGGAATATTTTGGCTACAGAAAATAAAGTCATTTCTGGACAGAAATGGTAGTTTCTACAGCAACTACCTTTTTACTAGCTCCATTGTAGCTAGGTTTTCCTGTGCCTATTTACCTTAGTAAGTGTAAGTAAAACCCCAAAGGTCAGCCCTTGACTCCCAGTGGTTTGACCACAGTAACTCTCCAAAGTTACTGTCCAGTAACTTGTTAGCAGCAAAAATTCATTTCTACTGCACCTGGATCCTACCAAACCGTGGTAACAACTCAGTTTACTAAGGACTACACGCCAGCCATCTTGGTTAGTGCTTAGGGTGGCCTGATGTCACGGTTCAGGCGGTGACCACGTTCGTCCGAGCGTGCTGGCATGCAATACGCGCACTCTACATGCCGCCAGCGCTTTGTTGAGCGCGTGCTTGCTGCCCAGCCGGCCAAAGCATGCCACACCTCTCCACCTCCATAACTCCCCCCTGGTGCTCACCGACGCTGGAGCTCGCTGCAGCAAGCACGGGCACGGTCCGGCCAACGGCACAGTGCGTGAAGCACTGTGCTCGTTGCTTTCCCCCTCGCTCCTGTGCTCGTCCGCGCCCGTGCACAGTTCCTGCGTGACCTCTGTCGTCTTCTCCATCTCTCTCTGGCGCCGTTCGTCACCGAGCGCGGTGGACAAGTGTCCTACGGCGGAACCCGAGCCCTCCTCGCCACCCGCCTATAAAAGCAGCCACCCGCAGCCTCTTGATGCTCCCGCAGCCACTCCCACTTCCTCCACGAGCCAGAAGAAGCTGCAGCCCGGCCGGGCAGGCCGCGGGCTGCCGTGCCAAAGCCGAGCTCGCCGGCGATCCCCTCCGGATCATCCCCACAGCTCCGGCCCCTCCCAAGCCAAGGAGACCCTGCCAGGGCCTCCGCCTCTCCTCCGTGAAGCCAACCAATCCCTCTGGAGGCCCTGGAGCCGCCCCAAGCCGCCATCGTCTTCATCTCTGGCAACCTCCGCCCTCTGCCTCCACTGGAGAGGTCGATTCCAACGCTGTCCGGTCACCTCTAGCTACGCTACGGGTACGGGCAGGTGCGCAATCATCTCCTCCGTCGACCCCCCTCTCGTTTGACTCCAAGAAGGCTCATCGCCGGCTTGTGCTCCGGCAAAGCGCTGCCTCCCTCTGTTTCCCTCTCCCCTCCTTCTGGCCTTACTAGCAGGGCCACCTAGTCAGCCACTCATTATGCGCGCGAAGCGGTATGAGTGATGGCGCCCCGGGTGTTTACGCCTTCGAGGTCACCCCCCTGTCTGTTTATTATTTATTTCAAATTCATTTAAAATCCAGGAAACTTCAAATGGCCATAACTTTTTATCTATAAGTCCAAATGCATTGATTCTTTTTGCATTGTGTTCTGTGTCCAAAAATCTAACAACACCAAAAAGATGGGATTTTTCTTGCTGTCTAGATTTTCTGGTAATTTTCAGAAGGTTTCTTGATGTTTTCTTTTTGTGGTTTTGAATATTTTCAGAAGAGCCAGCTTGTCTTGAGGATCACCAGGAGCTTTGTGAACTTCATCAGCACTAAGGCAAGCCACAGTAACATATTCATAGTGCCACTTCAATATTTGTGATTTTCCTACTTGAACTTATGAATATGTATGCATTTAAAATTAGTTATATAATGAGTATATTCTGTTAGATGCTTGTCATGTTAAAATACTTGAATTACACAATATTTGAAATGAATCTGGTTGGTAAGCTAAGAAGAACTTAGTTACAAGTAATGAATAAAGGATGTGGTCATGGAGTTTAATAATTAGTTAAATATTATCCTTGCATGATGAAAAATGATAATATTGCTAGGAATGATTCTGGTTTAAGTGAGGAGTGATCTTAACCAAAGTAGTAGCATGAGTTGATGATGGCTCCGTGGGAGCGTGGTTGATTCAGATATTTGCATGGTTATGTGGTGCATGTGTTAAGTGATGCATAGTATGGCTTTATGACACCGGTAATTTTCACATTAAGTTGAACCTCATTAATAACTCAACTTGAATATGTTGTTGACCGGGTCATGATGCCGCTGAAACGAGTCTTTCCTAGTGCAACCACATTTGCCGGTATGGGACGGCCTTAATATAATGCATTTCATTGTTGTGCCTCTGGTCGGTGCCTCCATTTAGGGAAGGTTATGGGCGTGCTGTACCCTGGCCCGATAGGCAAGCATTACCTTGTGAGCCCGTTGTTAAGTTAAGTTTTGGTACCGGGTCCCAGAGTGGATCGTGGCCACGACGGTGGTTGAGGTGTCTGGAGGTAGACACGGGGCCACCCAGGACTAGCCCAATGGGACTGAGTCAGAATGGCCGGGAGAGTGTCATGAATGGGAGTGCGAGGCCATGGGTTCCGTAGTGTGGGTATAGTGTACTAACCTCTGTAGAGTGTTTTAATCTATCGATAGCCGAGTCCACGGTTACGGACACGCTCGAAAGTAGGGTACACCATGGGTCAACACTTAATAAAATTTGCACACTAAGTTTGTACTGAGGATGGCAGTGAGGCCATCGTGTTGAGTTGGACCATGAGTTGGTCAGGTTGTGATCGCCGTAAGGATCACGGGCCATGAGTTGGTCAGGTTGTGATCGTCATAAGGATCACAAATGTGTTATAGAGATTATCATGTTTGTGGTCTGGAAATGATTACGTCTGGTAAGCATGTCCGTGGAATGAGTATCAGTTGAGCTTAGTCACAGCATGTTGGATATATGGTTGCATTGTTGCTTAAATGGTTAAATATCATGATATTGTCAGTCATTATGTTTATGCTTATTGTGAGCTTGCAAGTACATTCAATGTACTGACCTGGCGTGTCATGCCAGATTTCAGGAAAGTCTCGTTGGGAAGGAGTGCTGTCCGAGTCTAGACCGTGTCCACATTGGTGTCCCTGTGCTATGGAGTGCCGCTACGACGTTGTTCTGCTGCCGAGTAGTTGTCATGATCGAGGCCCCTTTATGTTCACTAAATAATTTACATATTGTTCAGCCGCACCGTGTGTGCCGCTTGCCTCGCTAACTGTTGTAAGGTAAACTATGCTTCTCTAGCATGAATAAAGCGGTTGTTTTTCTGTACCAAGTTGTTGTGTGTTGCTAGAAGACAAGGTCTCTGGGCTAGCAATGCAAGGTAAACCGGTCTCTCTGAGCCGGGGTGCCACAAAAACCGTAAGGAATTGGGAGTAACAATATATACCAAAAAGTTTCGCATTTCCTCAAGCTTTCAAATGCCATATCATTGCTGCATTCGGATGTACTGTTAAAAAATTAGCTCAAAAATACAAACTCGGTGGAACTTGTATCATTTTCTAAATTACTTTTAAACCGTTTAAAATTAGAAAGACCTTTTAACATGAAAAAGTAGCACATTTTTAGAAGGTTTCCGATGCCATATCATTTGGCTCAATTGGATTAGCCCTTTAGGAATGGCATCCAAAATACGGACTCGGCTATCCGGTATGCGAAATTCTACGACTTTCCAAATTACTCTTTATCCATAAGGAATTAGAGAAAACTTTCAACATGTGGAAGGAGCGGTTTTGCACCAGCTTTCCAACGCCATATTATTTGCTGATTCCGATAAACGGTTTAGAAATGCGATCAAAAATATGATTCATGTTTTTTATGTGAAGAAAAAATGGTTTTCAAAACTGCTCTTAAACCGCTTACATTTTGTCAAAAATTTATCTTGGGTCATGATACTAGTGCCCATAGCTTTCCAACGGTATATCGCAAGCCCATTTAGGCAACGTTGGCGGAAGTTCAACCTAGCACATGGGAAAGTTCAACGTACTACTGCCTGGGCAGGTCAGGTTGTGATCAGAATAATATTCTCATCCCATGATCAGAAATATATATATTCATGTCATTCCGGATGCTGATAACTTGTATGACAAGGATTGTCTGATCATCCTTCTTGTTGAATTTATTGCATATTCGGATTGACTTCGGGGTGTCGCATGCTTCAAAACTGACTCATGGCAAAATCAATCATCGGGTATGGACCATACCTTCGACTTGAAATGTACATTGGACTGGATCCAATTTTGTTCTCCTACTGGTTTAATCATCGCTGCAATAAAGGTGGATCTCTGACGGGTACTTGTTACTGAAAGTCTGAGCAAAGTATACTTTGTTGTCAGCTGAAAATTCTCATTGGTTTTAACTGAGTTCTTTGGAGTATATCTTTACTTCTCACGGCTTCTTCTGATCCACTGTCGGTTGATGAGTAATTCCACAAGGGGGTAACACCGGAGATTCAAAACAAAGAAGCACGAGAAAATTATCGATTGCAACAAAGCACACATCAAACAAGCTACAAAACTACTCCACACAGGCACACACAAGCATGATACTACATCAGATGCACATGCACTACACGAAGGACTATACCCTACGCTTGAGGAAACGCTTGGGAACTGACGAAGAAACTAAGCGAGTAGCGAGTGGAACTGCTGACTCCGAAACTCCGGATGGATGAGGTGGATGGGTTGGAGAAGCTGGCGGAGACTGAGGTAAGGTGGCACCAAGAAATCTCCTTGCTTGAAAGGCATCTCAGACTAACTCGGAAATAAGAAGACACTCGACCGTCATGTAACGGGACATGGCGAGCATAGCCGGGTCATCTTGAGGGTTGACAGAATGGAACTTGATCTGCCTAGGATTCTCGACGATGGTGGGATAATGTTGATAAGCACGGTTCTCTTGCACCAGGCTCTCTTGATGATGAACACCGGTGATTCCTGCCATTGGGGCAAGCTGAACAGCATGCTCAGGAGTTGCACCGTAACCACCGTGGAAACTGTAGGTGCGCTTACCAACAGGAATCGAGGCTGACAGGTGAACATGAGCAACATACTCAAGGATTCTTCCTCCGGCAGAAAACTGGAATACTTGGTAATGGGGTGGATCTCTGAGGGGATAAATGCTACGACACATATCGCCAAGGAGGATGGCAAAGCTAAGAGGTGTAGAGGTAGGACTGAATGCAATAGGAACAACACCGGGAGCTCTGGAAGTGGCATCAAACTCATGGAAGCTGACCGCCATCTACGCACGGAATAAAGGGTTATGGGTAACCAAATAAGACTATATACAGCAAATAAATGCAACAACCAAATGCAGCAAGCAAGGGCAATAACCAGACCCTATACTACGGTTTTCTAACGTTCCAGCAGACTAGGACACTCTACAGCCAGACCTGCTCTAATACTAAGCCCTGTGGCACCCCGACTCAGATAAACCGGACGGCCCCGTATTCTAGCCCAGAGTGCGAGGTGAAGTCTTCTGGAATACAACACTACTTAGCATAGAACAAACCAGCTCCCTATTACAACATGAATATGAATACAAGGTCTCCGATATTACAGTGAATAACATCGGCACGGCAATGCTATGCCAATCACATTTTCTCTATGCAATCAACATAACAATTCAAGGCAGCAGAACAACTACTGGCAGCAGAACAACAAACGACGATGATGGACTCCAATCTGCAGGGACTCTGGCTGGAATGTTTATCCTAGATCGCGAACACAGGAACCACACCAAACAAGCAAGCAATCCAGGCATGACCTGCAAACTGGCATGCCACACCAGTTCAGTACATATAATGTACCTTCAAGCTCACAATAACCAAAAGCAGTCAAGACAAACAACAACATGGCATTAACAGGTTAAAGCAATCATGAGCATGATACTATTAGGCTAACATGGCATGCACAAAATGAACATGATGCGGCTAGAACAACATTAGCATAACATGAGCATATGAACATGATGATACTACATGCAACAGGTTAACATTCTCATGCACCAACTTACTCTTGCTCCGCGGTTACCTCGTCATCTCATTCATCAACTTACCAAACTTGATATCCACGATACCTTCATGATCCTCTCACGATCACATATAAATCAGCAAACTTCGGTATCCATGATACCTTCGTGATTCTCTCTCGATCACAACCAACCTCTTTCTCATCATCGAACTAGGGTTATTATAAATCAAGTTATTGTTATAGCTGGCTCATAGTGTGACCTACTACGAACTGGGCCCATATCCGCGGGTGCGGCTATCAATAGATTAAATACACACTCTACAAAGGTTAGTACATTATACCCACACAACAGAATCCATGGCCTCGCACTCCCATTCGGGTGGACCAATAACATTCCGACAAAACCGATCTATTGCCATCACACTATCCCAGCCACTCCGACACCAGGAGCTCTGGGAATGGGATCGAACTCATGGAAGCTGACTGCCATCTACGCACAGAATAAAGGGTTAGGGGTAACCAAATAAGACTATATGCAGCAAATAAATGCAACAACCAAATGCAGCAAGCAAGGGCAACAACAAGACCCTATACTACGGTTTTCTAACGTTCCAGCACACTAGGACGCTCTGCAGCCAGACCTGCTCTGATACTAAGCCCTGTGGCACCCTGGCTCAGAGAAACCGGAACGCCCCGTATTCTAGCCCAGAGTGCGAGGTGAAGTCTTCTGGAATACAGCACTGCTTAGCATAGAACAAACCAGCTCCCTATTACAACATGAATATGAATACAAGGTCTCCGATATATGAATAACATCGGCACGGCAGTGCTACGCCAACCACAGTTTCTCTATGCAAGCAGCATAACAATTCGAGGCAGCAGAACAACTACTGGCAGCAGGACAACAAACGACGATGATGGACTCCAATCCACAGGGACACTGGCTGGAATGTTTATCCTAGATCGCGAACACAGGAACCACACCAAACAAGCAAGCAATCCAGGCACGACCTGCAAACTGGCATGCCACACTAGGTCAGTACATAGAATGTACTTGCAAGCTCACAATAACCAAAAGTAGTCAAGACAAACAACAACATGGCATTAACAGGTTAAAGCAATCATGAGGATGATAGTATTAGGATAACATGGCATGCACAAACTGAACATGATGCGGCTAGAACAACATTAGCATGATATGAGCATATGAACATGATGATACTACATGCAACAGGTTAACATTCTCATGCACCAACTTATTCTTGCTCGGCGGTTACCTCGTCATCTCATTCATCAACTTACCAAACTTGGTATCCACGATACTTTCATGATCCTCTCACGACCATATATAAATCAGCAAACTTCGGTATCCATGATACCTTCGTGATCCTCTCTCGATCACAACCAACCTCTTTCTCATCATCGAACTAGGGTTATTATAAATCAAGTTATTGTTATAGTTGGCTCATAGTGTGACCGACTATGAACTGGGCCCATATCCACGGGCGCGGCTATCGATAGATTAAATACACACTCTATAGAGGTTAGTACACTGTACCCATACCACAGAATCCATGGCCTCGCACCCCCATTCGGGTGGACCAACAACATTCCGACAAAACCAATCTATTGACATCACACTATCCCAACCAATCCGACAAACTCTCCTTTGGGCTAAGTCCTGGTTGGCCCCGTGTCAACGCGTGACACCCAACGGCCACTATCGTGGCAAAACATGAACGGTTCCAAACGGGGACAAGGATCCTTACAACAACAATGGGCACACTAGGTTTATGTCTGCCTACCTGATCAGGGTAGCACGCGCCCATAGCCTTCCCTCATTGGAGGCACCGGCGAGAGGCATGACAATAGATCGCATTAGGGCCTTCCCATAAAAGGCAAATGTGGTTTCACTGGTCAGCTCGATTTGGTGGCACCCACTACAAAAAAAGACACATCCGTGATATTTTGGGCCGAACAAATTTTTTTTCTGTCATACTTATGACACTTCTATGACGATAATTGTGACAAAACCCGGTATCATCACAGATGTGGTGGGCTCATAATTCTATGACAAAAAATCATGACAGCAAATGGGCTTTTCGTCCTGGGCGGGCCGGAGACGCAGCTGCATGACATTCTTTGGGTCGTCCATGACGGAAAAAACCGTGGTAGAAGCGAGGGCGAGGAAAATTTCAGGGAGTTCCCGGTTACGGTGGGTGGTCGGGGGCCGAGCGATGCGCGTTTCTCTTGTACACGTACGCGCATGTGTGCAAGGCGTTGGCTCTAACTGAACCCAAGCCAAGCGAGGCGTTGGGCTCTAACTGAACCCGAGCGATTGCACTGCAGGCTACGCGTTACTGAACCCGAGCGATCGATCGATGGCTGTTAACTGAACCCGATCGAGCGATTCCTTCGCTACTGCTGCTAACTGAAGCTGATCGATGCGGCCTCTGGATGAACAGTGAGCGTTGCGGGGGGTTTTGGATGAACAATGAGAGATGGGGGTGGATGAACAGGACCCTGTGGTGTTGCCTCTGGATGAACAGGACCCCGATCGATCGAGCCGGTTGGGGCTGGATGAACAGGACCCCGTGGAGGGCTGGATGAATAGGACGACCCCGTGGAGGGCTGGATGAACAGTAGATGGTGGAGGGGTGGATGAACAGTAGCCCGTGGAGGGGTGGTTGAAGAGGAGCCCGTGGAGAGGGGTGGTTGAACAGTAGCCGGTGGAGTAGTGCACGGTGGAGGATGGATGAATAGGAGCTCGTGGAGGCTAGAGGAGGTCGACGGTAGCCCGTGGAGGCTAGAGGAGGTCGACGGTGGAGATGAACAATATCCCGTGGAGTCCCGTTTAGCGGTACGCCACACCCCTCCTGTTGGCGTTCTGGGAACGGGGGTCCCCAGACTTGCCTGCCTGCGGCCTGCGGTGTGGCTCAAAGGAGGCCCAGCACAGCCCATCTTCATCTACGCAAGCTCAAGACCCTCGCGAGGGCCAAGCCTCGCGGGGCGGACAACAAGGAGCTTCCTCAGGCACGGCCTTGTCAGGCTGGCTCATGAGGAGGCGGAGAGTTCAAGGCATGGTACCTCACGAGGTGCCCGTGACGCAAGCCATGACGACCAAGGGCGCCAGTCGGGCGCCAGCCCGCGCAGTGTCCTCCTTTCCTCTTTGGTGCTAAGGGAGCAAGCGTAGGCGAGAGTATCAAGCAAAGGCATCCATTTTGGTGCAACAAGACCAAGACCAGCCCAACGGCCAGAAGGAAGTCACTGTGGGGCCCAACCCGGCGTCATCACCAGAGTCTTTGCGAGGCGAGGACCAACTTTAGTCAGGATAAGTGTACCCGCTGTTCCCGTTCAAAATGGCCAATTGTTGGCGCCCTTCCTGCTCAATATTTTGGAAGAGGCCCAGGGCCTTTGCCTATAAATAGGACTTGCTACCCCCAGGGAAGGGGGGGATCCTCATCGAGAAACCAGTAGCTAGAGCGACTGAACCCCTCCTAGCAGTTAATCGCACCAGCCAAGAACAGACCCTCGCGAGGCTGTTCTTCCTTGTATTGTTCCTCAACAGCCCAAGAGGCAATCCACCACACCACACACTAGAGTAGGGTATTACACCACAATGGTGGCCTGAACCAGTATAAATCTTGTGTCTCTTGTGCTGTTCTATTTAGTAGTTTAGGTCCTAGCGATTTGGCGAGGAGCGAGATGGTAGAGGGTCGAATCTCCGCGCGCACCCTAGTGTTCGAACCTCAAGGGTCTGCCGGAACCCGAAATCCGACATTTGGCGCGCCAGGTAGGGGGGCGCCAGAATCTGCCTTTCGTCGTCTTGTTCTTCCCCAACCACCGCAACCATGTCTGACGCAAGTCGGGCTCGCGCCGAGAGCCGAGCCGCCCTCGCCTCCCAAGTCGCCCAGACGGCTCCCGTTGGCGGGCGCCCTCGTCATTCCCCGTCACCTGCTGTCAACGCCGCCACCGGCCCGGCGGGGAACGAGCACCCGTCCATGAGGCGGGACAGCCGCACCGCCACGCTTCGCTCACCCCTGCTGGTTCTTCGTCACGCGCGCCCCGCGCGGTCATGGAGGCCCGAGCTGCGCTCATCGCGGCAAACGAGCTCCTGTGCTACCGCCCCATCAACGATGTCTACGAAGAATGGCTCGACCGAGTCGCCGAGCTCGTCCGCGCTGCTGGAGGCGCCCCCGCACCGTCCTTCTTGCTGCACCGCACCCCGCCCCGCGCGGGCGATGAAGCTCCTGGGGCGCCTCAGCCGCCTCCTCCTCAAGAAGGCACCCTGGCCCCAAGGCGCGCGGCCCCTGGGCGGAACCCGCTCCGCCAGGTGCCAGCGCGGCAAGAGCAGAGCTGCCAAGAAGTCCCTCGCCCACGAGAAGCTGCCCGAGCGCTCCCCGCTCCAGCACGTCAAGACCCTGCGCTGCCCCCAGCCGCAACGCATGGGGACCCGCAGGACCAAGCTCTCCTTCGCCCAAGGCCCCCTGTGGCCACGATGGGCTGCCGCGCCTTCACCTCCGAGCTGCGCAGCGTCGCGTGGCCCGCCAAGTTCAAGCCAGACCTGCCTCCTCGCTACGACGGCACGGCTGAACCCGCGGAGTTCCTCCAACTCTACGAGTTGGCCATCGAGGCTGCCAATGGAGACGAAAAGGTCATGGCGAACTGGTTCCCCATGGCGCTCAAGGACGGAGCCCGCACCTGGCTCCTGAATCTGGCCCCAGGCACGATCTCTTCCTAGGAGGAGATGCGCACCCGCTTCATCGCCAACTTCCAGGGTACTCGCGACCGGCCACCCACCGTGAGCGACATGCGCCGTATCAAGCAGCAGCCAGGGGAAACCCTGCAGAAGTGCATCCAGCGCTTCAACAATGCGCGCCTCAAGATCCCCAGGGTAACGGAGGAGGCCATCATCTCTGCCTTCTCCGACGGTGTGCGCGACGTCAAGATGAAGGAGGAGCTGGCGATGCATGAAGACCTGTGCACCTCCTTGGAGCTGTTCAACTTGGCAACCAAGTGCACCAGGGCTGAGGAGGGGCGCCTCCCCCTCCTTGAGCTGCCTGCCGCGGACCCCGAAGAGAAGAAGCACAAGGCCAAGGACGTGAAGCGCAAGGGGGCTGCCGTGCTCATGGCCGAGCCAGACACCAAGCGAGGCAGAGATCAGCCCGAGTCCTCCAAGGGCAGACGGTACTGCGTGTACCACGACCTCCACACCCACAACACCAATGAATGCCAAGAGCTCTGGGCCGTGCGTGAAGGAAGGGTCGGCAGACGCCCCGAGCGCAGCGACCGGGGCTACGGCCGAGGAGGAGGAAGGAATGCAGGACGCTGGGAAGACCAACCTCGCGAGGACCATTGGCAGGACCCGCCTCGCGAGGGAGGCTGGAGGGATCAGCCTCGTGAGGATCGCCCGCAGGGGAACGCAGGCCTCCCTCCGCTGCCGCCGCAGCCAAGGAGAAATGAGGACCGTCATCAGGACGAGGGGGCTGGGGGCTTCCAGGAACCGCGTGCAATCACCTGCATCCTGGGCGGAGCTCAAGCCCCAGCCTCTCAGCGCATCTTCAAGCAGTTCGCCCGTGAAGTGAATGCAGTCCTCCCCAAGCTCGAGGCCACGCGCCCTCTTAGGTGGTCGGCGTGCGCCATCACGTTCAGCTCAGTGGATCAGCTCAAGTGCGCGGCCACAGCCGGAGTCCTCCCGATGCTTTGTTCCCCAATCATCAGCAACGTGCTAGTCACCAAGACCCTCATCGACGGCGGGGCAGGGCTCAACGTCCTATCCGTGGAAACATTCAACAATCTTCAAGTGCCTTACAGTCAACTTCAGCCAACCAAGCCCTTCTCCGGAGTCACCGACAGCTCCACGGTCCCGATCGGGTAGGTCCGCCTTCCTGTCACCTTTGGGGCCCGCGACAACTACCGCACCAAGCTCATCGACTTCGATGTCGCCCACATTCGCCTGCCGTACAACGCCATCCTCGGGTACCCGGCGCTGGCCAAGTTCATGGCCGTAACCCACCACGGCTACAACGTCCTCAAGGTGCCAGGAAGCGGTGGGGTCATCACAGTGCCCTGTGAAGAGAGACATAGTGTGCTCCCTGGAGCGAGCCTTTCAGGCCGCATCATTAGAAGACCCAGACCGTAGTAGCAGGAGGCCTTCCGAGGCCGCACCCAAGAAGAAGAAGACATCAACAGGCCCGACACCTCAGGAGGCAGGCCCCTCAGGGCCCGCGCCTGGCCAGGAGGAGCCTCCTTCCATCGCATAGGGAAGCGCGCCCGGCGCCCTCCTCAGGCAGGGCTCGGGGGCTCTCCCCTGGAGGGCTGCCGACCTCGCCGAGGTCACGAGGGAGGCGCTTGGGCACCACGTGGAGGCGTGCTTCAAAGCACGTTTCCCTCAAGAAGGAGCAAGGCAAGGAGGGCCAAACCCTCAGGAGTTCATCAGCAAGGCCATTCAGGAGTTACAGGAGTCAAGAGTCATGAGAGGCAACCGCCGCCTACCCGCTGTGGCCCCCCATCCAGGCGAGGATGGTGGGGCTGCGTGTCTGCATCGACATACCAGGGCTCAACCGAGCCGCGTCTCAAGAGCGCCTCTGGCCCTCGCAAGTGGGACGTTGCGAGGGTCCGCCCCACAGCTACGTGCGCTTGCCTTACGGCCTGCCGAACGCGGCTGCTGCGCACCAGCGTCTCATGAGGGCCATCCTGGAGGCTCAAGAGGTCAGGCACGCCGCAGCCATGGCGGAGATGGAGATGGCCCGCGAGGAGCCGCCAGCACCTCCGGAGCCTCCCGAGGCCCCTGGGCCTGGGGGCTCGTGAGGATCAGCTCCCGCAGCACACCGAGTCTGCTACACCAACACCCCTTCGTCCCCAACATCATCAGGTGACATCTTTTAAGTTTCGTTTCTGCCTGGGAGCGCCTTCAGGGCCGCATTATTCCCAGGCCGCGAGGGTCCGTCCCTGCGGCATGTATCCCTTTTATTTCATGTCCTTAGCTCACCTTATTGGGGGCGCCCCTCGGGCTGCATCATCCCCAAGCCGCTCGGGCCTATCCCAGCGGCGTGTATCCTTCTTGCGTTTTTCTTAGGACTATGCTTTCGCTCCACCATGCTTGTATTTGGTGCCTTTTTCTGGGTGACGGAATCTTGCACGTTAAAGGGGGGGTGCCTGAGCATCGCGACTCAGTGATCCTACCGGCCCTCCGGCCCTCACCCTCTGGTCTTGTCCATGGCATCGTGACCTGGCTTGCCAGCGACGGCTGAGACCAACCCGGGAGCCGGGACCCGAGGACGTAGAGTTTCGTCATCTAACCCAGCTTGTGCGTTAAAGGGGGGGTGCCTGAGCATCGCGACTCAGGGCTCCTACCAGCTCTCCGGCCCTCACCCTCTGGACTTGTCCATGGCATTGCGACCTGGCTTGTCAGCAACGGCTGAGACCAGCCCGAGAGCCAGGACCTGAGGACGTAGAGTTTCGTCATCTAACCCAGCTTGCGCGTTAAAGGGGGTGCCTGAGCATCGCGACTCAGGGCTCCTACCGGCTCTCCGGCCCTCACCCTCTGGTCTTGTCCATGGCATCGCGACCTGGCTTGCCAGCGACGGCTGAGACCAGCCCGAGAGCCGAAACCCGAGGACGTAGAGCTGCAACATCTAACCCAGCTTGCACGTTAAAGGGGGGGGGGTGCCTGAGCATCGCGACTCAGGGCTCCTACCGGCTCTCCGGCCCTCACCCTCTGGTCTTCTCCATGGCATCGTGACTTGGCATGCCAGCGACGGCTGAGACCAGCCCGAGAGCTGGGACCCAAAGACGTAGAGCACCGACATCTGGCCAAATTTGCAGGAACAAACTCCAAGATAAGGCCTAGAGCCAGGCGCAACCCACCTTGAGGTAGGGCCCCGTGAGTCCCGCGCTGGCTCACGGGTGTCCAGATACACCTCCTCCAGCCCTACCGTGCCAGCCATGTGTCAGGGTGGGGCTGTATACGCCCTGGGGCTCCTCCTGGAGGGGAGCCCCCTCCCACGTACCAGTGGAAGCACCATGCTCCGCGCTGGCTGACGACACTGCCGAGGAGCGGCTATGCCCGTACGCATACGGAAGCGCTATGCTCCGCGCTGGTGATAAACAACTGAGGGTGGCCTCCGGGCCGCATCAACCTCAGGGAGCCCAGAGCTCAGTGTCTGGCCTTGTCGCAACATCTCCCCTCCGGAGTGCCGCGCGAAGGGGCTGGGCACGGGGGTTGCGCTTGGGTCTCGCCCAGACGCACCCCACCTGGCCAGGCCTCCTCGGGCCTGGTTCGTCGCACGTCCCTCCCCGAGAGGAGCCAAGGTTCAAAGGCAGATTGAGCGTCAAGGGGGACTCCTGAGCATCGCGACTCAGGAATCTAACTGGTCACGTAGCCCCTCACCCCTTAGTTCCGAATGGCTAATGGCGGTTGGGGTATGCGCGGGACCGGGCTCTACAGACGTAGAACGGCAAATCCACCCACATCTCGCCTCCCTGCTTGCTGTTCGAGCGCCAAGGGGGACTCCTTAGCATAGCGACTCAGGAGCCTAACTTGTCACATAGCCCCTCACTCCTTGGTCCCGTCCTGGTTTCCGGTCGGGGCCAACGGGGGCTGAGGTATGCGCGGGGCCGGGCTCTGCCGGCGTAGAACATAAGCAAGCAGGAAGGAATAATGCAAATTTCAGGGAATTCAAAAGCAAATATTGCAGTCGATGCTGTTATCATAGCATCAAACATAAGTTTTAACGCCTCTCCGAGGCATGGTACATGCACAGGAATTAAAAACAGGACGGGAGCCACGACAGAGTAACTTGCCAGCGGGGGAGCCATGTGGAGCAGGTTCGCCTTGTGGAACAGCAGGGCCAATAGCGCTCCGCTTCGGCCTGGTACTGAAGGCCTGGAACTTCCCTAGCAGAGCCTCCGCGCGACCCTTCACGGCCTCAGTAGCGGCAGCGGCACGCTCGCTGCTCACTGGCTCCAGCAGGCTGTCGAGGTCGATGTTGGGGTCACAAAGATAGATGTGGGTGAAGACCCGCGTCAGCGCTGCAGAAGACAAGACGCGTGCCTCGGCCTCAGCCGTAGGGCCAAGGCCAAGGGTGACGTTGTTAAGGGAGCGAACCAGGAAAGGAAGCAGCTTGGCGGGGCCATCCTCCTCGCCGGCCAGCGGGCTCTCAAGGCCGCTCTCGTAAAGCGTCTTCAGCAAAATGCGAGCCTTCTCTTCCATATCCGCGAAGGGCACGCGATCCTCGGCGAGAACCCGGGCCTTGCCTTCTAGCTCAACCTTTCTCGCCTCCAGCTCTTGCTCCATCACGCCTAGGCGGCCACGGCGCCTCTTGAGCTTGGTCTCCAGGTCCTTGACGGCCACCTCGCGAACCTTCATGCTTTCCTCCTGCTCTTGGCGAAGGCGGGCCTCCTCGGCAAGCTGGTTCTGTAGGCCCTTCAGCTCGCTCTCCAGCGTCTCACAGCGACCTTGGACGCTAGCTGCCTCCCCCAGGGCAGCGTCGCGGGCAACCTTCGCCACGCGGACGGCCTGTTTCTCCTCGTCGCAAGCTGTCGAGGCCTGGACCAGCGCTGCCCGTATTGAAGCATCGGAGTGAATCCAGCCAGAAGCCATCTCCAAGCGCCCGGCCATCAGACGGGGGTCGGCGCCCAGAAGATCCTGCCGCAGGCGGTCCAGTCCGGCAACGGCGCGATCCAAAACAGTATTCGGAGAAGCAGCAGTCGGTGGAGTAGGAGGAGAAGACGGCTGTGTGACCACTGTGCCTTGTGGCGGAACCAGCGACGCCACGACGACACTGGAGGCAGCGTCAAGCAAGGGCACCTCGGGAGTCGCCTGGGTCAAGGGGGCTGAGCTCGCCCCAGTGGGCTCAGCCTGGCCTCGTGAGGACGCCCGGGCAGGAGAGGCCTATGCGTCATGATCGGCTTCTTTCTTGGGCAGAGGCACTGCCACAGATGGGACCTTAGGAGCTCCCTCACCTTCTTCGCCGCGGGCGCCAGCCTGGCCGAAGGACATGGACATAAGATCTCGTTGACAGAGGAATAATCAAGATGGGCAGCAGGCACTTACAGGTCGTCACTGGTGGACTCGAGCAGCCTCCGGCCGAACTTAAAGCCCGCAAGCCGGCTGCAAGGGTCGGCTTCAAGTGGCTCGGGAGCAGGAGGCGCGCCTGCGGATCGCCCCGGGGCCGGGGCAGACCCGCGGGGGACCAACCCAGTCCTTGTCCTTCTTCGGGATCGGGGGCAGGCTCCCGCCTCCCTGCTCATCCTCATCCTCGTCGTCGTCACTCTGGGGGAGGCGGAGAGTGCGGGACCTGCGCCGAAGGGGAGGAGCTCTTGACTCCGCCCCCGAGTCAACCCCCTCTTCCGGCTCCCCTTCCCCCACCTCTTCGCTGGAGTCGTCGGAGGACACGTCCACCAGATTCTCTGGAGCCTCCACGGGCACGGGCCCGTCACCGTTGAAGACAGGCATGGACCCCACTACCTGCTCCCAATCCTCGCGAAGGAACAGGGGCGTGGGAGCGCCCTCCAGCCTCGCCACGTCGCCCCCAACCAAGGACTGGAGGACCGCCGCCAGATCCTCGTCGGCCAGGACCACGGGGCTCGAGTGAGGCCTCCACATCGGAAGCGAGTACTGACGGAGCGGAGCCAGTTGATGCTCCAGGAACTCCCTTAGCAGCGACGCGCCGGTCAGCTTCGCCGCCGCCACGCTGGCCGGCCTCAGATCTGCGTCCATCTTCTCCAACACCAGCTTCGCTCAGGGATCCAGAAGCTCCACTCGGGACCTGTCGTCGGAGCTCGCGGGGTGCTCCGTGGGCAGGATCAGCCGAGGATGGATGCGCCCAGCATCCACCAAGACCCACTTGCTCCTAAAGCCCTCAATCCTCTTCCCAGGGTTTGAGATGGCGATGGCACCACCGTATGCGACGAAGCTCGCGCACGCGAAGGTGGAACCACAGGAGGTTCGGAGGGAGAAGTAGTGGCGTAGCAAGGCCACCGAGGGCTTCACCCCTACGTGAGCCTCACAATAGTAGGCGAAGATTGCCAGAAGAAGGATGGATTTGGGATGGAGGTGCAGAGCTTGAATATTGTAGTTGCGAAGGACAGAGAAGAAGAACACGAAAAGGGGAGACACCAGACCGACAATGATGGCGCCCACGAAGAGCGGGTAGAAGGTGCTCCCTCGGCCTTCAGGGGCGGATGAGCCGGCCTTGAACTCCCTCGTTCCATCGACGCCCTGCGCCTCCGCCATCCAGCGCACCAGGGCAAGGCTCGCCCTTGACACATTTGGCGGGTCCAAGGCAGGCGAGTACCAAGCTCCGGTCGGGACTTGGCGAGGCGCCATGACGGGCTAGGGCACGCAGGTGGAGTAGATCTGAAGATTTCGGAAGCAGAGAGGAGAGGCGCAAGAAAGGGGATCTAAGCAGCAACTGGAGAAAGTAAAGGAGGCAAGGAAGATGCCGCTCTTTTATCAACTCGCGCGGTTGCAGAGGCGCACGCGTCCAATCAACCGCCACGTGGCGCCCAAGGCCGCAGGCTGTTAGGGCCCGCGACGCTTCGCACTTGCCCTTTCGCCTCTCTGCTCAGCCAAGTTCGGGCGCGCCGTAGGCCCGGGGGCTACTGTCGGGGTTCTGGGAACGGGGGTCCCCAGACTTGCCTGCCTGCGGCCTGCGGTGTGGCTCAAAGGAGGCCCAGCACAACCCATCTTCATCTACGCAAGCTCAAGACCCTCGCGAGGGGCCAAGCCTTGCGGGGTGGATGACAAGGAGCTTCCTCAGGCATGGCCTCGTCAAGATGGCTCATGAGGAGGCGGAGAGTTCAAGGCAGGGTACCTTGCGAGGTGCCCGTGACGCAATCCATGATGACCAAGGGCGCCAGTCGGGCGCCAGCCCGCGCAGTGTCCTCGTTTCCTCTTTGGTGCTAAGGGAGCAAGCGCAGGCGAGAGTATCAAGCAAAGGCGTCCATTTCGGTGCAACAAGACCAAGAACAGCCCAACAGCCAGAAGGAAGTCATTGTGGGGCCCAAGCCGGCGTCATCACCAGAGTCTTTGCCAGGCGAGGACCAACTTTAGTCAGGATAAGTGTACCCGCTGTTCCCCTTCAAAATGGCCAATTGTTGGCGCCCTTCCCGCTCAATATTTGGGAAGAGGCCCAGGGCCTTTGCCTATAAATAGGACTAGCCACCCCCAGGGAAGGGGGGATCCTCATCGAGAAACCAGTAGCTAGAGCGACTGAACCCCTCCTAGCAGTTCATCGCACCAGCCAAGAACAGACCCTCGCGAGGCTGTTCTTCCTTGTATTGTTCCTCAACAGCCCAAGAGGCAATCCACCACACCACACACTGGAGTAGGGTATTACACCACAGTGGTGGCCTGAACCAGTATAAATCTTGTGTCTCTTGTGCTCTTCTGTTCAGTAGTTTAGGTCATAGCGATTCGGCGAGGAGCGAGACGGTGGAGGGTCGAATCTCCGCGCTCACCCCAGTGTTCGAACCTCAAGGGTCTGCCGGAACCCGAAATCCGACACCTCCCAATGAATAGGACCCCGTTTCGACCGTAGAGCTCTAGCACAAGTCCGTTTCGTCCGTTTTGCGGTACGCCACACCCCTTCCGATCAACAGGACCCCCGTTTCGGCCATAGGAGGTCCGTTTCCTCCGTTTTTCGGTATGCCATAACCCTCCCAATGAACAGGATCCCGTTTCGAACGTGGCCAGTCGAACACAAGGATGTTTCCTCCGTTTTGCGGTACGCCAGGCCTCGTTTCCATCGCCTGTTCTGTCCAAGCCCTCCCGATGAACATGGCAACGCATTCCTTTGCGACCCAGCCGGTTGGCTCCCCATGAACATGATGACGACGCTGTTTCTCCGTTCCGACCCAGCCATGTACACGAGCCCTGGCCGTACGTATGCGCGAGTAAGCGTTCGAGACCCCGCCCGTATGTACACATACGTGGCCGTATTTTCTTTCTTGCACACTAGCCGCTGTACGTACGTGTACATGCTACGTCCGAGCCTCTACTACGACATGTGCGCGCCTCTACATCCACCAGTATGTACGTACACATTCGCGACCAGAATGAAAACGCTACGTACGCTTCGACTAGGTGGGTCCTGACTATCAGGCACTTCCTTGCGTGCGAAGATGTAGATGGTGGGTCCCAACAGTCAGGGGGGCGAATTGTTTTTTAATTTTTTGCCCGGGCGCACTTCCTTGCGTGCGAAGATGTAGCTGGTGGGTCCCAGCAGTCAGGGGGGCGAATCGTTTTTTTTCGAACGCACTTCCTTACGTGCGAAGATGTAGCTGGTGGGTCCCAGTAGTCAGGGGGCGAATCATTTTTTTCACGAAATATGGTGGCCAGTCCCATGGGTCCCCGCTGTCAGGTGGAGGAGTAATTATTTTGCACGTAATAAGGAGGCACTTCCTTGCGGCTGCCGTGGACCTAGCTGCCAGCCTCTCCACATACAGTACTCTTCCGATGGAAGTCGGTCGTTGACCACATTGACCATGCTGCGCCGATAGCACCACGGCGATGGACATTGGCGAGGCCTATGAAGGGGATAACACGGAGCAGGGGAAGACGCAGCAGTGGATGCCCACGCGAAGAGGAGTACGAGGGTTCACTGGTTTGGTTGTGGTGTGAGGCTGCCGTCGCCGCAGAATAACATGGGGTGTGGGTGAGTAGAGGGATGGCCTGGCCAGCGGTGGGAGTAGTAGGGGGCGGTGAGGCCTCCGCGGCATCACAGCCGGCCACGGGAGGCAGGAGCATGCGACACGACCGGCGCTGCTTTGGGCAGCTGGAGCACGAACACCAGAGGTTGAAGAAGCACTACGGCCGTTGGATGGACATCGTACGGTCACTGGAGCTAGAATCGTTCATATTGACTAAGTTGACAAAGCCCTCCGTCCCCGTCAACTTAGTAGGCCCACAAGTCAGCCTCCCACCAAGGTGAGTCCCAGCTAGCAGGGGGAGTATTAATTTTTTGTGCGTAATAAGGAGGCATTTCCGGTGGGTCCGAGTTGACAATGGGGGGAACATTTTTTTCGTGAAATACAGAGGCCCTTCCGGTGGGTCCCAGCTATCAGGTGGAGGAATCATTATTTTGCGCGTAATAAGGAGGCATTTCCCCGTGTGGGCCCGTACTACCAGCCTCTTTCGATGGCTGTTGTTTGTTGACCTTGTTGACCTCGCCGCGCCGAGAGCACAAACGCAGTGGACGAGGGCGAGGCCCAGGAAGAGAACCACCCGGAGCCGGTGAAGCAACCGCAGCGGATGCCCATGCTGAGCGGACTACGAGCGCTGACTGGTCGGCTGCAGGGTGAGGCTGACGTTGCCGGAAAATAACAGGATGTGTGGGTGGTTAGAGGTATGGCCTGGCGGCAGCACAACCAGCCACGGGAGGAGGAAGCAGGCAGTCCCGCCGGCGCTGGTTTGGGCGGCTGGAGCAGGAAGACCAGAGATTGAAGAAGCACGACGGCCGTTGGATGGACATTCAACAATCACTGGTGTGTGTTGACTAAGTTGACAAAGCCTTGCGTACGCGTCAAATTTTTCTTAGGACAGCGTTATCGTCAACCTAGTAGGCCCAGAAGTCAGCCTCCAAATCTATGGAAAATAGTATACAACCCATTAGCCATTATTTTCAATAATTTACAGCCCATTTGCTAATTCTTAAGGATATTTGAAGCCCATATTCTTTTTATTAGCATTATAGACCATATATTCTAGGCACTGCTAAAAAATTCAATGAAATTTTGCATATTTCGGTGGGGTCCGAACTCTTTTACTCACGAAATTTTGAGTCACATTAAAAATAATTTTCAAAAAATTATATCAAAATAAAATTCAAAAAACAATTCTCCACAAAAAATGAATGAAATTTAGAATCTTAACTAGCAAGATGCCCGTTCATTGCACGGAACATGAAGATACATTTGTATGAGTAGTTTATCTTGTGGGAGAAAAGATGATATTTTAATGTAATTGCTAGTTGGCTTTGGTTTTTATAAGAGTAGAGAGTAGAGAAATCCTGAAAAAAATGATATTTTAATGCAATTGTCGGCTGGCTTTGGTTTAAAAATTTACAGCCCATTTCTTACAACTTATAGCCCATTTTCTGGGGAAGCCCATTTCTTACAACTTACATACCTCCTCGTCTTGAAAGATTTGCAGGCCAGCAGGGCTGAGAAAAGCAATTAGGCCTCGGTTTTGGTATTCTCCAAAAAAAAGAAATGGGCTAGCCAATTTCAGAAAGAAAAAATATATCAACTGGGCTCGTCATGTGCTTAATAAAAGCGTAAGCGTGGGCTAGACGGGCCACAGCCCCCGCACAGCGTGCGGTTGAGCTCCGTCTCTGAAACTAAAAAACAATTGGGTGAGCTACTGTATCGCTGATGTTATCCGCTCATTGTGTAATTTTCTCGTTTATTGACTACATTGACAATGGCGTGGGACCTTGTTGTCAAACAATTAGGAGGAAGTATTTTTTGGCTTGTAATAACGAGGCACCTGCTTGCGAAATGCAATGACCCTAGAGGGTCCTTATTGTCAGCCTCTCCACGTACAGTCATCTCCTGATTCCTCTTGGTTGTTGACCATGTTGACAACGCCAGACGGCGGCGGGCACAGCAAGCGAACCAAGGCGGAGAACGACGGCGAGGCCTCGAACGGGAACGAACATCAGCCGTGGAAGATGCGGCAGTGTAGTGGCAGGTGGAGGGGAGTACGAGGGCAACAACATGCAACTCAAGCATACAAATAGTACAAAAAGCCCAAGGAATAATTGTTCATCAAATTTTTAGACAAAACCTAGATTGAACATGATAGTAACATCTAACCAAACCACTCTTTTTTACAATCACAAACAAATGGATCGGTCTGATCCATAAAATCAACATCCTGTGCAAAAAAATTATTCCAGGATGACTACAACTTGTTGTAAATAGAAGCCCAGCACATTTAGAAGCCCATTTGTCCACCAGAAGCTTCGTTTTTTGCTGTTCAACATGTCTGTCCGTGAGAAATCTCTTGCTGTAAAAATTAAGCCTCATGGACAATAGTAACCTCGTATTCAACAGGAAGAATGTGACAAAGCTTCTGTTTGCCTGGTTGGATGCATATCGTCCAATCGTTGTTGTCCTCAAACGAATGTCATGAGAACTGTCGGAGTAATTGACCACGGGTACCCCGAAGACGGCAAGACAATATTTCACGACATCGGGGCTAGCAAAGACCCTCAGTCCGACTGCCCGGCCGCTCCTACCGGCTCCCCGTCCGACTGCTTTGCCCGGCCGGCTGCCGGCTGCCGACTGCGCCCACCAGCCGGCTGCCGACTGCGGCTCGACCCGACACCGACAAGACATCGACGAGACGGCCATACTGCGACATCATCTACAGTGTACCGTGTCCCCTGGGTGCTGGTTTATAAAGTACCCCAGGGGACAAGCATGACATGCACCATGCCTAGGCCATGCCACTACATAGCTTGGTTTGTAAGCTACCCAAGGTAGCTTTCAACCAACGCTACCACCACCCATGCCTACCACTATAAAAGCTAGCTCCATCCATCCACTCTGGGACATGCTCACACGCATGCATACATGACCAGGCACACCCATTCGGCCAAGAGCAATGGCCACCATACCACATACATGCATATACGAAACCAGATGCCTGTGGCACTGTTTCCAGATACAGCTCCAGGAGCAACTCTGTACTAGATATATCAGATACACTCAGACATGCAGCAGTAGGAGTATTATCTCTCCGGAGAGCTCCGCAGCTGGGTAAACCACTGCGTGCTACTCACATACCCGCTCCCGGGCCTATCAGCAGCAGTCTTACCCTCACACTAAGCCCTTGTTGCATATGTCGTCTTGCAACACCCCCCGTGAGAATACCACGACATTTGGCACCCACCGTGGGGCCAGGTGCACCGTCGTCCGGAACCCTTTTTCTCCCCAGCGAGCGTAGCCAGCCCGAGGGCGCTTGCCCCGACGCGCTGCAAGGCGTCGACGACGCCTGCGCGGCGAGCTGCCTTGCCGATCTCCTTGGCGAGGTTTGCATCTCCGACGAGCCCGCATCTAACGCGGGCACCGGCTGCCTCGAGAACCGCCTCGTCAGCCTCCTCGACCAACTTCATGTCTCCGACGAGCCTACAGCGGACTTGGAGTCGGTCGGCTCGACCGACCCGATGCTTGTCGACTCCGACACGGCGTCGCTCGACGCCTTCCCCACCGACGTGATCGTCTTCGACGACCCTCTCCCGCGAGCTGACAGTGGCGACAGCACCATCACCGAGGTGCTGGTCATCAGCCACGGAGCCGCTTCCGGCGAGAACACCCACGACGCCCTGCAAGCGGTGCTGCAGGACTTGTCCGTCCCCATCCCGGCCGACGCCGACGCCGAGGCACTGGAGGCTCACTGCCTTGCCCTCGTCGCGGAGGGCCAAAAGATAAACACCATGAGACGCATCACGGAGACCCACCAGTGCGAGGTCGACCGAGCCGCCTTCGGCACGCCGCCTCCAGAAGGCCCGAGCCGAGTCGGCGCTGTCAAGCAACGCGGCGCGGCCATTGCCAGCATGCTGGGTGCAGACCGCCCGATCAACGCCACGCCCCTCGAGAATCTACGCGCCGCCCAGTCGATCGTTGACGAGCTCAACAGACTGGGGGCCGACGAGCTTCCCTACATGACCAGGCACATCCAGCAGGTGATCGGCGCGGCCGTCGCGCGGCACGAAGCCGGCGTCCGAGCTGGAAGCCCTCCTCGCCAAGAACACGACGCGACGTCACGTACGCTGACTGCGGGTGGCGCCCGTGCGAGACAAGAGAAGGAGTCGGCTGCTAGCCGCAGCCGGACACGAATCACCATTGAGCGCGACGCGGAAGGCCGTCCCCGGGGCGTGGAGAGACGAGGCTACTTGCCCCCTCCTCCGCCTCGCGGGAAAAGATATCCCACCCCGCCGCCTATCGAGCATCTGGCTCTCAGCAGCCGACGTGGTCGCCGCAAAGGAGTCGGCGAGAACGATGCCCGCCATCGGATCGACCGCCTTGCTCGATCCTTGGCCCTGGAAGAAGAAGATGATGTCGGCCCGCGTTGTTTCGGCCCCCGCATCCACGATGAGCCCTTTCCCAAAGGGTTATCGCTCCCAAGAGACACGCCCAAGTATAACGGCTCCATGAAGCCGGAAGACTGGTTGATCGACTACTCCACCACAGTTCGCATAGCAAACAGCAACCGACGCGTCGCCGTGAAATATGTCCCCCTGATGCTCCAAGGCACGGCGCGCACCTGGCTCAACAGCCTCAAGCCCTACATCATCAACAGCTGGCTCGACTTCACGGAAGCCTTCATCCGCAACTTCACCAGCACTTACAAGCGGGCTCCCAAGCACCGACAGCTCTCCTTGTTCTTACAAGGACCCAAGGAGTCGACTCGCGACTACCTCATGCGTTGGGCCGAGCTCCGAAGCTCCTGCGAAGGGGTGCACGAGGTTCAGGCGATCAAGTACTTCACAGCCGGGTGCCGAGAGGGCACCCTCCTCAAGCACCGACTCCTCTGCGACGAGCCGACTACCCTCGACGAGCTGTTGATCATCGCGGACAAATATGCCACGGCCGACTCCTCCATGAAGACCGAGCTCCGAGTCGATGCCTCCGGGAAAGTGCTTGCGCCGGCTCACAAGACGCCGGCTGGAGAGTCCACCCGGCGCCCGTACCAGAACGACAACAAGTGCAAGGCTCCAATGCCGCCTTCCACTAGCCGGCAGGTGGCCACGGTCGAAGAAGAACAGCCTGAGGGACCGCCGGCACCCAAGAAGCAGAAGGGCGGGCGGCCGGCTTGGAAGCCGGCCTTCTCCTACGAACAGACCCTCGAAGCCCCCTGCAAATTCCACAGTGGCGCGAAGCCGTCCAACCATACAACATGGAAGTGCCATTGGCTCACTCGAATCTCCAAGGGTGAAGGGTTGTTGCCGCCTCCGCCTGCGGGCCAGCCGTCTCCTGCCCCCAGCAGTCGGCCGCTCGGCCAGCAGTCGGAGCCGTCCACGACGAGTTCCCTGACGAGCATGCTGCCTACATCGTCTTCACGAGCCAACCAGAGGATCGGCGAAGTCGGCGCCGACAACACCAAGAGGTCAACGCGGTTGCCTCCAGTAACCCAGAGTTCATGCACTGGTCAGAGAAGCCCATCAGCTGGAGCCGGGACGACCACCCAGAGGTGATGCCGTCTCCTGGCTCCTATGCTCTTGTTCTGGATGCTACCCTGGCGACAGAGAGGCGCGCCGCTCGTTTCTCCCGCATGCTGATAGACGGCGGGAGCAGTATGAACATATTGTACTGAGACACGATGGAGAAACTCAACATCAAGCCGAAGCAACTCATGCCAGGCCGGATTGTGTTCCATGGCATCGTACCCGGCCTATCCTGCTCACCAATCGGCAAGATCAAGATGGATGTCCTCTTTGGAGACAAGGATCATTTCTGCCCAGAGGCAATATGGTTCGAGGTGGTGGATTTGGAGAGCCCGTACCATGCACTGCTTGGCCGATCAGCTTGGCCGATCAGCGTTGGCCAAGTTTATGGTTGTGCCCCACTATGCCTACCTCAAGATGAAAATGCCGAGTTCCAAGGGCATTATCACCATAGCCGGAGACTACTAGAAGTCTTCTGAGTGTGCAGCAGCCAGTAGTCGGCTGGCCAAGTCCCTCGTGATTGCCGAAGAAAAGAAGATGCTGGACCGAGTTGTGGCCTTGGCTGGCAAGCAGCCGGCTTTGTCCCCTGACCCCAAAGAATGTGAAGCTCAGGGTTCTTTCCAGCAGGCCAAGGAGACAAAGAAGATACCCCTGGACCCGGAGCACCCAGAGAGGCACGCTGTCATAGGCACAGGCCTTGACAGCAAATAGGAAGGCGAGCTCGTCGATTTCCTCCGGTGAGAATTGGGACATCTTCGCATGGTCTCCCAAGGACATGCCCGGTGTCCCGACGGATTTCGCCGAGCACAAGCTACATGTCCGATCTGACGCAAAGCCGGTCAGGCAGACCTTGCGCCGCCTGTGAGAAGAGAAGAGGAGAGTAGTCGGAGAAGAGATAGCCTGGCTTTTGGCAGCCGGCTTCATTATGGAAGTGTTCTTTCCAGAATGGCTTGCCAACCCGGTCCTCGTGCTGAAGAAGAACAAGCAGTGGCGCATGTGCATAGACTACACCAGCCTCAACAAAGCCTGCCCCAAAGATCCATTTGCCCTGCTAAGGATTGACCAAGTGATAGACTCTACAGCTGGATGCGAGCTGTTGAGTTTCTTGGATGCCTATTCCAGCTGCCACCAGATAAAGTTGAACCCGGCTGATCGCTTGAAGACCGCTTTCATGACCCCATTTGGAGCTTTCTGCTACCTGACTATGACATTCGGCTTGACAAATGCTGGTGCCACTTTTCAGCGTTGCATGCAGAAATGCCTCCTCAAGCAACTCGGCAGAAATGCCCACGTCTATGTAGACGACGTTGTGGTGAAGACGGAGAAACGTGGCACCCTGCTTGAAGACCTCAAGGAAACCTTCGAGAACTTGCGCCGGTTTCAGATCAAGCTCAACCCGGAGAAATGTGTGTTTGAAGTACCAGCCGGCCAGCTTCTAGGCTTCCTGGTCTCTGAACGCGGCATCGAGTGCAACCCAGTGAAGATCAAGGCCATAGAGAGAATGAAGGTCCCTACCAAGCTGCGAGACATTCAAAAGTTCACCGGATGCCTGGCATCTTTGAACCGCTTCATGAGCCGGCTCGGAGAGAAGGCTCTCCCCCTCTACCGACTCATGAAGAAGTCCGCTCACTTTGAGTGGAATGACCAAGCAGATCAAGCTTTCCGCGAGTTGAAGAAGATGCTATCCACGCCGCTTGTCTTGGCGGCCCCAACTGAGAAGGAGCCCATGCTCCTTTACATCGCCGCCACCAGCCGGGTGGTCAGCACAGTCATTGTGGTTCAGCGTCCAGAAGAAGGCCAAGCTCAGCTAGTCCAGAGGCCGGTATATTATTTGAGCAAAGTATTGTCCACCTCCAAGCAGAACTACCCGCACTATCAGAAAATGTGCTATGGTGTGTACTTCGCCTCCAAGAAACTCAAGCCCTACTTTCAAGAGCATCCCATCACGGTCGTATGCACCGCCCCGCTTGCCGAGATCATAGGCAGCCGGGATGCATCCGGCCGAGTGGCAAAATGGGCCATTGCGCTGGCTCCGTACACAATTTACTATCAGCCCCGCACCGCCATCAAGTCCAAAGCACTGGCCGACTTCCTCATCGACTGGGCTGAGACCCAGTACCTGCCGCCGGCTCCAGACTCCACTCATTGGTGGATGCATTTTGACGGATCCAAGATGTGCACCGGTTTGGGAGCCGGCATCATCATCACCTCTCCCAAAGGCAACAAACTCAGATACACATTGCAAATCCACTTTCCCGCCTCCAACAATGTGGCCGAGTACGAGGCGCTCATACACAGGCTCCGGCTAGCAAGGAACTCGGCATCAGCCGGATCCCGTGTTATGGTGACTCGGACTCCGGTTCAGCAATCATCCGGCAACTGGGACGCCAAGGACGCGAACATGGCGAGCTACCGTTTCCTTGTCCAGCAGCTCAGCGGATATTTCGAGGGGTGCAAATTCCTTCACGTGCCACGAGCCGATAATGAGCAAGCAGATGCCCTGGCACGGATAGGCTCCACCCGACAAGCTATACCAACCGGCGTCGCCCTCCAACGCCTCTTCAAGCCATCTGTCAAGCCGTCTCCAGAATCCAGTTCCATCTTCATGCCGCCTGACACCGATGCAGTCGGATCCGACTTCGAGGACCAGGCAGGCGGCCCGGGGACTTCGGCAGCCGACTCGGGGACTTCCATAGTCGAAGCTGGCCCGGGGACTTCCAAAGACGAACCGGACCCGGGGACTGCCATAGCCTAACCCGGCCCGGGGACTGCAGTGGCACAACAGGCGGAGGCCGACTCCAACTCCTCACAACCCAGCCCACCCACCCTGGTTGCAGTAGCCATCTTGGCAGTCGAAGAAATCACAACTCCGTCATGGGCTCAGCCCATCCTCCGGTTTTTGGTGAATGGAGAACTACCGACTGACGAGATCTTAGCCAGACAAGTCCAACGCCGAGCCGGAGCCTACATAGTAATGAATCAAGAGCTAGTTAGGCGCAGTGCTACCGGAGTCTTCCAGCGCTGCGTCGAGCAAGAGAAGGGCATAGCAATCCTCGAAGACATCCACCAAGGCGAGTGCGGCCACCATGCCGCCTCCAGGGCGATCGTCGCCAAGGCCTTCCGCCATGGATTCTTCTGGCCGACTGCATTGGAGGATGCCAAGGAACTAGTCAAACACTGCAAAGGGTGCCAAGTCTTCGGCTCCAAGCAACACCTGCAGGCTTCTACACTCAAGACCATTCCCATCACTTGGCCCTTTGCTGTCTGGGGACTAGACATGGTCGGACCATTCAAGACGGCACGCGGCGGCATGACACATCTGCTTGTGGCCGTAGACAAATTTACCAAGTGGATTGAAGCAAAGCCGATCAAGAAGCTGAATGGCCTGACTGCCATGACATTCATTGCCAACATTACAACCCGGTATGGCATACCACACAGCATCATCACCAACAACGACACAAATTTCGCCAAGGGAGATTGGCATGTTTCTGCGCGACACAGGGCATCCGACTGGACTTAGCCTCTGTTGCCCACCCGTAGTCAAACGGCCAAGTCGAGCGAGCAAACGGCCTCATCCTCTCATACATCAAGCCCCGACTGGTCGTGCCATTGGAGCGATCGGCCGGCTGCTGGCTCGATGAGTTGCCGGCCGTCCTCTGGATTCTGCGCACCACTCCTAACAAATCGACCGGCTTCACCCCCTTCTTCCTTGTGTATGGTGTTGAGGCTGTCATTCCAACTGACATCGAGTTCGACTCACCCCGAGTCACCATGTACACGGAGGAGGAGGCCAAGGAAGCAAGAGAGGACGGTGTTGACTTGCTGGAAGAAAGCCGGCTATTAGCCCTCAGTCGGTCCGCCATCTACCAGCAAGGACTTTGCCGGTACCACAGTCGGAGAGTGAAGCCAAGAACCTTCCAAGAGGGAGACCTTGTGCTCCGGCTAATCCAGCGAACAACCGGCCAACACAAGCTCTCGGCCCCTCGGGAAGGCCCCTTCGTCATCAGCCGGGCTCTGGAAAATGACTCCTATTACCGAATCGACGCACAGAAGCCGAAGGCACGCAAGAGAGACGATTCTGGCAAGGAGTCGGACCGCCCATGGAACGCCAATCTTCTTCGAAGATTTTACAGTTGAAATGCAGTATGTATCACGCTACCTTTTGTATTAAGTATGAGACAACGGGCCCCCGATGTCAGGACCCCGACTCAATGTCACATCGATCTAGCCTGTAACACCTCATATCACTTTGTGGCCTCACGCACGATATCCCCACGGGTGTCGCCTTACCTTTGCCCGGGACCGTTTGCGCCTTTTGGCACACGTATATGATAGTGTCGCTAGCATCTATATGAAAAGGAGCCCGGGCTGACATGGCTAGTTGTAAACCCAAAGTGGCACAGACTTACAGGGACAGGCATCCATGACCCAGCATCGAACGTGTCGGTCATCAGCAAGTAAGTTCCGGGCTGTAGCACTGGGCTAGCAGGACTCCGGTACTCAATGCGTGACATTTCCCCGAAGGGACAGACACAGGAACGACGAAGGACACATGCCGGCCAGCCCAGTGTTCCGGAGCAGTAGCAAGCTACCGTGGCTCAGTGGAATTACTAGGAGACATTTCCCGGTAAGAGAGGCTACTAAAGATAAACAACTAGATAGTCAGATCCCACACATACCAAGCATTTCAATCATACATACAATATGCTCGATATGTGCAAATACAACAAGGCATCACAACATGACTCTATGACACAAGTACTTTATTTAAAGGCTCAGAGAGCCGTACATAGCATACACACAAGTACGGGTCACACGACCCAGCATTCAAGTCATACAGTCATACAAACCAGCAGCGGAAATAACTTGTCTGAGTACAGACAACGAGTAAAATAAAAGAGGCTTGGAAAGCCTAGCTATACTACGTGGTCCTTCACAAGCTCAGGGTCACCACCTGGGTCTTTAGCCTACTCGTTGATGCCAACGTCTACATAAAACCCATCAGAAGGGGTTGCAGCGTCTTCTGTAAAAATGTAAATTATAGCAACATGAGTACAAAGGTACCCAGCAAGACTTACATCAGATCCTACATACATGCACATTATCAAGAAGGGTTGGTGGAGTTATTGCAGCAAGCCAGCTTTGACTTTTGGCTAAACTATCCTACGAGACTCCAACTTGAAATGGTTTGCGCACACGAGTCCACTACTCACCACTCAATACACTACCGAGGATCCACCTCCGTCTTCCTACGGAAGAGCCATCCTCGGCACTCACGCTTATCTGGAGGCTTTTAGTAGTTTCCATTTACTTGTCTATGAACTGTATAGGCAACCAAGTAGTCCTTTACCGCGGACGCGGCTATTCGAATAGATTAGGTTAACCCTGCAGGGATGTACTTCTTCATACACGCTCTCACCACTTACCGTCGTTTACACGACATGTACTCGGCAACCTTCAAGCGGAAGCCCAACGTGGGTGTCGGCCACGACCTACCTAAACACCTAAGTCTCTAGTCCAGGTTTATCGCCTATTTGGGTTCCATCCATGAGGAGATCCGGCCGAAGTTTCGCTCACGGCCCCAAACGATGTGAACAGGGTTCCCGAGATACCAAACGGGCATCCGGTACACCCGGCCACGTACCTACCGCATCACAGCCCACCCCTACGGTCAGCGCTGTCCACGGCCTCCAGTAGGCTACAAACACCAGAAACTACTTGCAACTCCTGGACAGAAGACTAGGATGAATAAGAAGCCGAGAGGGTCCATTGGTTTCGGGCCCAATGCATGGTAGTAGCTGAATCTTAAATCACACATACAGATCTCAGTGCTTAAGGACGGCCTCAATGAAACAACCCACCATGTACTCCTACATGGCCTCTCATCGATACCTTTACCAAATCGTGTTCACCACACCACTCTCAACTGATATGATCATTTCACCCTAGCCCATCACCCAGATGAACCAGACCTGACACGACTCTAAGCATAGCAGGCATAGCAAGGTAGGAACAACACATACATATGGCTCAAGCAACTCCTACACATGCTAGTGGGTTTCATCTAGTTACTGTGGCAATGACAGGTCATGCAGAGGAAATGGGTTCAACTACCGAGCACACAGCAGTTTGAAACGCGTTGTCTTAATGCAGTAAATGAGAGCAAGAGCGAGAACATGGGATTGTATCGATATGATCAAACGGTTGGTTGCTTGCCTGATGGGTCGATGCACTGATACGGTTCTTCGCTAGGGTAATCACGGTACTCCTCGGAGGCAGAACCTGCCGCAAAGAACACCAGTACATAGCCATCACCAAACAATGTGCGACAATATGATGCATGCATGAAACATGGCAATATGAGTGTGTTGGGCTAGTGCAACTAAGACCAGAAGGGTTTGAACCAATTTGAACCAAAGATTCAAATTTCAAACTCATACATGGCCCTTTAAAGTGTTTTATCTTGTTCTGCATTAAACATCAAGTTAACTTGTTTAATCATGCATGGAAACAGTACAGGTGGATAGATTGGATTTTTCTGATCATTTTTCATATATAACTTGTCTGATTTGGAGTTACAGATTAAAAGTTATAAATTTTTGAAGTTTAACTATATTCTGGAATTTCCTGATTTAATTTAAATCCAGAAATATAATTATTGCGCCAGCACGACGTCAACATGACGTCAGTGGTCAACTGCGGCTGGCTGAGGTCAAACCTGACGTGTGGGGCCCACACGTCAGTGACAGAGGGGTTAAACAGGGTTAAATTAATCCTAATTACTAATTAGTGGCGTTGGGGCCCACTGGTCAGTGTCAGGGGGTTAACTAATAGTGGTTAGCGCTGATGATGTCCACCTGGCTGACGGGGCCCACGCGTCAGTGACCCTGGGGGGGTCAAACCCCAGGTCGGACAAGTCAAACCCCACTGGCGACATGACGCCGGCGAGGTCCGAGACGGCGGCGTGAAGCGGGATCGCGCTACAGGGCACGGGCGAGGCTGTGCTTGGGCTCGTTGGAGAGCCCTTGCTCCCGCGCGTCGAACGGTGGTGGTGGCCGTGCCTGAGGTGGCCGGAGTCGACGGCGGCGAGCTCGGCTGCGGCCGCCGGAGTTCGGTCGTGCACGGAAACGGGGTTAGAGCTCGAAGGCGAGCGAAGCGAGGCGCTAGGGATGCTCTATGGAGCCTTACGAACTCGTTGGACTCGCCGGGGTGACCAAATGGTCACCGGAGCTGCGTCGACGGCGAGCTCGGCGACGGCGGAGGTTCGGCCGTGGTGGGGAGGAGGCTACGGTGAGGGAACGAGGGGGGAGAAGAGGGGGAAACGGTGGTGTAGCTCACCGCGGTTGCAGTGGGCGTCGAAGCGGGCTCGGGGACGCGCTGGAGACGGCGAATTCGACGGTGATGATGGTCGGAGCCCGAAGAGGGGAACGGCGACGTGGCGGCGATGCAGGGCTTCCGGAGGCCCGTGGAGCGGTGGGGAGGAAGAGGGGGTTGTGGCGGAGCTTCTGAGCTAGTCGGGGGAGCGAGGGGTGGCCGGAGACGGCTGCTAAGGCGAACGGCGGCGACGGTGGTGTTCGGCCGTGAGAGAGAGAGCGAGGGAGAGGAGGGAAGAGCCGAGGGCGAGTGAGAGAGAGCAGGGGGGGAAGGCGTGGCGTCGTCCAGGGCATCGAGGCGAGGAGGGGAGGGCAGGCAGGCAGGGAGAGAGGTGGCGTGGCGCGGTGGCGCGCGCGCGCGCCGGCCACACTCCCCTCCCTCTGTCGGGACGAAGACGGCAGAGGAGGGAGACGGGCCGGGCCGCCTGCTGGCTGGGCCGGCCAGCTGGATGGGCTGCACAGTGGAGGAGCCCAGGTAAGCTTCTCCCTTTCTTTTTCTTTTTCTATTATTCTGCAACTTTGTTGAATTAATAAAAATACTTAGGCAACTCCTAAAATCACCAAACTACTCATGGTCCATAGTTGGATTATTTCCAACATGAAACATTTTAGTTTGGAGATATTTGAGCACTTGAAATATTTTATATAATTTTAAGTGCCCAAACTCAAATATTTATGATTTAATTCAGGGACCCTAGGATGACCTAGGAAATTGTGCATCACTTTTGGCAGAGGTTCTGAACCAAGACAAAAATGATGGACATTTTAGAAGGGCATTTCAGGTTCATTGAAAAAGTTTTTAGTAAACCCTAGTTGGTTTCAGAGGGGGCTGGGGGTTCTGTCATCCCCATTTCAAGTTTCTGATGAAAAAAAGATAGACATGATGCAACACTCTAATGCATAACTAGCTAGGGTGTGACAACTCACCCCCACTCAAAAGAATCTCGTCCCGAGATTTGGGTTCCTCCGGAAGAAGGCGGGATACTCAAGTCGAAGACGATCCTCCCTTTCCCAAGTTGCTTCCTTCTCAGAATGGTGCGACCATTGAACTTTGAAAAACTTGATATTATGACGTCGAGTGATACGCTCGGCCTGATCGAGAATACGAACGGGGTACTCTCGATACGTGAGGTTATCTTGGAGATCAAGCGTTTCGTGGTCCACTCCACGGATAGGATCCGAGAAGCAACGCCTGAGTTGAGAAACGTGGAAGACATCGTGGACTCTGGAGAGATGCGGAGGTAGTTCCAATTGGTAGGCAACTTCTCCTCGTTTAGCGAGAATGCGAAAAGGTCCAATGTAACGAGGAGCCAATTTGCCCTTGATACCGAAACGATGGGTTCCCTTCAGAGGAGTAACCCGAAGGTAAGCCTTCTCGTCAACCTCGAAAGTCATAGCCTTATGTTTTCGGTCATATTGACTCTTTTGACGAGATTGGGCTGTTTTCAACTTTTCACGAACGATGCGAACTTGCTCTTCTGCTTCCTGGATCATATCCGGGCCAAAGAATTGTCTTTCCCCGGTTTCTGACCAATTAAGGGGTGTTCGACACCGTCGTCCATAGAGAACTTCAAAAGGGGCTTTACCCAAGCTAGACTGATAGCTGTTGTTATAAGCGAATTCGGCAAATGGAAGGCATTTCTCCCAATTCATTCCGAATGAGATAACAGAAGCTCGAAGCATGTCTTCTAGAATCTGGTTGACGCGTTCTACTTGACCACTTGATTGAGGGTGAAAAGCGGTGCTAAAGGAAAGGCGGGTTCCCATAGCATTTTGGAAACTTTCCCAAAATCGAGAGGTGAAAAGACTTCCTCGATCCGAGTTAATTTCCGACGGAACACCATGGAGAGACACTATTCGGGAGATGTACAAGTCTGCTAACTGACTAGCAGTTATACTCTCACGAACAGGTAGAAAATGGGCCACTTTGGAAAGGCGATCGACAACGACGAAGATAGCATTATTCCCTCTCTTGGTCCTGGGAAAACCGGTGATGAAGTCCATACCAATTTTATCCCATTTCCATTCAGGAATAGCTAGGGGTTGAAGGGTGCCAGCAGGCCGTTGATGCTCTGCTTTTACACGACGGCAGACGTCGCAATTAGCAATATATTGAGCAATTTCTCTCTTCATCCTAGTCCACCAGAACCTCTGGCGTAGGTCCTGATACATTTTAGTGCTACCGGGATGAATGGTGAGAGGAGATTCATGAGCTTCCTTAAGGATCAATCGCCTCAGGTTTCGCACCTTGGGAACCACTAGCCGATTCCCGAAGTATACGACCCCTTGATCATCAATGGAGAAACAATTCACAACTCCTTTCTGGATGTTTCTCTTGATGCGGGAAATTCCCGGATCTACTTTCTGTGCTTTGATGATCTGATCCGTAAGGGTAGGTTTCGCCACCAAGGTGGAAAGGAATCCTTGAGGAACAATGTGGAGATTAAGTTTCCGAAATTCCTCATGGAGAAGTGGTTGACTTTGTTGCAACATTAGATTATTGCAATAAGATTTACGACTTAGCGCATCAGCCATGACATTGGCTTTTCCTGGGGTGTAAGTTATTCCTAAGTCGAAATCTGTGATCAACTCGACCCAACGTCTTTGCCTGAGATTCAAATCCGGTTGGGTGAATATGTACTTCAGACTTTGGTGATCAGTGTAGATCTCGCAACGATTACCGAGGAGGTAATGTCGCCAGGTTTTAAGTGCATAGACTACAGCTGCAAGCTCTAGATCATGAGTAGGATAATTCTCCTCATGTGGGTGCAATTGCCGTGAAGCGTAAGCAATTACGTGTCGATCTTGCATGAGAATACAGCCTAGTCCTTGTCGCGAGGCGTCGCAGTAGATAACAAAGTCCTTAGAGAAATCTGGCGGTACCAGGACGGGAGCCGATGTCAGGCGTCTTTTCAGTTCCTGGAAGCTGTGCTCACAATGTGGAGTCCATTCGAACTTTTTATCTTTCTTGAGGAGTTCGGTTAGAGGTTTAGCAACTTTGGAGAAGTTCTCGACAAAGCGACGACAATAGCTCGCTAAGCCAAGGAAACTCCGAACTTGCTTGACCGATTCGGGTGGAGTCCAATTAAGGACGGCTTGAACTCGCTCAGGGTTAACGGCAATACCTTTACCAGATATTACATGTCCCAGATAGGTCACTTCTGACAACCAAAATTCACATTTAGAGAATTTGGCATAAAGGCGATGCTCTCGAAGTTTCTTCAACACTAGCCTTAGATGTTCGGCATGTTCTTCCTCGTTCTTGGAGTAGATGAGTATATCATCGAGGTAAACCACGACAAATTTATCCAAATACTCCATGAAGATTGAGTTCATTAACCGAGAAAAGGTGGCTGGAGCGTTGGTTAAACCGAAGGACATGACGGTGTACTCGTATTGGCCATAACGAGTAACAAAAGCCGTTTTCGGAATGTCCCCGTTCCTGATTTTGATTTGATGGTAGCCCAACCTCAAATCCATTTTAGAAAAGATTGAGGATCCAGCGAGCTGATCATACAGGTCGTTGATCCTGGGGAGCGGGTATTTGTTCTTAATTGTGACCAGGTTAACCGGTCGATAATCTACAACCATCCGGTCCGTACCATCCTTCTTCTTGACGAAGAGAACGGGGCAAGCCCAAGGAGATGAACTAGGTCGGATGAAACCCCTTTTCAAGGACTCATCGAGTTGCTTCTTAAGCTCGGCTAGTTCTAGTGGTGCCATCTTATAGGGTCTTCTAGCAATCGGGACGGTTCCTGGAATGAGGTCTATTACGAACTCAACATCCCTGTCGGGTGGAACACCTGGCAATTCCTCTGGGAAGACATCCGGAAAGTCACGGACTACCGGAACGTCTTCGAGGTCTGGCAATGGACTGGCATTAAGAGAATATAACTGTTGCTTGGCTATTCGGGTCAAGACATTAACTATCTTCCCCGAAGGATGGGTGAGTTGAGCAGTCCTAGAGAAGCAATCAATTTTGGCATGATGGGCTGACATCCAGTCCATACCCAAGATGATATTAATATCCGAAGATTTGGAGCTATCAAAGATGCAAGGAAAACAAGTCTGTCGACTTGGATTTCATTTCCATGGCTTACTCTAGAAGTTTGCCATCAAGAACCAGGAGTGGAAATTTCCATGGTAGAAGGCATGTCACAGAAGGCGGTGTTATGCAAGCGAGCATAGTTTTCGGATATGAATGAATGAGATGCTCCAGTATCGAAAAGAACAGATGCCGCGTGGCAATTAACAAGGAGCGTACCGAGAACGACGTTGGGATCCTCTTGAGCTTCTTCGGCAGAGATACAGTTAACATGGCCACGTGCAGTGGTGGCCGGCTTGGCGTAGAACACTTTCCCTGTCGGCTTGCCACGGCCAACAGTTTTTGCTGTCTGGTTGGGGTTGGTTTGGGGGCACTCGCGCATATAGTGGCCTGATTGCCCACACTTGAAACAAGTCACGGAACTGGTGCGTGGAGGAGCATTATTGGTTGGACCACCATAGGGCTTGGCTGGTGCACATTGCTGAACTGGGCGAGGCGCCTGAAAGGATGGCCTCGGTGTATATCTGGGTGGCAGGGCAGTGTTAGGCACCCACACGCGGCGCTTCTGGGGTCCAGCACCGGATGAAGAACCCAAATCACGGCCATGCTTGCGTGATGCATCGAAATCAGTCTGTCCCGTCTCAGCACTGATGGCTTTATTCACAAGCTTCTGAAAAGAGGTGCACTCATGCAGACGGAGGTCACGACGGAGCTCAGGACTAAGTCCCTTACGGAACCTTGCCTGTTTCTTGGCATCGGTAGAAACTTCCTCAGTTGCGTAACGTGCAAGGTTACCGAACTCCCTGCTGTAAGCGTCAACAGAGAGTCGACCTTGAGTGAAGCTACAGAGCTCCTCACGTTTACGATCCATGAGACCCTCTGGAATGTGATGTTCATGGAAAGCCTCGTTGAATTCAGCCCAAGTAGTGACGTGGCCCGCTGGGCGCATAGCTTCATAATTCTCCCACCAGAGACTGGCGGGGCCTTCAAGATGATATGCAGCAAAGGTGACCTTATCAACCTCAGCTACCAGCGCAGAACGCAGTTTGTGAGTAATGCTGCGAAGCCAGTCATCGGCGTCGAGAGGCTCGACAGAGTGGTGGAAGGTAGGCGGGTGTAACTTGATGAAATCACTGAGTGACACCAAGTTATTCCTCTGATGGTGTGCTGTGTTCTGTTCGATGCGCTCCAACAAACGGTTGGTCTCTCGCTTGTTTCTCTCGGCTTCCAGCATAACTTCGGCTAGGGAAGGAGGGTGAGGCAGATTTGCATTCCTGACTTCACTGCCTTCGGCCTGCTCTTGGGGAGCAGGGTTTTTGCGCGTGTTAACCATCCTAGGAAAAACAAGACAATGGTTAAGTCCAGGATGATAAGATTTGGCACAGAAATGTAGAATGTAATGGATAACTCGGGATGCAGGATGATCATCTGTATGACATGGTAGATACAGAAACTGCTTCTTTATTCCATCGTCATACACACCAAACAAGGTTTTTAGTACAAGACCAAACAAAGTACTACTACGGTGAAAGGGAGATTACATCTCATCGAAGGCATTCCAAGCTCCTATACATTATTTTCATACACCTCCGGAATGACTACACACTAGGTCATATTTCACAAGTCACGCAGGACAGCGGAAATACAACTGTTACATTACTAGTGGAACTACTACTAACTCAGACGTCTCCGTAGTAGTCCTCGTAGTAGTCACCTCCATAACCTGGAAGTTCAACGTGGGCATCCGAAAACAGACGATCTCGCGGGGCTTGTGGACCAAAAGGGCTAGGGGTGAGGTCTTGGTCCAACAAACGGTGGCCTGCGGGGACCACGAGGCGGGGTGATGCCTCCCACATCACGCCAATCCATCATGTCCGGCAGAGCAGACCTAACAGGATACAGATCTCTCATATCCATGTATCCAGCTTGCACAGCCGGTGCAAACCGAGTCAAGGTGGCCCAATGATCAGCGCGGGTGTTGAAGAGCTCCATTCTCAAGGCCCGGTTCTCACGGTCCTTATCCTCGAGCAACTCAGCAGTGGTGCGAGTTAGTGAATCCTCCTGAGTGGGGTCAGCATAGATAGCCTGGAGATACCCTTGTGCTCCCGGAAGTGATGATGGCATATACCGGAAATCAGAGTCCCGAAATTGGCCAGTCCTGACTCGCATGATGGTCATCATAGAGTAGGCGGCATCCTGCACAGCCATCTCAACAGTAACCCCGAGTCCATAAGAGCAGTGAAGGGGCTCGGTGGATCCCGGATAAGATGCAAATATCCTGACAGTGCAAAGATACTGGCTTTGATTAAAGTCTCGAAATTGCTCTTCGACCGTGTACTCAGGATACCAACGGTATCCAGCCTCAGTCATTACCCTGACCAACATAGCAGTATGGCCGGGTACATCAATGCATCGGGTCAGGCGAACCACTTGATTTTGGTCGCGAGTGGCCATCTGAAAGCACAACCATAATGCAAAGGCATTAGAGTTTCTAGCAAAATTTCGACAGCATAACAGCTGTAAATGCTCAAAAAGGATTTGGAGACATTTGACAAGGATTCCATACACACTCAACAGCATCATATCAAAGTTCCAGGTCCAACTTAGCAATATAATGTGAAAATAGAACTGAACTAGGCTTGTAACCATCAAACCTATAAGGTACTACTGATTAGTAACACGTGAACCTGATAGAGAGAAGAGATCCTAATTCCTTAACCCCCGGTGGAAGAATGGACTAACTCAGATCAGAATGTCATAAGATAAAGGAGTAAAAGAGCCTTACGTTCCAACCCACAAACAATTCCCCTACATATAACTAAAGAATTTCTAGACTCAACATCGACCAGTTTGGCTTGGAGAACCTACAGGCAGTCCGGCTCTGATGCCAACGCTGTCAGGACCCCGACTCAATGTCACATCGATCTAGCCTGTAACACCTCATATCACTTTGTGGCCTCACGCACGGTATCCCCATGGGTGTCGCCTTACCTTTGCCCGGGACCGTTTGCGCCTTTTGGCACACGTATATGATAGTGTCGCTAGCATCTATATGAAAAGGAGCCCGGGCTGACATGGCTAGTTGTAAACCCAAAGTGGCACAGACTTACAGGGACAGGCATCCATGACCCAGCATCGAACGTGTCGGTCATCAGCAAGTAAGTTCCGGGCTGTAGCACTGGGCTAGCAGGACTCCGGTACTCAATGCGTGACATTTCCCCGAAGGGACAGACACAGGAACGACGAAGGACACATGCCGGCCAGCCCAGTGTTCCGGAGTAGTAGCAAGCTACCGTGGCTCAGTGGAATTACTAGGAGACATTTCCCGGTAAGAGAGGCTACTAAAGATAAACAACTAGATAGTCAGATCCCACACATACCAAGCATTTCAATCATACATACAATATGCTCGATATGTGCAAATACAACAAGGCATCACAACATGACTCTATGACACAAGTACTTTATTTAAAGGCTCAGAGAGCCGTACATAGCATACACACAAGTACGGGTCACACGACCCAGCATTCAAGTCATACAGTCATACAAACCAGCAGCGGAAACAACTTGTCTGAGTACAGACAACGAGTAAAATAAAAGAGGCTTGGAAAGCCTAGCTATACTACGTGGTCCTTCACAAGCTCAGGGTCACCACCTGGGTCTTTAGCCTACTCGTTGATGCCAACGTCTACATAAAACCCATCAGAAGGGGTTGCAGCGTCTTCTGTAAAAATGTAAATTATAGCAACATGAGTACAAAGGTACCCAGCAAGACTTACATCAGATCCTACATACATGCACATTATCAAGAAGGGTTGGTGGAGTTATTGCAGCAAGCCAGCTTTGACTTTTGGCTAAACTATCCTACGAGACTCCAACTTGAAATGGTTTGCGCACACGAGTCCACTACTCACCACTCAATACACTACCGAGGATCCACCTCCGTCTTCCTACGGAAGAGCCATCCTCGGCACTCACGCTTATCTGGAGGCTTTTAGTAGTTTCCATTTACTTGTCTATGAACTGTATAGGCAACCAAGTAGTCCTTTACCGCGGACGCGGCTATTCGAATAGATTAGGTTAACCCTGCAGGGATGTACTTCTTCATACACGCTCTCACCACTTACCGTCGTTTACACGACATGTACTCGGCAACCTTCAAGCGGAAGCCCAACGTGGGTGTCGGCCACGACCTACCTAAACACCTAAGTCTCTAGTCCAGGTTTATCGCCTATTTGGGTTCCATCCATGAGGAGATCCGGCCGAAGTTTCGCTCACGGCCCCAAACGATGTGAACAGGGTTCCCGAGATACCAAACGGGCATCCGGTACACCCGGCCACGTACCTACCGCATCACAGCCCACCCCTACGGTCAGCGCTGTCCACGGCCTCCAGTAGGCTACAAACACCAGAAACTACTTGCAACTCCTGGACAGAAGACTAGGATGAATAAGAAGCCGAGAGGGTCCATTGGTTTCGGGCCCAATGCATGGTAGTAGCTGAATCTTAAATCACACATACAGATCTCAGTGCTTAAGGACGGCCTCAATGAAACAACCCACCATGTACTCCTACATGGCCTCTCATCGATACCTTTACCAAATCGTGTTCACCACACCACTCTCAACTGATATGATCATTTCACCCTAGCCCATCACCCAGATGAACCAGACCTGACACGACTCTAAGCATAGCAGGCATAGCAAGGTAGGGACAACACATACATATGGCTCAAGCAACTCCTACACATGCTAGTGGGTTTCATCTAGTTACTGTGGCAATGACAGGTCATGCAGAGGAAATGGGTTCAACTACCAAGCACACAGCAGTTTGAAACGCGTTGTCTTAATGCAGTAAATGAGAGCAAGAGCGAGAACATGGGATTGTATCGATATGATCAAACGGTTGGTTGCTTGCCTGATGGGTCGATGCACTGATACGGTTCTTCGCTAGGGTAATCACGGTACTCCTCGGAGGCAGAACCTGCCGCAAAGAACACCAGTACATAGCCATCACCAAACAATGTGCGACAATATGATGCATGCATGAAACATGGCAATATGAGTGTGTTGGGCTAGTGCAACTAAGACCAGAAGGGTTTGAACCAATTTGAACCAAAGATTCAAATTTCAAACTCATACATGGCCCTTTAAAGTGTTTTATCTTGTTCTGCATTAAACATCAAGTTAACTTGTTTAATCATGCATGGAAACAGTACAGGTGGATAGATTGGATTTTTTTGATCATTTTTCATATATAACTTGTCTGATTTGGAGTTACAGATTAAAAGTTATAAATTTTTGAAGTTTAACTATATTCTGGAATTTCCTGATTTAATTTAAATCCAGAAATATAATTATTGCGCCAGCACGACGTCAGCATGATGTCAGTGGTCAACTGCGGCTGGCTGAGGTCAAACCTGACGTGTGGGGCCCACACGTCAGTGACAGAGGGGTTAAACAGGGTTAAATTAATCCTAATTACTAATTAGTGGCGCTGGGGCCCACTGGTCAGTGTCAGGGGGTTAACTAACAGTGGTTAGCGCTGATGATGTCCACCTGGCTGACGGGGCCCACGCGTCAGTGACCCTGGGGTGGTCAAACCCCAGGTCGGACAAGTCAAACCCCACCGGCGACATGACGCCGGCGAGGTCCGAGACGGCGGCGTGAAGCGGGATCGCGCTACAGGGCACGGGCGAGGCTGTGCTTGGGCTCGTTGGAGAGCCCTTGCTCCCGCGCGTCGAACGGTGGTGGTGGCCGTGCCTGAGGTGGCCGGAGTCGACGGCGGCGAGCACGGTTGCGGCCGCCGGAGTTCGGTCGTGCACGGAAACGGGGTTAGAGCTCGAAAGCGAGCGAAGCGAGGCGCTAGGGATGCTCTATGGAGCCTTACGAACTCGTTGGACTCGCCGGGGTGACCAAATGGTCACCGGAGCTGCGTCGACGGCGAGCTCGGCGACGGCGGAGGTTCGGCCGTGGTGGGGAGGAGGCTACGGTGAGGGAACGAGGGGGGAGAAGAGGGGGAAACGGTGGCGTAGCTCACCGCGGTTGCAGTGGGCGTCGTAGCGGGCTCGGGGACGCGCTGGAGACGGCGAATTCGACGGCGATGATGGTCGGAGCCCGAAGAGGGGAACGGCGACGTGGCGGCGATGCAGGGCTTCCGGAGGCCCGTGGAGCGGTGGGGAGGAAGAGGGGGTTGTGGCGGAGCTTCTGAGCTAGTCGGGGGAGCGAGGGGTGGCCGGAGACGGCTGCTAAGGCGAACGGCGGCGACGGTGGTGTTCGGCCGTGAGAGAGAGAGCGAGGGAGAGGAGGGAAGAGCCGAGGGCGAGTGAGAGAGAGCAGGGGGAAGGCGTGGCGTCGTCCAGGGCATCGAGGCGAGGAGGGGAGGGCAGGCAGGCAGGGAGAGAGGTGGCGTGGCGCGGTGGCGCGCGCGCGCGCCGGCCACACTCCCCTCCCTCTGTCGGGACGAAGACGACAGAGGAGGGAGACGGGCCGGGCCGCCTGCTGGCTGGGCCGGCCAGCTGGATGGGCTGCACAGTGGAGGAGCCCAGGTAAGCTTCTCCCTTTCTTTTTCTTTTTCTATTATTCTGCAACTTTGTTGAATTAATAAAAATACTTAGGCAACTCCTAAAATCACCAAACTACTCATGGTCCATAGTTGGATTATTTCCAACATGAAACATTTTAGTTTGGAGATATTTGAGCACTTGAAATATTTTATATAATTTTAAGTGCCCAAACTCAAATATTTATGATTTAATTCAGGGACCCTAGGATGACCTAGGAAATTGTGCATCACTTTTGGCAGAGGTTCTGAACCAAGACAAAAATGATGGACATTTTAGAAGGGCATTTCAGGTTCATTGAAAAAGTTTTTAGTAAACCCTAGTTGGTTTCAGAGGGGGCTGGGGGTTCTGTCATCCCCATTTCAAGTTTCTGATGAAAAAAAGATAGACATGATGCAACACTCTAATGCATAACTAGCTAGGGTGTGACACCCGAGGAGTTCTCGGGGACTACCCTATTTTATCTATGTATGCCGGGTTTCATCCCCATGGTTACCCTACTGCATTTTACTTTCTCCGTCCGGCACCGGGTTCGACTAAGTCGGCCCTGGGACTTGCCGCCTTGAAGTTACGTCCAAGTTCTACCTGCAGTCAGACAAGTAATGTGTCGGCATCCAAGCCCTCTCTTGCAAGAGTCACAGCTCGAAGAATAAGCTGCCCGACTAGCAAGAGCTAAAGGCGGAGAGGATGCCCACATGAAAAAATGGCTAAGGACTAACGGACTTACATAACACAAGCCGGCTTCCCCCCTCACCAACCGACTGTCGAAGCAGTCGGCTGGCCGGCTTCCTTTCCTACTCTGCCAAAAGAAAGATCGAGCCTTTGCCTTCCCAGACGGCTGAATACCTTACCCGGCCACAGACTGCAGAGCAACTGTCCGGCTGGGAAGGCGGCAACCAAGGGAAGGCGGCAAAGGAAGAAAGCTGAAAGATAAAAAGCAAGTCGGAATGGAAGCCAAACACATGCATAATAATATTTACATCAAAAGCCTTCGAAAGGCCGGCATTCAACAAAGTTTGAATACACCCCCAGTGGGTGGAACTGCGCCTGGAGCTTCAGGAAGAACGGTGGAGACGGCGGTGTCAGCTGGAGGAGTGGCCGACTGGCGAGTCTCGGCCTGGTCGTCGCTGGCAGCAGGCGGAGTGTTCGCGCGTGCCTCATTGCTGGAGGCATGGTCAGGCTGAGGCTGGCCGGCTGCTCCGACATCCAGCTCGACATCTTCGCCGTCTTCCTCCTCCTCCTCCTCGCCCTCGTCGCTGGAGTCAATCTCCTCCGCCGAGTCCTCACCATCGGCCGGGTTCAGCCCGAACCAGTACTCCGGCTGCACGACGCTGTCTTCGTTCACCTCAGGAGCAAAGGCACTGGTGTCGGTGAAGTCGGCGATCGCTGAAGCACGCTGGATGATAGCCGGCCGCACCGCCTCCAGCTCCTCGTCGGCCTCCTGCCGCCAGGTGCGCAGCTGATCCAAGTTCAGCCCAGGGTACCAAGCCCGGACGAACTCTAGCGCCCTTCGAGCACCGGATCGAGCTGCTGAAGCCTTCCAAGCCTCAAGGCGGTGGACGGCTACCTCCAGCCAGTCGGCAGTACGGCTGGGGGTGCGAGGAATTACCTCACCAGTCCAAAGGGCGTCCAGCACCTGTGCCCCAGCATGCTGAAGCCGGTGGAGCATGCGGTAGGCTGGCTGGAGGCGGGCCTCGATCGCCAGAAGCTGCTCCTCAAGCGACCGGTTGGCATCCGGCGCGACCTCAACCACAGCCTGCCGCCGGGCATCTCGGTGGGCTTCGACGGCCTGGTTGGCGGCAACAGAGTGGCCAGGGAAGTACTCTTCATGAAGAAGAAGGAAATAGAGCAAGTCAGGAGATAAACTGACTTGCAGAAACAAACAAAGAGCAAAGGAGAAGGCGGCCTACCGTCAACTAGGTCCTCGACACGGCCATAGCCTTCGCTCAAAGCTTGCCTTGCCTCGGCCTAGCTCGCCGCCTCGGTCTCGAATTCGGCTTTGAGGGCGGCCTCGCTATCCTGGGCTGTCTTCAGAGCCGCCTGGTGGCTTTCCTCCTGGTCGGCCAGTCTCTTGGCCAGGCGGTCGCGCTCCTGGCCCAAGGCATTGAGCTCGCCTTCCTTGGTGCGAAGGGCGGTCTGGGCGATACGCAGCTGCTGCCTCAAGTCGGCATTGGCTCCTACCAACATGGAAACAAGAAGAAGTTAAGAAAGAAGTCGACAAGAAAGATCCGACCCGACTGCTCAGCAGTCGGCCCGAATCTCGGGGACTACACCCAGTGGGTGCGCTGACGCGCCCCCACATGAGACCACAAGACAAAGTCACTCACGCCGGCTCTCCGTCAGATCGGCGGCCCTGTTGTCTGCCTCCCGAACTTGGGAGTTGAAGGTGGCGGCGTGGAGGTTGTGGTAGTCCCGCAAACAGGACGAAGAAGCAAGCAAGTTAGCAAAACAAGTCTTCGAAGAAGTTCCAAGCCGCCTGCTCAGCAGCCGGCTCGGAACTCAGGGACTACACCCAGTGGGTGCGCTGACGTGCCCCCACAGATAGAAATCAAGAGCAGAAGAACTCACCCGAACGACCGCTCGCGTCGCGAGAAATTCTCGGGTACATTGTTGCAGCGCGGTGGCTTCGGCCTGCGCATGCAGTGCGAGTAGAAGATCACCCGCTCGCCTTCCTCCGGCGCCGGCGAGATCTCCCTCGCTAGCGCGAGGTGGACTTACACGAGATCCTCGCTCGGCAGCCGCCACGTCCTGCGGAGAAACTCGATGTGGTCATCGCGGATGGTGGAGCCATCCCTAGAGCTCGACGTCGGAGCCATGATGGCGAGCGCGACGATGAGAAGCGCCCGACACAGAGGTAACAAGTCTGCGACATGCTGGGAGGAAGAAGGATGCCGAAGCAGGGGCACGACCAGGAGCTGCCGCGGCGAGGCGGAAGAAGAAGGAGGCAGGGCGAGGGCGAGCGTGCGGGCCCTTTGCTGCTCTCCTCCGCGGCCCTCCCCGGGCCGGCTCCGCGTCTCCCCAGCCGGACCTGGCCTCCGGCGCCTCGGTCGCCTCCACAGACCCGGCCAGCCTGGCCGGCTGTCAGCCCTTCCGCGCCCGGACGTTGCTGCGCCGTCTCCGCCCGCCCCTGTATCAGGTCCCCGTCACCGGCTGGCCAGCTTGCCGCATGCCGGCTCCTCCTCCGCCCCTGGCTGGCTTGCCGCATGCCGGCTCCGCTTCCGCCCTTGGCCGGGTCGTGTGAGCCAGATCCACCCCCAACCCTGCCGCTGGCTCCGCCTCCGCCCGGGGCCTGGTGCTCTGACCCGGCCCCGGCGTCCCGCGCCTCCACGCACTTCCCAGCTCGAACCCGCTGCGCCCGTCGGCTCCGGGTCCCCTGCGCCACGGTCGGGTCGCGCCCGCCGGCTCCGGCTCCGCCCGTGGCCGGCTCCGCCCGTGGCCGGCTCCGGCTTCCCCCGCGGACGGGTCTGCGCTCTCGCCTGCTCCAGCATTCCCGCGGCCGGGTCACTGCCAACCGGCCCCGCACGAGTGCGCTGGCTCCCTCCTTCGACTGGCTGCAGCCCACTCTGAAGAAAAGAACAGATAGAAGAAAGGGAGGGGGAGTCTGACTGAAAAGTCAAAGGAGCCGGCTCCCCATCCCGTCGAAAGTGAAGGGCCGGCTGAAAAAAAAAGAGAAGGAAAAGGGTGCGGTGCCGACTGAGAGAGCGGATGGAAAAGAAAAAGAAAGGGCCGGCTGCCCGTGATCTGGCTAAAAAGCCAAGGGCCGACTGCCTACGGTCGACTGTGAAAAAAAAAGTGTGTCTGACCGCTGGCTGCCTGGCCGGCTGCAAAGAGCCCGACTACTGTGTCGGGGTCCGCCCGCCCAGCCGGCTGAAGAAGAAAAAGAAGAAGACACAGTAGTCACCAGGAGATCCGGACCGACTACGCACCAGTTGGCCCGAATCTCAGGGGCTACACCCAGTGGGTGCACTGATGCGCCCCCGCGAGGAAAGAAGACAAAGTCGTTGCCGGAAGATCCGGCCCGACTGCTCAGCAGTCGGCGCGAATCTCGGGGGCTACACCCAGCGGGTGCGCTGGTGTGCCCCCGTGAAGCAGACAAGAGAAGAGTTTTGTCTGGCTCCCAGCAGCCGACAGAAGAGAAGAAAAATGAGCGTTGCGAGACGCCTCGCCGCCTTGCCGGTCGAACCTGACCGGCCGGGACCCCCCTTCGAGCACCCGGAGGCTCGAAGGCTACACCCAGCGGGTGCACCGACGCACTCCGCGAGCGCCGAGCCGCGCCGGCTGTCTTCGACGACCGCGACTACACAAAAATCAATGTGAGCTCCTCACCCGCATATTTTTTCACCACGAGAGCACGGATAATCTTGAGCGATGCTCGGGGGCTATCTCGGCATTTTATTACAGTTGCATCACTGTTCGCCCCGACGCCAGCCAAAGTTGGCCCGGGGGCTGGCCGCTTGGCCTGAGACGTTAGTTCACGCAGACGGCCTAGTAGCGTGCATGGTACCAAAGGCCCACTCTTAGTTACAGACCGCAGAGCGGCTGTCCGACTTGCAAGAGTGAACGCTGGAGGCCACCCACGCGAAACACGTCCAGAAAGAAAAACGCTTCGGGCGACCCGACCGTTTCCTTTATCAGTATCTACTCGGTTAAATTCGCTCCCAGAGTTTGAGTATTGTACGCTCCACTCCGCGGCCCACTCTCAGCCACAGACCATAGAGCGGCTGTCCGGCTAGCGAGAGCACAAGCCATAGAGCGGAGGGGACATGAAAAAGATAGAAGGGGGCTCGGACGAAACCGAGTCGGCACCCTCCGCATAAAACATTTGATATATTTGCATGGACTAACTTTGTCTTTTTTCATTATCATTTCCATGAACACTCGCCAAAAAACCTCCGCCCAACTTTGCCAAGTTGCCCGGAGGCTTGGGGGCTACTGTCGGAGTAATTGACCACGGGTACCCCGAAGACGGCAAGACAATATTTCAAGACATCGGGGCTAGCAAAGCCCCTCAGTCCGACTGCCCGGCCGCTCCTTCCGGCTCCCCGTCCGACTGCTCTGCCCGGCCGGCTGCCAGCTGCCGACTGCGCCCACCAGCCTGCTGCCGACTGCGCCCACCAGCCGGCTGCCGACTGCGGCTCGACCCGACACCGACAAGACATTGACGAGACGGCCATACTGCGACGTCATCTACAGTGTACCGTGTCCCCTGGGTACTGATTTATAAAGTACCCCAGGGGACAAGCATGACATGCACCATGCCTAGGCCATGCCACTACATGGCTTGGTTTGTAAGCTACCCAAGGTAGCTTACAACCAATGCTACCACCACCCATGCCTACCACTATAAAAGCTAGCTCCATCCATCCACTCTGGGACATGCTCACACGCATGCATACATGCCCAGGCACACCCATTCGGCCAAGAGTAACGGCCACCATACCACATACATGCATATATGAAACCAGATGCCTGTGGCACTGTTTCCAGATACAGCTCCTAGAGCAACTCTGTACTAGATATATCAGATACACTCAGACATGCAGCAGTAGGAGTATTATCTCTTCGGAGAGCTCCGAAGCTGGGTAAACCACAGCGTGCTACTCGCATACCCGCTCCCGGGCCTATCAGCAGCAGTCTTACCCTCACACTAAGACCTTGTGGCATATGTCGTCTTGCAACACCCCCCGTGAGAATACCACGACAAGAACTGAGAAAATCCTTGTGCTTATTACGCCACCGATTGGTTATATGTTTTTCTCCATGTGGTTCTGCCTAAGTAGACATGAAGATTGAAAACAGTTAAGGTCTGAAAAAAGAGTATGTCGAAAGAACGACAGCTGAACAGTTAATTCTAGTACAATATACGGGCTTTCAATGTGCATGAAATCATCACCTCTATGTATAAATTCTCCAGAGATCGAAAGCATCGCAGCAAGCCAATAATTATGTCCAGATCAAAACTATACATTCTGATATATATATATATGATCTTGACAGAATCCAGCAGCATTGATAGGCTATCAATGGACGAACTCTTCACTGAGCATATAACATAATATTAGTACCCAAAGTGTACTCCAAGATGATATAAAACTTATGCGCACAAATGAAAAATGTAGCTTATGATTACAAATGTGTAGATGATAATATACGGTACCTGAAAAAGTGAGGAGCCAAACACCAACTCCTTGTGATTATTAAACGGGTCATGAATTACACCCAAGGTCTCCAGTTTGGGCATAGAGACGACAGTTATTTGTGAAGGTGTATAACAATTATGAAGGAGCAAACTTTCAAGTGAAGGGGCATCTTCGATGATGAGCTGTTGTCCTTTAAAACAAATTCCAATGCTTTTAAGGTGAGGCGACATTATTTGGAGACTACTGATACCGATTTCTATTCCCAAAACAATCAGCAAGCACTCCAGGGTAGGGCGACTAGAGTGGATGATGCTGTGCATTGAGGCCTCCGATAGATAAACCACCACAAGCGAAAGTTTTTTTAGCAGTGGGAGTCGAAGCATTTGTACCAGATCATCTGGTAGATGGCACCGGGCAAAGGTGGCGGTGTGGAGAGAGGAGGAAAACCGCGAGATGGACAACGGTGGTGTGGGCACGAATTCTGGTGTGTTCGTGGTATGAAACTTTTGTGGTAATGGTACAACTCAAACTGCTGGAGTTTTCTGAATTCAGGGGATGTCAACCAAGCGTCCACCTTGCCGGGTATGGACAGCAGGTAGCGTGTCGGGATGCAGAGGCATTGAATAGGGCCCTGCTGGTGAGAAGAGAAGATGGCTCTGAGGAGATCAAATTCAGGAAGGACAGATATCTGACGACTGTCACATCCCTAGCTTCTGGTGCTGCCTAGTGTTTGCATCATGTTTAAATTTTGAAAACTTGAACTGAGGAAATTTGGAAAGCCTCAAAAACTTAAATAAAAGAAGGGCAAAAACCCTAAAATCTCATTCATTGTTCCAAAATGCTCTTCGTAAATGTTTGATAATTTTTGGCAAGGGTTCTGGTCCCAACCAAAATATTGAACATTTTTAAGGATTTATTTTTGGGACTTTGAATTTAAATCATTAGCTATTTGAATTTGAATTATATTCATATAATTAGAATATAATTTCAAATACCCCTGAAATATTTTATGAGCTTTTGGAAAAGTCCATCTAGCAAAATAAAAATATTCAGAGGAGTTTTGGCATTGTTTGAATTTGCCTAAACTTCAAAAACAATGGCAAAAGATATTAATAAATAGAAAACAGAACAATAAAAAAAGGGAGCAGAAGACCTACCTGGCGCCTACCTGTGCGGCCTGCTGCAGAAGCCGGCCCAGCCCATCTTCACTTCCCCCCTGTCGTCTTCCTCGCGCCAGTAGGCAGCGCGCGTGGCCGACGCACGCCGGCGCACGCCTCGGCCACCTCCTGCTTCCCCGGCCACCTCCTGCTTCCACCGCGACGCCACGGCCTTCTAGCGTCGCCACGCAGCCCCTGGCTCCCTCTCTCACTCTCCTCGCTCCTTCCCCCCTCCTCTGTTTCTTGCACGCAGCCACCGAGCGGAGCTCGTCGCCGCCGTCCACTGCCACCACGGCCACCGGGCCTCCCTCGCTTCCCCGACTAGCCCACAAGCTCCGCCACTCCGTCCTCGACCCACCTCACCGAGCCACGCCCCTCCAGAAGCCCCCGAAGCGCCGTCCCGACGTTTTTCCCCTCCTCGGACCCGCCTGTCGCCGTCGCCCGATTCGTCGGCTCCGGACCATCCCCGGCCTCGTCTCCGCCTCGAATGGATCCGCTGTGAGCCCCCGGTCCTCTTCCCCTTAATTCCGCCTCCGTTTGATTGCCGTAGCCGCCGCCCCCTTGCCGACCGAATCGCGCCGCCGCCTGGCCTCGTCGCCGGCATAGCTCCGGTGACCATTTGGTCACGGGCGTGCACCCGTTGTGCTTTCCGCAACCCGTAGAGCCCCTCCAGCGCCTCAGCTCCCTCGTTTGTGAGCAGCAGCGTCGAAACGCCCGACGCCCGAACTCCGGCCGCCGCCAGGAGCTCGTTTCCGGCGAACCCCGGCCTCCCTGTGCCCAGCTGCGTGCGCCCCTAGATGCGCGGGAGCACGGGCTCCCTCTTGGTGCCCTCAGCGCGACCAGCCGTGGGCTGTAGCGCCGTTCCGAGCAACTCCGGCGAGGTCTCGCCGTCGCCGTGGTCGCCGGCGTCACTTGCTGACGTGGCTGGCTTAATTAGCCACTAAACACCGCACTATGTCACTGACACCTAGGCCCCACGCTTTAATTAATCCTAGTTGATTTCCTGTTTAGTTTAATCTAATTACAGTGGCCCCACGCGTCAGTTTTGACCGTGCTGACGTGGCCGTTGACTGGGCCCACACGTCAGCGGCACTAACCAGCTCCAGTCACTGACCAGTGGACCCCACTGGTCAGGTTTGACCAGCAGCAGCGTCTGTTGACCTGCTGACGTCATAGTGACGCAATGCTGACGCAGTAAGTATTTCTGAAATTAAAATAAATCAGCAAATGATTTATAAATTTCAGAAAATACCCCAAACTTCTAAAATTCATATCAATTCAACCGTAACTCCAAATGAAATAAATTATATATGAAAAATGATCAGAAAAATCCAATCTATCCATCTGTACCATTTTAATGCATGTTTGAACAATGTTTGTCCTCTGTTTTGGACAAAACAAATAAAGGGCATTTAAATAATCATATATGGAGTTGAAATTTGAATCTTGTATTCAAACCAACTTCATTTAAATCATAGCTAGGTGCATTAGCCCAAAACACATTCATATTGCCATGTCATAGCATGCATCATATTGTGCATTGCATTGATCGTGTTTCTTCTGTGTTCTGTCGGTGTTGTTCCCCCTGGGTAGACGTTGTACCGACGATGTGTTGACACTGATGAAGACTCAATGTTATCTTCAGAAGTGCCAGGCAAGCAAAACCCCCTTGTTCATTCCGATACAATCCCACTCTCTCGCTCCTGCTCTCTTTTACTGCATTAGGACAACAACGATTCAACTGTTACTTGCTGCGGTAGCTGAACCCCTTTATCCTTTGCATGACCTATCATTCCACAGTAAATAGATGAAACCCACTAGCATGAGTAGGATTTGTTTGAGCCTTGTTGTGCCTACTCATTCATGCTTGTTTGTCATGCCTGCTATGCTTAGAGTTGAGTCGGGTCTGATTCATCGAGGATGAATCAGAGGTGTGTGAACATGTCCTACGGTGTGTGAGCTAAGCGTGTGAACACGATTTGGTAAAGGTATCGGTGGGAGGCCATGTAGGAGTACATGGTGGGTTGTCTCATTGAAGCCGTCCTCAGGAACTGAGTTCTGTGTTTGTGATCCATGATTCAGCTACTACCACGCATTGGGCCCGAAACCAATGGACCCTCTCGGCTTCTTAATCACCCTTGTCCTCTGTCCAGGAGTTGCAAGTAGTTTCTGGTGTTTGTAGTATGCTGGAGGCCGTGCGCAGCGCTGACCGTAGGGGTGGGCTGTGATGCGGTAGGCACGTGGCCGGGTAAACTGGGCGCCCGTTTGGTGTCACGGAACCCTGTTCACATCGTTTGGGGCTGTGAGCGAAACTTCGGCCGGATCTCCTCACGGATGGAACCCAAATAGGCGATAAACCTGGACTAGGGACTTGAGTGTTTAGGTAGGTCGTGGCCGACACCCTCGTTGGGCTTCCGCTTGAAGGTTGCCGAGTACATGTCGTGTAAACGGCGGTAAGTGGTGAGAGCGTGTGTGAAGAAGTACACCCCTGCAGGGTTAACATCATCTATTCGAATAGCCGTGTCCGCGGAAAAGGACTTCTGGGTTGCCTATATCAGTTCATAGACAAGTGAAAGTGGATACTCTAAAATACGCAAGATAAGCGTGAGTGCTATGGATGGCGTTCTCGTAGGGAGACGGGAGCGAATCCATAGTGGTGTATTGATATGGTGAATATGTGGACTCGTGTGCGCCACCTCAAAGAGTTACTTGCAGTCGTAGTTCAGGATAGCCACCGAGTCAAAGCTGGCTTGCTGCAGTTAAACCCCACCATCCCCTTGTTGATAATGATGCATATGTAGTTAGTTCTGATGTAAGTCTTGCTGGGTACATTTGTACTCACGTTTGCCTATTTTATGTTTTTGCAGAGAAACTTCAGTCTCGCTAGTAGTTCCACGTGGACTTCGACGTTTAGCTTGTTACCTCAGCTACGATCTTGTGCCCCCGGCAGGATCTGGTAGATAGTCAGGCTTCTAAGCCTTTTTCATTTGTAGATGTCTGTACTCAGACATGTTAGCTTCCGCATGTGTTTGATTTGTATGCTCTGAATGTTGGGTCATGAGACCCCTGCTTGTAATATCTCGCTCCTCGGAGCCTAATGAATAAATACTTGAGTCGTAGAGTCATGATGTGATGCCATGTTGTATTTGCACATATCGAGCATATTGTGTGTATGTTATTGAAATGCTTGGTATGTGTGGGATCTGACTATCTAGTTGTTATCTTTAGTAGCCTCTCTTACCGGGATATGTCTCCTAGTGTTTTCACCGAGCCATGGTAGCTTGCTACTGCTCCGGAACACTTAGGCTGGCCGGCATGTGTCCTTCTTCGTTCCTGTGTCTGTCCCTTCGGGGAAATGTCACGCGTTGAGTACCGGAGTCCTGTTAGCCCGCTACAGCCCGGTTCTCCGGAGTCCTGCTAGCCCAGTGCTACAGCCCGGAACTTACTCGCTGATGACCGACACGTTCGATGTTGGGTCATGGATGCCTGTCCCTGTAAGTCTGTGCCACTTTGGGTTTACGACTAGCCATGTTAGCCCAGGCTCCTTATCATATGGATGCTAGCGACACTATCATATACGTGTGCCAAAAGGCGCAAACGGTCCCGGGCAAAGGTAAGGCGACACCCGTGGGAATACCGTGCGTGAGGCCGCAAAGTGATATGAGGTGTTACATGCTAGATCGATGTGGCATTGAGTCGGGGTCCTGACAGCTTTGGTATCAGAGCTTGATTGCCTGTAGGATTACCAAGCCAAACTGGTCGAAGTTGAGTCTAGAAATGCTTTAGTTATGTAAGGGAATTGATTGTGGGATGGAAATGTAAGGCTCTTTTTACTTCTTATACCACATGGCCTTCTGATCTGAGTCAACCTCTTCTCTTCTACGGGGATTAAGAACTAGGCCTTCTCATCTATCTATCAGGATGGCGTGCTACTAATCCATAGACTTATAAGATTGTTGATTTAAGTCTCAGTTTAGTTCCTACTGCTTCCGTATGTTAACTGTTGATCTCAGAACCTTGATATTTTGATGATCGAGTGGTTATGCCACCATTTTTGTAGCATGTCTCCAATCTTTTGAGCATTTACAGCCGTTATGCTGTCCGAGTCATCCCAGGTTTCTAAATAGTCTGATGCATTTGCAAAATCCCTTCCTCCCGTTCCGATGTCCCTTTGGGCCAGATTAACCACACTAATCGGTGAGTTGAGGTATTCTATTGCCTCGACGTATATGTTGGAATTATTTTTATGACCCTAGGTGTCTTAGGGGATCATCTAGTAAACCAGCCATGATTTGTGTTCCCCATGTGATGATTCTGGCCATCATTCTCGAAAGCATCCCGTGATGTTATTAGTTAGTAGGTATTCCATTCCGGGGTTCTTGAACCCGAGATTCACCCTACCTACTTCATGCTGATAGTGTTTGCTCGTTCCTTTAGGTTATTAGTAACCTTTGCATTAGTCCTCGAGGTCCGTGGTATTTCCTCCTTCCAAATACTATGAACCGCTTATGGCAGAAGTTCCTCGCTGAACCAAAGGATCACAATCAGAGTACTCTTGAGGAGTTCTCCATTCATAATTGTGAATCTGCCAGTTCTACCCTTTCCGCATGGGTTATCCGGAAGAAATGTTGAGCTTCGCTCGACATACTAATCTATGCATCCACAACTCAGAAAATCATATGTTCCTTGAGTTGTCCCCCTTTAGCTGAATTCCGACCTTCGTCTATCGATTGATAGTCAAGAGTAGTCGTGCATTCGTTCATCGATGCCTATTATTCTTGTGGTCCGTCAAGCCATTCTATTCTGGAATGACTAGGAGAAACAAACTCCAGTACCTCATCCATTTCTAGGATTGGGTCAAAGCAGTTGTATTCCATAGATCAAAATGCCAATCCAGCTTTTGTTCTATTCTACCTTGGAGTGTTACCATCTTTATGTCAGGACTGTCATGAGAATTGCACTACCTCTTATGAATTCTTGACGCAGTAATACTTCTTGCCATCATTGTTCATTCCTCGGTTCCCGTGTTATTGTAACCGGAATGCTGACAATTGAATAGTGGTGTGTGAAATCAATACTGCTAGCAACTTTGTTGCTTGGTAGTTAAATGGACGATAACCTCATTCTTAGCATGTTGATTATTGAATCGTCACCCTAAGGTTGATTGTGCTACCTAGTCCTTATTTCTGGTGCACTCCTCGATCAATGAGTTAGGAATAACCAGTCCCTTGCTTATTTGATCATATCGTCTTGCTCTGGAAGCAAGATTGTTCTCGAGCTTAGTAACATATCGGTGGTTCGTGATGTTCCGAATATCTTCTCGGAAGTATTACCAGGTTGTCACCTGGCCGCTATGTTGAGTTTGTGATCAAGTTGGTTTTCTTATAAATCACCCCTTCTCCAAGAATCTGTGTTGTATACCCCTGAGCTAGTTGGTTAAGCTAAACAACAACTTGGAGAGTTGGAAGATAAAAGCTTGTCTGACTTAGCTCATATTAAGGGATATCCTGTATATGTGCTGAAGAAAGATGATATCTTCATCAATTGATCCTCGAAACCAGTTGTTGGAGCTATCGTCTTGCGAAAACTTTGATTTGAGTGTGGGCTATTCTCAAATCAAATCAGAACCAATGATGTTCGTAATGTTGTCTTACTCGTGGATTTTCCTCGAGCATACACCATTATACCTTTTAGGTCTGACCAATGCCATCACTTGTTCACATAATTATGGAATTCCATCTTCATGGGAATCTTGATGAATTGTTGTTGAGCCCATTGACAACATCCTTGTCTTCTCCATAATTTTGTTGAACATTAAGCTAGTGTTGGAAACTTTTAAAAAGCATTTGTTCATGCTAGCTCATGAAGCTTATGTTCGAATGAAAGAAGTGACTTCCTCTAGTTCATGTGCATTTGATGCAAGTTGCCGCCTTGAGTTTGAGAAGTCTTAGTTTACCTCCTCCGGAATCATCCCAAGTCAGTCATGCACACGTGCGAAGTATTCTGTGGTCTGGAGACTTGCAACCTTCATTCCATATGTGTCCCAAGCACACCAAGCCACTGATTGATTTGTTCAAGGAGAAGAAGTTCCTTCATAAGAGCTAATCATATGACTTATGTTAGGACTTCGCTATCCTCGTTGATGGTTCCCCACCTGAACTCGGTAGTGTTTTATTATAAGACTACCATGGGATAATGTTTGTCTGGGACAACGTGTTCGCATGTTTGTAGCAGAACCAGCTCATGTTTTGGAGCTTGCTATCGTAGTTCATTTCCTGAGAATCTCGCAACGTCATCTCGTCGGTTTGTGTTGCAAACTTTCATTTTTTTCTTCCTAGACTCGATGAGTCTGGATTATTCTGACATCAACAAGATCTGAATCTCAGGCAGATATGATGGTTGGAACGTTTTCCAAGAACTATAGTAATGGTCTCACTCTAACCGGTAAAGTGGATGTCGTGGCCAACACACCTAGCCGGAAGGCCTATTATTATAGTATCTTGATAGAAGAAGTTGGCCACCTCCCCATAAGGATTTCGTAGGATTTACCCCCGTAACTATTCCTTATGGATTCTATTGCTCCCAAAGTCCGACCTTTACTTGATGTTCTGGGAACCAAACCATTTTAATTAATGGGTTGCACTAGAACATCAAGGAGAACATTAGAAGCGGAGTGCTAAATGTCTCTCGGTCGATCATGCAGATTTTGGTTCCTTGGCCTCGCTAAGGTGAAATCTGAGAAAGTGTTATCTTCCTTTGCATCTGCATCGTCCATCGCAACTTGTCATGGTAGTATGTTGTATTGCCAGGATCCTTGACACGGATGTTGGTAGAACCTTGATGAATATGGAAATGCTCAAGTTCTTGAGAGCACGCACAAGCATTAGGTGCTATCCTAGTTACTAACCGGGATTGTTCTCAGTTTCCTCGGTTATGCTATAACCATTTCAATAGTGGAATCACTCTCTGCTGTTGGGTTTCTCCCCAGTTACCAGAATCATTCCTAGCATTTGCATTTTGTTCCCAGCTTGCACCGCCAATGTGCCATTCTACCATGGGTCTCTTCCATTTCCGATGATAAGCAAAATCATCCCTTGTGTTGTCTTCAACAAGGTAATCCACATCATCCATTCTGGCCCGAGAATGTCATTCTTTCGGACTCCGCCAAACGATCGTTGTGAATTGCCTTAGGCTGGTATAAAGAGTTTCAATGATCTCTGAATCAAAGGTAATTCTTTTTGCCACTTAAGGGGATATCTCTACGAGTCACCTTCCCTAAGGTGCCCCGTTATGGTATCATGGCAACTCAACTCCTCGCTACGTTGACAACCGTTCACCACCGTCTTAAGCGTGAAAATTGTTGTCTACCTAGTGAACCTTCGTCATCTGCTACACCCCCTTCCTATGGATGTGTGTTTCGTGTCTCAGCTCGTGAGATGTTTCTATGTCTCATTCCGTGAGTTAATCCTGAGTTGTTCGATCTTCGAAAAGATCAGTCCTTCTAGAGTCCCCTTCTCCTCTCATTGTCATGTTGGCTGGAGTTCTCAGAGCATCACGATGAGACAAGATGGTGATTGAATCAACGTTCATTTGAAGTGCAACCTGGATCGTGAAGATTATACTAGTTTGCGTTCCCCCTTCACCTTACCCTACGCTTGAATCTCGGGACGAGATTTTTGCTTAGTGGGGGTGAGTTGTCACATCCCTAGCTTCTGGTGCTGCCTAGTGTTTGCATCATGTTTAAATTTTGAAAACTTGAACTGAGGAAATTTGGAAAGCCTCAAAAACTTAAATAAAAGAAGGGCAAAAACCCTAAAATCTCATTCATTGTTCCAAAATGCTCTTCGTAAATGTTTGATAATTTTTGGCAAGGGTTCTGGTCCCAACCAAAATATTGAACATTTTTAAGGATTTATTTTTGGGACTTTGAATTTAAATCATTAGCTATTTGAATTTGAATTATATTCATATAATTAGAATATAATTTCAAATACCCCTGAAATATTTTATGAGCTTTTGGAAAAGTCCATCTAGCAAAATAAAAAAATTCAGAGGAGTTTTGGCATTGTTTGAATTTGCCTAAACTTCAAAAACAATGGCAAAAGATATTAATAAATAGAAAACAGAACAATAAAAAAAAAGGGAGCAGAAGACCTACCTGGCGCCTACCTGTGCGGCCTGCTGCAGAAGCCGGCCCAGCCCATCTTCACTTCCCCCCTGCCGTCTTCCTCGCGCCAGTAGGCAGCGCGCGTGGCCGACGCACGCCGGCGCACGCCTCGGCCACCTCCTGCTTCCCCGGCCACCTCCTGCTTCCACCGCGACGCCACGGCCTTCTAGCGTCGCCACGCAGCCCCTGGCTCCCTCTCTCACTCTCCTCGCTCCTTCCCCCCTCCTCTGTTTCTTGCACGCAGCCACCGAGCGGAGCTCGTCGCCGCCGTCCACTGCCACCACGGCCACCGGGCCTCCCTCGCTTCCCCGACTAGCCCACAAGCTCCGCCACTCCGTCCTCGACCCACCTCACCGAGCCACGCCCCTCCAGAAGCCCCCGAAGCGCCGCCCCGACGTTTTTCCCCTCCTCGGACCCGCCTGTCGCCGTCGCCCGATTCGTCGGCTCCGGACCGTCCCCGGCCTCGTCTCCGCCTCGAATGGATCCGCTGTGAGCCCCCGGTCCTCTTCCCCTTAATTCCGCCTCCGTTTGATTGCCGTAGCCGCCGCCCCCTTGCCGACCGAATCGCGCCGCCGCCTGGCCTCGTCGCCGGCATAGCTCCGGTGACCATTTGGTCACGGGCGTGCACCCGTTGTGCTTTCCGCGACCCGTAGAGCCCCTCCAGCGCCTCAGCTCCCTCGTTTGTGAGCAGCAGCGTCGAAACGCCCGACGCCCGAACTCCGGCCGCCGCCAGGAGCTCGTTTCCGGCGAACCCCGGCCTCCCTGTGCCCAGCTGCGTGCGCCCCTAGATGCGCGGGAGCACGGGCTCCCTCTTGGTGCCCTCAGCGAGACCAGCCGTGGGCTATAGCGCCGTTCCGAGCAACTCCGGCGAGGTCTCGCCGTCGCCGTGGTCGCCGGCGTCACTTGCTGACGTGGCTGGCTTAATTAGCCACTAAACACCGCACTATGTCACTGACACCTAGGCCCCACGCTTTAATTAATCCTAGTTGATTTCCTGTTTAGTTTAATCTAATTACAGTGGCCCCACGCGTCAGTTTTGACCGTGCTGACGTGGCCGTTGACCGGGCCCACACGTCAGCGGCACTAACCAGCTCCAGTCACTGACCAGTGGACCCCACTGGTCAGGTTTGACCAGCAGCAGCGTCTGTTGACCTGCTGACGTCATAGTGACGCAATGCTGACGCAGTAAGTATTTCTGAAATTAAAATAAATCAGGAAATGATTTATAAATTTCAGAAAATACCCCAAACTTCTAAAATTCATATCAATTCAACCGTAACTCCAAATGAAATAAATTATATATGAAAAACGATCAGAAAAATCCAATCTATCCATCTGTACCATTTTAATGCATGTTTGAACAATGTTTGTCCTCTGTTTTGGACAAAACAAATAAAGGGCATTTAAATAATCATATATGGAGTTGAAATTTGAATCTTGTATTCAAACCAACTTCATTTAAATCATAGCTAGGTGCATTAGCCCAAAACACATTCATATTGCCATGTCATAGCATGCATCATATTGTGCATTGCATTGATCGTGTTTCTTCTGTGTTCTGTCGGTGTTGTTCCCCCTGGGTAGACGTTGTACCGACGATGTGATCGTTGACACTGATGAAGACTCAATGTTATCTTCAGAAGTGCCAGGCAAGCAAAACCCCCTTGTTCATTCCGATACAATCCCACTCTCTCGCTCCTGCTCTCTTTTACTGCATTAGGACAACAACGATCCAACTGTTACTTGCTGCGGTAGCTGAACCCCTTTATCCTTTGCATGACCTATCATTCCACAGTAAATAGATGAAACCCACTAGCATGAGTAGGAGTTGTTTGAGCCCTGTTGTGCCTACTCATTCATGCTTGTTTGTCATGCCTGCTATGCTTAGAGTTGAGTCGGGTCTGATTCATCGAGGATGAATCAGAGGTGTGTGAACATGTCCTACGGTGTGTGAGCTAAGCGTGTGAACACGATTTGGTAAAAGTATCGGTGGGAGGCCATGTAGGAGTACATGGTGGGTTGTCTCATTGAAGCCGTCCTCAGGAACTGAGTTCTGTGTTTGTGATCCATGATTCAGCTACTACCACGCATTGGGCCCGAAACCAATGGACCCTCTCGGCTTCTTAATCACCCTTGTCCTCTGTCCAGGAGTTGCAAGTAGTTTCTGGTGTTTGTAGTATGCTGGAGGCCGTGCGCAGCGCTGACCGTAGGGGTGGGCTGTGATGCGGTAGGCACGTGGCCGGGTAAACCGGGCGCCCGTTTGGTGTCACGGAACCCTGTTCACATCGTTTGGGGCTGTGAGCGAAACTTCGGCCGGATCTCCTCACGGATGGAACCCAAATAGGCGATAAACCTAGACTAGGGACTTGAGTGTTTAGGTAGGTCGTGGCCGACACCCTCGTTGGGCTTCCGCTTGAAGGTTGCCGAGTACATGTCGTGTAAACGGCGGTAAGTGGTGAGAGCGTGTGTGAAGAAGTACACCCCTGCAGGGTTAACATCATCTATTCGAATAGCCGTGTCCGCGGAAAAGGACTTCTGGGTTGCCTATATCAGTTCATAGACAAGTGAAAGTGGATACTCTAAAATAAGCAAGATAAGCGTGAGTGCTATGGATGGCGTTCTCGTAGGGAGACGGGAGCGGATCCATAGTGGTGTATTGATATGGTGAATATGTGGACTCGTGTGCGCCACCTCAAAGAGTTACTTGCAGTCGTAGTTCAGGATAGCCACCGAGTCAAAGCTGGCTTGCTGCAGTTAAACCCCACCATCCCCTTGTTGATAATGATGCATATGTAGTTAGTTCTGATGTAAGTCTTGCTGGGTACATTTGTACTCACGTTTGCCTATTTTATGTTTTTGCAGAGAGACTTCAGTCTCGCTAGTAGTTCCACGTGGACTTCGACGTTTAGCTTGTTACCTCAGCTACGATCTTGTGCCCCTGGCAGGATCTGGTAGATAGTCAGGCTTCTAAGCCTTTTTCATTTGTAGATGTCTGTACTCAGACATGTTACCTTCCGCATGTGTTTGATTTGTATGCTCTGAATGTTGGGTCATGAGACCCCTGCTTGTAATATCTCGCTCCTCGGAGCCTAATGAATAAATACTTGAGTCGTAGAGTCATGATGTGATGCCATGTTGTATTTGCACATATCGAGCATATTGTGTGTATGTTATTGAAATGCTTGGTATGTGTGGGATCTGACTATCTAGTTGTTATCTTTAGTAGCCTCTCTTACCGGGAAATGTCTCCTAGTGTTTTCACCGAGCCATGGTAGCTTGCTACTGCTCCGGAACACTTAGGCTGGCCGGCATGTGTCCTTCTTCGTTCCTGTGTCTGTCCCTTCGGGGAAATGTCACGCGTTGAGTACCGGAGTCCTGTTAGCCCGCTACAGCCCGATTCTCCGGAGTCCTGCTAGCCCAGTGCTACAGCCCGGAACTTACTCGCTGATGACCGACACGTTCGATGTTGGGTCATGGATGCCTGTCCCTGTAAGTCTGTGCCACTTTGGGTTTACGACTAGCCATGTCAGCCCAGGCTCCTTATCATATGGATGCTAGCGACACTATCATATACGTGTGCCAAAAGGCGCAAACGGTCCCGGGCAAAGGTAAGGCGACACCCGTGGGAATACCGTGCGTGAGGCCGCAAAGTGATATGAGGTGTTACATGCTAGATCGATGTGGCATTGAGTCGGGGTCCTGACAACGACAATCGAGATTGAGGGGCGCGGTGTGCCATAGAGGGCGCCACCGAGTTGAGAGGACTTGTGTGCGACAGTAATCCTTGGTGGGGAGAAGCGAGATGATCTCCTCAAGGATGATGTCCGGGAGATCGCTAATGCGGTCCATCGGAGATTCTACCAGTTCCTCATATCCGGGTGGTGGTGGTGGGGGGGGGGGCTCGCCACTTCTCCCCGCGTTACCGGGTGCGGGATCTACAACCAGCATCGCCGCTGGCGGGAGCCTCATCTTCTTGTTGCTGGGGGTAGCCGACTCCATTTTCCTTGTGGGCGTCACACCGAGCTCACGGGTTTGAGCAGAGTAGCCAGAGCCGAGCCTAGTGGCAGTGCGAGTGGGGAAGAAAGAGGGCTGGGGATTTCTGTAGGAGTGGAAGAAGAGGAGCAGGTGTTTTCTGTACGAGTGAAGAAGAAGGTGAGCAGGATTTTCTGGACGAGTGAGGAAGATTGGGGAGCAGGGGGAATTGGGGTGGGGGAGTCGGAAGCGGGGGAGCAAGTTGTTCGTGTTTATAAGGCCCGCTGCACTAACTACTCGCTTTTTCCCAAGAACCGCTCTGTTCTTTTGTGTTGCTGCATTGGAGCTGGCGCATGGACTTGGCTGACTGGCCATGCATGCAGGATGCATGTGCCCGCCGACCACTTCATGCGCCTAGTTTGTTACTAGGCCTATTTAATAGGGTGGTTATGGAGTAAATTAAGGAGATCTATTTTCTCTGTGTGCATCCACCAAATTAGAGGATGCGGTACTGGATGCAGACACTCACATTAAACTAAGCTTCAGAAGATATAGTATGCATACTAACATTCAGAAGAACAAAAGTTCAGCATGTCTATGCATCTCAACGATTCACCATACTATAACCAATACAAAGCTGTGAGAATGTGTCGAAATAAAGAAAATCGGTCGATGCTTCTCTGAGCAAAGGGCCTCCCCGAGCATGCATTAATTTTCTGGGCATGCTTGTTTCTTCTCAATGTTGCGAGCACTTTGAGGATGTTGGCAACTCCACAGCTAGCTACCTGCCTCATCTTGCAATTGATGCTGACACATTTGCAGCAAACACATGAGGCAATAGAGATGACTCAACATGAGTCCATATTGTGTAGTTCCCTTGAAATCATATTCATTGTCCTGAATCTAAAAAGATAGGAAAATAGTAGCTATACTTAAACGGTGTTGCAAAACAGTAGCACATATCAATAGCTCGGCATGACAAAACACGATCATCTGGACGAAGGGGGTACTGACCTGCCTGAGGAAGATCTATTCTATATCTATACCTACTATTAAAGCAAGGTGATATTCTTGGTTTCGTCCCGCTTAGGTGATCTATATTATTATTGTTTTTCACGAGATGGTACTAATTTTCTACGCACCACATGTGTTCTATCCTGTACTGATAATATTTTCTGTTAATGTTGCCTCGCCCGCTGTAATGGGCCTTGGCGCATCTGCCCGACGCAGGCCAGCGTGGGCCTTTTCAGAAGCAGCAAAAATAGACACCATGTAAGAAAAAAGCTAGCACTTAGCTAAGATCGAACTCAAGACCTTTCGTTCAGTTTAGGAGACAACAACCACTGAGCTAGCATATGCCAGTTTGTTAGTCCCACCTCGCCGTCAGAAAAGGATTCGCACCTGTTCATATACGTTCGGATCAAGAAGCAAACGTGGGGAAGGAGGAAAGCAACATTGTTGTGACTAAAGGGTGTGAGCTAAATAAACGCGATGGGGGGACATGACAAATACGGAAGAGGATCATAATTTACAAGAAAGAGGATTTGTAGGCTACCTCAATATTTAAGGCACATGATTGTGGGTTGCATAAAGAGTATTTAAACAAGACTGCATGGGATTGCTACCTTGGACGAGGTCCGAAGGTCGACGCTGCATGCTCTATCTGTCCGCCTCCACCACACAACGCTCTGAAGATCGAAGCTGACTGCAGCTCAACTTGGTTCAACTCTTTTTTTTTCTTGAGAAGTTATGTTACTGTTGTCTATATGGGTTTGTGCTGACATGGGATAAATAGAAAATGCAGAGATCCGTGGTTTGATGGCGAAGGGATAAACTCATTGGTTTTTATGTTGTGCTATTAGTTTGTAATTTTTTAATAGAAACAAATAGTGCGTCTATTATGTTACCCATCATTTCATCATGCAGATAATCTGATATTTAAGAGAAACAAAAATTATCTAGATTTTGGGGTGCACCTCCGTGTCATCGTTGGACGACACCGTTTGGATGTTATTTTAATGGATAGACTAATTTCTCCCGTTGCAACGCACGAGCATATGTGCTAGTATATAATTAAGACAAGAGTCAAACAAGCCATCACGTTAATCCACATAGGCTAAAAATATATACGCCGTTGATTAAGACAATAATGGCTGAGATTAAACGATCTAAAAGTTACGCAGAACTATAACGTGTACAATTTTTAGAATCTGACACGTACTAAAAAGGTGCTATAACATATATATTTTTTCCATGAAAAAACTAGACATAAAAAAATATGCATGTATACTCTATCACGGACACCAGGGAAGAATTGGAGTTGGAGTACTAATCGGACACAAAGGAATTAGGCAATCCTATAGGTTGAAAGAGTCCGGTCAACAGGAAAGTAAAAAAGTCAGACATGGAGATGCGCCTGCCCGCTAGCCAATTAAAAGAACATCTGCTGGCCTATGTACACATCGGTTCACACCATATAGATTCCTGACGCGCGCCGATGGTGGCAATTAAGTCTAGCGTATGAAAAATCTCAAAAAAAAAAGTCTAGCGTATGAAAAATATAAAAAGACAGAAGCAACTATTTACATTTATCTACAGCATCGGCACGGCAAAATTAGCAAATTTGATCGCTAGCCAAGGATAAAGAAATAATGATGCATAAAAAATGTTAGCACAATCATTATCTTAGAATCAAATAGTTTCACTTTAGAAAAAACAAGAAAATTCACAAACATACACATACCTAAGATGTAGTCAAAAATACATGCTCAATGTTGGGTCACTGTGTGGGCCCATAATGTGCGAACTCCGTGCACGGATGTCATGCTAATACTAACATGTATACAAATCCATAGGTTTCCTAAAAAACATATACGTTAAGCATTCACTTGGTAAACTGATTGGCGCAAGTGAAAAAACATCTTCATTAATAAATTAAAATTTGATTAGCAGAAAACCACTATACGTTGGTACACAATAAAGAATACAGAATACATATAACAATGGAAATTTTTAGTCCAAGCTCCATGTATAACTTAAATTGCTAACTTCAAAATAAGTTATGGATGAAACTTTTATTAGGTGGAGAAAAAATAATGGTATTTTAAACTTTGCTAAAAATAAAAAATAAATATATCTCAAAATTTGTTTCCATATGAACTACATAGCGTCCTAAGAAACAACCAGTAGAACTCTTTTAAATAGCTTAATCTGTAATAACAACTTTTAAAAAGAAGCTGAAAATAAGAAATAGAAATATTTTAAAATTGGTGGTCATGGACTCCATATATAGAGAGGCTGAAAACTTCCAATAGGATAGACAAAGAAATGACAAACCTAGAAGGGTGAAAAGAGTATATGTGTTAACATGCATTTCTTGCTTATGTAGGTACGCCAAAGGAAAAAACATGAAATATAGATTAGTTGTATCTACACAATTGGGTTTGTAGTACAAGAAAAAAGATCATCCTGAGTAGAATGTAGGCATCATTGGATTCATGTACCCGTTCTCATTAGCAAGGTTGGCAACGAAAGGATGTGATGAACTTCCCGCTAAAAAATGACAGCGATGAACATGTGACAAAGAATTCTGAGCATTTATGACATCGTGTTAGAATAATGGCATGTTGACAATGTGTTTACTATGTGTGTTAATATGCTATGTGGATTAGATTTAGATTTAATTAATTAGTTTAGATTTACGTTGTTTATCATGTAAGATAGAATCACATATTAATTTATAGGACTAACTGTTTTGTTGAATTGAGGTGTTGATCAAACATATCGTAGATTCATCATAGATCAATCTATTTGCATGCAATATTTAGGTAGGTGGTGACAAATTTCAACTTCGTAACAATTCATGGTCGGGGTAGAGTCAAATCAAACAGACAATTACTACCAATTGATGTTGTGAATATATTTTGATTTCTCAAGTAAAATGATAAAAATTATCTTTGATTTCGTGGATCATCTGACACAATATCTATAATAATTGGTAAAAATCTAGCCGCGCAAATGCGTGGGTCACTCGGCTAGTTATATATAATTTCATAAGTCCTTGCACTGCAAGAAATATGTCAACTTGTGACCACCACTATTGGTCACTGAATGGTCACTGTTTTCAATTTGTGACCTTTTTGTGACAAAAAACATAAGGTCAAAAGCTGGCCGTCGTTAACTGACTATAGCGACCTTTCTTCTGGAATGGTTGTAGAAGTTTATGACCAAAATATGTCTACTGTGGCGTTTTGGTCACTAGCAGCCTCCCCAGGCCACGTAGGCATCCGACGTGGCAATCTGATGTGGCACAAGAATCAGCCCGGTCCAATTCGATTTTCTACATGGGCCGAGCCCAACAATTCGGCCTATTTGTGTTTTTTTCTTATATTAATTTTGGCTAGGTAGATGGGCCAAGCCCAACAATTAAGCCTTCTCATTTTGGGGCCGTGGCCTTTTCTGCTAGAAAGTTTTAGTTTTTTTCAAATGGGTCCCAGATGTCAGGTTCAGGTACGTGGGTCCCAGATGTTAGGTTCAGGTACGTGGGTCCCAGCTAGCAAGTTCATATTCTTCATATTTCAATTTAACAGTAAATAAATAACCAGTATTTAAATTGGCACAAACGAAAAACACACACAATACTCCAAATATTATCAGCCAGATTCAGTACAGAGCTCCTATTGTACAAATAACACATACTTTACAAGCTCTACACATGATAAGCTCTAACATATACAAGCTCTACACGTGATACTCCAAACATTATGCAGAAGCTCTACAAGTATGGCAATCACAGTTACAAGCTCCACGTGTGATACAGTTACAAGCTATGTTCTTCAGCATGGAGCTCCTTCGATAACAATCACAAACTAGGCACCTACTCCTGTCAGGACTGGGCACAAACGGTGATATGCCTTCCACGGTCACCCTGATACATGAATCAACAGAGAAGAATTAGGAAAACTGGAGCCAATATAGCAAGAAGAGACCATTCAAAAAATAACAGCTATTTATATTAGAATGACGACACAAATTCAGCTAGTACCATGATTTTTGTTCTCCAGCTAGTTAAAATGAGATACTCATTCATACAAGAAAACAGAGAAAAAATATGAATATGTATTGCACAAGTGCGAGTCGTGCAAAAAACTTCACTACACCAAATTGCACCTAAACAATAATGCCATTCTACTACCACAGCCATCCTTTCAGCTAATAGCATGCAAAGTATCAATGTTCTGTTCTTATCAGCTTATTGTTATGCATAAAGCAACTAAGGAAACCAAAAGAGGAGCACTAACTAGTCTGGAGCTGGCCAAATATGCGAACGAATCATACTAGTTCGTAGAAATTAGGCTACAACAGATCATTGATGGTAAATTACAGAAGAAAAAAGAACATCTACTGCGGTGGAGAGGCAGCAAACGAGGCAGGCAGAGCAGAGCATGGGACCTTCTGGATATCTCCCATAGCATACACTTATGATCTCAAGCAAACAGATTGATATAGCATCATTCATGCAAATGGAAGAAAAGGAGGGAGTTTGTGGCAACTTACAGCATATCGATCAGCATGTCCGTCATCTCCTGCTCTGTGACATGAAATGTGACTGCACTGTACATGGGAGAAGATCATGTTTTCGTAAACACTCCAGCAATAGCAATCCAGGGCCTTCTTCTCCTGCTCGTTCTTTTTCTCCTAGGCTTGCTCCTTCTTATCCTGGGTGTGCTCCTTCTTCTCGTACAACAGCAGCAACATCAGGTTAATGACAACAGTAGATTGACAACAGCAGCAGGTCAATAACAAAAAACAGACCATAATAAGATGCATCCAAACGATTCTCAACAGGAATAAGATGCATCTACAGACCAGAATACCTTGTCAAGTAGCCAAGCATGATCTAATCTGGAAGGGCAAGATTAGCAGGCAAGGAAAATACTTAACAAGGTAATTCAGGGTCAGAGCAAATTGGAGATGCAAGGGGTCGTCTGCAGAAGCACCCAACAGTTTAATTGAAGCAAATTGGAGATGACAGGGTGGTCAAATGATCATACCATGATAGTATATAGAAACCATTGAAGGACATCATGCATGCTGAAAGATCATAACATGGTTGAATTTTAATTGAATCACATCATGGAAATTTTAATTGAATTCAGTTAAATTTGTGCTACTGCTACTGTTATATGCTTTTTTGTTTGAGATAACAGTACATAAATCATCAGACCAGATATAGATTATATGCTTTCAATGAATGTAAATACATATATGAAGTTTCACAGAAGAAATCGCTAACAACAGAAATGCATCATTATTCTTAATCCCACATCATCAGTTTGCGCAAGTTGCAGCATCATGAAGCAATTTCCACTCCAATCCAGGAAGAGCACTACTACTTGCAGATAACCAGAGTTCAACAAAGATACACGTATTATTAGTTTGCCAAACATGGAAGTGTTCGGTTCAGAAAGATGCAGTACAAATGGCCAAACATAGATGCGTTCTGTTTCAGAAGAATCTGAAAGCCAGATCTCATCTGGAAGCCAAACTTGCATTGTTACAAACACATGGCAGAGATTAGTACAAGCACTTACTAATCAGGTCGGACTGAAGAAATCACTAGCAGCGGAAATGCATCATTCTAAATCTTCTCAGTTTGCAAAACAAGATTCAGCAAGCAATCAACCATTATGAACAAGCAGTAGCACTACTTGTTGCAGACGCAACGCAAGGGCTCGGTTTACAAGAGTAAAAAAAGACAGCATTAGTAAGATCATGTAGTAACACAACTGCAACACTTTCTAGATAGATAATCAGTTTGCAAAAGCAACACGTTCAGTTCTTACATCCAACCAGCCAACAAAGCGTTGGCAATCACTCAGCACACGCACTACGGCTACCACTATTTTCAGATAGAGACAAGCAGAGTCAACAACGACCATATATGCAAATCAACCAGAATTTTACCTGCCCCTGGTGGCGCCGGAGATGGATGCTTCTGTTGCTGGCTTTCACCTCCCCTGACGCTACTGCTCATGGACGGAAAATGCATCACGTCAGGGAAGAGGATGGAAGGGAATGCAATGGAAGAAGAAATCAAAAAGGAGAGGAGAGGAGAGGGGGCTGACCGTCGGGGTTCTCCATGGCGTCGGCGTCGGGACAGCTTTCCCGTCCATGCCATGGCGGCCCGGAGCGCGAGCGACGACGACGTGCTAGATGGATCTGGTAGTGAGAGGAGACGAGGTGAGGAAGAGAGGATCTGGTAGGGATAGGAGACGAGGTGAGTAAGAGAGGGGACCAACCTTAGTCGCCGGAGACACGCCGACGATGCGGTGTACCAAACCCTATCCACGGGAGACGGTCGTGCATGTCTGCTAGAGCACGCGAGCACCGGATCTGGGCAGAGCGAGAGGTCGCCACCGCCCCTCCCCCGCCGCGGGGCCGGGTGCGGGTCACCTCCCACGAAAGGAGAAAGAGACGGAGCCGGCGCGGACATGGATGGGACTCGGACGCGCTCGCGGTCGGTGGTGGCGACCATTTCCACGACGGCCAGTGAAGGGGTGGGTGGCGGCGAGGGGAGGGATCTGAGGTGGGGAGGGGAGAGGTAGGTGGCGGCGGTGAGGATCTGAGGTGGGGAGGGAGGGATGGGTGGCGGCGAGGGGAGGGATCTAGATCGGGAGCGATGATTCTGGCCGGAGGCGAGGGAGGAGTGGAGGGGGGGGGGGAGGGGAGGGTGCAGATGAGGGGAGAGGTGGGCGGCGGAAGGAAGGGAAGGACGGGGCGGCGATGGAGCAATGGTCGACAGGGAGAGGAGTGGGGCGGGTGGTCGACGGGGAGCGAGGCGATGAGGAGCAGGCGCGCGGGCGCGAACGGCAGGAGCAGGTGGTCATCCACGAAGGCGAGGAGGAGCGGCGGGATCGGCCGCCGTAGGTGGCGGCGGCGGTCCAATGGATGGAAAGGGAAGAGGGGTTAGGGTTTGGGCTGCGCGGAGAGGAGTGGTGTGCGGGGGAGAGGAGGAGAGGGGGGAGGAGTGGTGTGCCCGCGAGGGGGGAGGAGTGGGTGAGTGGTGGCATTTTGCCAATGACAGGTGGGCCCGTGAGGAATTAGGCCCACATGTCAGTGTCCTCAACGACATGTGGTTTAGGTGAGTGGAGCTGCTTTCGGGTGGGTCTGGGTGGGGAGAGGGTGTGGGCCGTTGGATCTGGCAGGATCCGACGATCTCTAATGCTTGATCCGCGTGACATGCCCATTGACCAATCAGAATGAAGTGCACTTTGATGATGTTATGACCATCTAAAATGGTCGTAATCAATTTTCCATTTTTCTAGTGCCCAAAATGAGTTTTTTTGTGAAGGATCTACCATATATTTGTTGCAAAATTGGACCTAATCAATTTTATAAAATACTAGGACATATTTAATGCACAATTTACAAAATGGTTGGGTGTCAAAAGTTTTGATCCACCTCTGGTGAAAAAGACATATTCCCGCCGATTCAGCTGTAAGCGGGTCAAATTTGAACTCTAGATGCCTTATAGTTTGCTTTCTATTTTTTCCAAAAATCATTTCTAGGTACATAAGGATCTATTTAATCAGAGAAACACCAAACAAATTCCAAGATTCATCCACTAGCTAGGAACGGTCAAGCCCGCCGTTCTGACCGCATTTTGAAACAGGCATAAAAAATTAAAAAAAAAATAAAAATTGGAAAATCTTCGCATTGTGTCATTATATGTGACCAAGTTTCCAGGAAAAATAATAAACTTATAATATGGTAATTATTTTAAAAAAGTGTTCTCAGAAATGAGCTATCATGCGTGAAGATTCATGGCTTTCTAGCCAAATGATCAATCTTATGGCCACATTCATGGCATAGTTTGTTCAAACAATCTCATATCATGCACAAGGGGGCATCTTGGAATTCCAAACAATGTTGCCTAAGGGAGTTTTCATTTTCTTTTCACAGAAAATTCATTTTCCATTTTCCGAGTGCCTGAAATGTGTTTTTTTTGTGAAGGATCTACCATATATTTGTTGCAAAATTGGACCAAACCAATTTTATAAAATACTAGGCCATATTTAATGCACAATTGACAAAATGGTTGGGTGTCTAAAGTTTTGATCCACCTCTGGTGAAAAAGACAAATTCCCGCCGATTCCACTAGAAGCGGGTCAAATTTGAACTGTAGATGCCTTATAGTTTGCTTTTTATTTTTTCCAAAAATCATTTCTAGGTATATAAGTATCTATTTAATCAGAGAAACACCAAAAAAATTCCAAGATTCAATCACTAGCTAGGAACGGTCAAGCCCGCCGTTTTGACCGCATTTTGAAACGGGCATAAAAAATTTAAAAAAAAATCAAAAAATTGGAAAACCTTCGCATTGTGTCATTATATGTGACCAAGTTTCCAGGAAAAATAATAAACTTGTAATACGGTAATTATTTTAAAAAAGTGTTCCCAGAAATGAGCTATCATGCGTGAAGATTCATGGCTTTCTAGGCAAATGATCAATTATGGCCACATTCATGGCATAGTTTGTTCAAACGATCTCATATCGTGCACAAGGGGGCATCTTGGAATTCCAAACAATGTTTCCTAAGGGAGTTTTCATTTTCTTTTCACGGAAAATTCATTTTCCCTTTTTCGAGTGCCTGAAATGAGTTTTTTTTGTGAAGGATCTACCATATATTTGTTGCAAAATTGGACCAAACCAATTTTATAAAATACTAGGCCATATTTAATGCACAATTGACAAAATGGTTGGGTGCCAAAAGTTTTGATCCACCTCTGGTGAAAAAGACAAATTCCCGTCGATTCAGCTGGAAGCGGGTCAAATTTGAACTGCAGCTGCCTCATAGTTTGCTTTTTATTTTTTTCCAAAAATCATTTCTAGGTACATAAGTATCTATTTAATCAGAGAAACACCAAAAAAATTCCAAGATTCAACCACTATCTAGGAACGGTCAAGCCCGCCGTTTTGACCGCATTTTGAAACAGGCATAAAAAATTCAAAAAATTGGAAAACCTTCGCATTGTGTCATTATATGTGACCAAGTTTCCAGGAAAATTAATAAAGTTGTAATACAGTAATTATTTTCAAAAAGTGTTCTCAGAAATGAGGTATCATGCGTGAAGATTCATGGCTTTCAAGCCAAATGATCAATCTTATGGCCACATTCAGGGCATAGTTTGTTCAAATAATCTCATATCGTGCACAAGGGGGCATCTTGGAATTCCAAACAATGTTGCCTAAGGGAGTTTTCATTTTCTTTTCACAGAAAATTCATTTTCCATTTTCCGAGTGTCTGAAATGAGTTTTTTTTGTGAAGGACCTTCCATATATTTGTTGCAAAATTGGACCAAACCAATTTTATAAAATACTAGGACATATTTAATGTGCAATTGACAAAATGGTTGGGTGTCAAAAGTTTTGATCCACCTCTGGTGAAAAAGACAAATTCCTGCCGATTCAGTAGGAAGCGGGTCAAATTTCAACTGCAGATGCCTCATAGTTTGCCATTTATTTTTTCCAAAAATCATTTCTAGTTACATAAGTACCTATTTAATCATAAATACATGGTTTGGTTGCGATACGTCGAGGTTTGGATGGTGGGCGAGGGCCCCAACTCTAGAGCATGTAAACTCGCATGCCCGCCGCGTGGTCACCGCGTGACCGTGGCATTGCCATGTGTTCTCAACGGCCTAGGCATGTCTAGTGGGTTGGGCACTCCCTAGGTAGGTGCTAGGAAGAAAATCACAACATAAGATTCTCACGAGGAGACCGATCGATGCTCAAACATGAATAAGCAGCCAAGTGTTTGATTAGCGGTACGGGAAACGCACATGGATAATGGGCGTGAGTTTTGGCTGAGGATGATCAGTTACTAAGAAGACCGTCTTTACAAATTTTCATCTCAAAAGGAGGAGCCTAGGTGGTACTTGCTTTGCAAAGTACCACACCGGACAAAAATACCAATGTTGATGTTGGGCTCAAAATAATGAATGGATTGAGCTGTCATTTGGTGGAGGATGGTTATTTGGGTATAGGAAAGCAATGTAGAAAATGGATACCATTTAGACATGCCAAAATGGTACTTCCTTCACAAAGTGCTGCTCTTAACAGAATAGGAAAATGAATATTGTTGAGTTATTTTTGAACTAGGCAAGGAAGGTTTTTGACATATTTGATGAAGATATGATCCAAACAATTTATGAGAATTTTTTGGGAATTTTTGGAATAACAGAAATATAGGTTGCTTCACAACCTAGGGCAAAAATTGACACATGGACATGACACATAGGCAAAACTGATGAGATGGCGCCTAGTCATCACAACCCACCACAATCTACAAGGCTATGACCATCTATATTGGTCGTTAACAACTAGAAATAAGGCAGCGGACCAGCAGTGTTTGCTTTATGACCATTTCGTGTAAGGACATTATGACCTTTCTGACCAAAATGGTCGCAATGGTTTAGGGTTTGGAGCCCCCCGAACAGCTTTTGACCAATTGGTCTCAAATGGTCATAGATCTATGACCAATTCTTCCAGGGTCACTGACAGAAGGTCACTAGTTGACATATTTCTTGTAGTGTTGGTTGATTTCCACCTTCGGCTGCACTGCTTGTTTGCTTCTCCAAACTTGACAGGATCGTTCCGCACTGCATTCAGCAACTCAACGTATGAATAAGCTAATTTCATCTTGCGGTGGTCATTGCACCTACTTACGAATGTAGGAATACCTGGAGCACCATGAGGGTAGCTGACGGCAGGTAGATGCAGCCATATAAATTTTGTGCAGTTCTACCAAAATTGAGGTTTGTATCCCTTACCATTATGAGAATTCTTCTTGAAGTTGGTAGAATGTGACGGCTTGTTCTTTGCATCAAACTTGCCTTTCCCCCGAGATTTGTTCTTATTGTTTTGGGGCTGGTTGGGCTGGAAGTTCTTCTCGTGTACCATGTGGGCACTAGAAGCTCCCTCAGCGACCCGAGCACATGTGTCTTTTGCTCTCGCCTTCTCCTCAAAATCAAGAGTGCTAATGAGATCCAAAACAGAAAAATCATGTCTCTTGTTTTATAGAGAAGTAGCAAAATTGTTCCACGAAGGTGGAAGCTTGGCAATGATGGTCCCAGCAACAAATTTGTCTGGCAACACACACTTGAAGTACTCAAGTTCCTTAGAGGGAGATTGTATCTCATGAGTCTGCTGAACAACAGAGCGCTCATCAGTCATCTTGTAGTCACAGAATTGCTCCATGACGTACAACTCGTTGCCAGCGCCCGAGGGCCCAAACGTGGCCTCGAGCACATCACACATGTCTTTGCCGCTGTCAAACGACATATATGAATCCACAATGGAATCGTCAAGAACACTCAGCAGGGCGGCTTTGAAGAGGGTATCCATGTTCTGAAAAGCTTCCTGCCATGTAGGATTAAGATCGCCCTCAGGCTTACCCTTAGTGGCGTCATAGCAGTACATCATCTGAAACCAATATACTGCTCTTGTGCGCCACCTTTTATATTGCACTCCCTTAAAAGTAGGCGGCTTCAAAAGCGCAGCAAAACCACTCGGAGTAAATTGCTTGTAATTAGGTTTTTGGATTAGATTGTTGAATATATGAGCAATTTAGTATGAGATTTAATCCGAATCAGCAATAAATAGATTATAAAGACAATTGCAAACATCAAAGTAATGATGCGGACTAAACCAGGAGGACAGAATCACATACTGTACAGCGGGAGCAGAACCGATGTGGTTGATGTTGTCACTCATGTCATTAATGAAGAGGTTACCGAGGTCGGGGAAGAAGGCTGTCATTGAGGAAGTCGTCGCTGGCAGCAGTCACAGGAGTGTGCTCCCCAAAAACCTGATCGCCCCTCTCCCGTACAGGATCATGAAAGGCGGGGTTCGGAGGATTGCTGTCCCTTCTCGCGGTGCACGCCGAAAGGAGGGTTGGAGAAGAATTGTGTGGCGGCGCTAAGATCTGGAACGGTGCGAAACCATATGATACAGCGGCGGCTAGGTTAGAGCATGTCAGGTCAGTCGTGCGAGTATAATAGTAGGCCTTTGGCCCCCAAACCCCACGTCCAAGTTGATAATAGCTCAAAAAAATTCAATAATTGCCCCACCAAGGTTTGTCTAAAAAACGGAGTAATTAAGGCATCCGTTAGTCCCTTTAGTATAAATACTATATCATTAATAATGGCCCCACCTTTTGTCTCACAACGTATGTTGGAGTACAACCGGCTACACGTTTACAATCCGCTTCTCTTCTCTCTCCTCTTCTCTCTCCTTCAACTAAGCACAAATACTATATTTAAGTCCTTATAGCCTGCTTATGTCATCTAATTGTAGTACTTTCTCTAAAGTTACTCTCCACTGTGTAGTCTGAAATGCCGGGCGTGCAGCGGGCGGTGCCCTCGGTCGGCGCGCCGCTTCAACGGCGGAAGAAGTGAGAGGTCGCGTCGCTCTGACTTGCCATCAATGTGGAGCGGCGGGCTCAGCTGGCGCCAGGAGGGAAGCGCACACGGGAGGGGGGAGGGTTTTTTGTTGGGCCAAGAAGGTGAGAAGCCAACTTGGGATCGGTCCGGACGGGGAAATATCATGTGCTCCCATACTCTGCGTATGACACTAGTCTATGTTACTACTCCCTCCTTTCCGGTTTATAGAGATGTTTAGAGTGACATAGTAATATGGTACAATTTAAGTTACTCCCCACTATGACCTGCCTTGGCCTCTCCCAGCGCTCCACCATGTATAGCTGCTAAGCCTGCCACGTAGGCATAAAATATGATGTGGCACCAATAAACTAAGCACCCATGCATTGAAGACTTGAGTTACTAAGTCATTTAATGCACTTAGCACCTCATCTAAGAGCATGGTTAATAGTATAGCCAGCTGCTGGCTATAAGCCAGTGCCATGTCATCTACAGCCCATCTTATAGTCAACATGTACAATACTAGACTAAAAGAGTGTACTACATTTTTATTATGTGGCCAAGCTTTCATTCGCACAAAGTGCCTAGGAGCACGTGCTAGAGCTGGCTCTTCACGAAGAGCCTGCTTACCTTCTCTCTCCTCTTCTCTTTCCTCCAACTAAGCAGAAATATACTAGTTTATTCCTTATAGCCTGCTGACTCAACTCTATTGTACATGCTCTAAGCAAATCTAAGCACCTACCAGCACCCCCTTGACCGTGGACCTTGACGGTGTACGTCACCATGCGTCTCATAATTTTCCTCGTCATCATCTGATTCCTAGAAGATCTCACCCACATCATCATTAGCATGCAGTCGCCTTGATAGACAACGTGGGCAAAAGGAGTAGAGGCGACTGGGGACGCACCACCACCATGTCATCGGCACTCCGTTCTTGCTCGTGTGCGTGTAGCGTGCATGTTTTTCCATCAGTGCTAGCTCTAAGGCCGAGTGAGGGAGTCCTGGACTAGGGGGTGTCCGGATAGCCGAACTATCATCATCGGCCGGACTCCAAGACTATGAAGATACAAGATTGAAGACTTCGTCCCGTGTCCGGATGGGACTTTCCTTGGCGTGGAAGGCAAGCTTGGCAATACGGATATGTAGATCTCCTACCATTGTAACCGACTCTGTGTAACCCTAGCCCTCTCCGGTGTCTATATAAACCAGAGGGTTTTAGTCCGTAGGACGAACAACCATTACAACAATCATACAATAGGCTAGCTTCTAGGGTTTAGCCTCCTTGATCTCGTGGTAGATCCACTCTTGTACTACCCATATCATCAATATCAATCAAGCAGGAGTAGGGTTTTACCTCCATCGAGAGGGCCCGAACCTGTGTAAAAACATTGTGTCCCTTGTCTCCTGTTACCATCCTCCTAGATGCATAGTTCGGGACCCCCTACCCGAGATCCGCCGGTTTTGACACCGACATTGGTGCTTTCATTGAGAGTTCCTCTGTGTTGTCACCGATAGGCTTGATGGATCCTTCAATCATCAACAACCACGCAGTCCAGGGTGAGACTTTTCTCCCCGGACAGATCTTCATGTTCGGCGGCTTTGCACTGCGGTCCAATTCGCTTGGCCATCTGGAGCAGATCGAAAGCTACGCCCCTGGCCGTCAGTTCAGATTTGGAAGCCTAAACTTCATGGCTGACATCCACGGAGACTTGATCTTCGATGGATTCGAGCCATAGCCGAGAGCGCCGCACTGTCACGATGGGCATGATTTAGCTCTTTCGCCGGACAGTGCCCTGGAGGCCGCACACGAGTCCGCTCCGACCCCTAGTTCGGAGCCGACCGCGCAGATCGAGGACAGGTGGCTGGACACCGCCTCGAGAGCTGCGATCTCTACGGCGATGGAGCCAAACACTGACCTTGTCCCTCGTAAATCTCGTGACCTTGAGGTGCCGGACTCCTCGCCGGACTCCGAACCTCCTGCGCCCCTACCAATCGAATCCGATTGGGCGCCGATCATGGAGTTCACTGCCGCGGACATCTTTCAACACTCACCCTTTGGCGACATCCTGAATTCGCTAAAACATCTCTCGTTATCAGGAGAGTCCTGGCCGGACTACGGTCAGGATGGTTGGGATGCGGACGACGAAGAAATTCGAAACCCACCCACAACCCACTTTGTAGCCACTGTCGACGATCTAACCGACATGCTAGACTACGACTCCAAAGACATCGACGGTATGGACGACGATGCCGGAGACGACCAAGAACCAGCGCCTACGGGGCACTGGAAGACCACCTCGTCATACGACATATACATGGTGGACATCCCAAAGGATGGGAACGGCGAAGAAGCAGCGAAGGCAGATTCCCCTAAGAAACAGCCCAAGCACCGACGTCAGCGGCGCCGCTCTAAATCCCGCCACAGCAAGAATGGAGATTCCGGCACCGGAGATAATAACACCCCAGAAAGTGCCGAAGACAACCCCCTCCAGCAAGATTCAGCGCACGAGGACGGAGAAGCCAGCCCTCACGAGAGAGCGGCAGACGAAGAGGTCGAGGATGATAATTACATGCCTCCCTCCAGAGACGAGGCAAGCCTCAACGACGACGAATTTGTCGTGCCCGAGGATCCCGTCGAACAAGAGCATTTTAAACGCAGGCTTATGGCCACGACAAACAGCCTAAAGAAAAAGCAGCAACAGCTCAGAGCTGATCAAGACCTGCTGGCCGACAGATGGACCGAAGTCCTCGTGGCCGAAGAGCATGAACTCGAACGCCCCTCCAAAAGCTACCCAAAACGCAAGTTGCTCCCCCGATTAGAGGAGGAGGAGTATAAACCCTCAAAACCAGCGCACAATACGGCAGACCGACCACCTCGTGGCCGCGACAGAGAGGCATCTAGGCCCTCCATCAGGACCGTACCCCGGCATCACTCGAAAAGTACGAAGCCACATAGGAATGCGCCGGACTTGCGAGACATATTGGAGGACAAGGCAAGACAATCAAGATCGATCTACGGATCACGTGGGCGCCCCACAAATGCGAGACGACTACCGTCGCGCCGGATACAGCAACTCCGGCCGGGCCGAACACAGTAGACAAAGCTCTCTTGAGCTACGTCGCGATATTGCCTAGTATAGAGGCACCGCACACCCACTATGCTTCACAGATGAAGTAATGGATCATCAAATCCTTGAAGGGTTTTAACCCGTGAACATTGAATCCTACGATGGCACAATAGACCCCGCGGTTTGGATCGAAGACTATCTCCTCCATATCCACATGGCCCGCGGCGACGATCTCCACGCCATCAAATATCTCCCACTCAAGCTTAAAGGACCAGCTCGGCATTGGCTTAACAACTTGCCAGCAGAGTCAATTGGGTGTTGGGAGGACCTGGAAGCCGCATTCCTTGACAACTTCTAGGGCACATATGTGCGACCACCGGACGCTGATGACCTAAGCCACATAATTCAGCAGCTAGACGAATCGGCCAGACAATTCTGGACACGGTTCCTAACAAAGAAAAATCAAATCATCGACTGTCCGGATGCAGAGGCCCTCACAGCCTTCAAACATAACATCCGCGATGAGTGGCTGGCCCGACACCTAGGACAGGAAAAGCCTAAATCCATGGCAGCACTCACATCACTCATGACCCGCTTCTGTGCGGGGGAGGACAGCTGGCTAGCCCGCAGTAACAACCTCAGCAAAAATGCTGGCAGTCCGGATACTAAGGACCGCAATGGCAGGTCACGTCGAAACAAAAACAAACGCCGCGTTAACAACGATAACACTGAGGATACGGCAGTCAACGCTGGATTGAGAGGCTCTAAACCCGGTCAGCGGAAGAAGCCATTCAAAAGAACCACTCCGGGTCTGTCCAATTTGGACAGAATACTCGACCGCTCTTGCCAGATACATGGCACCCCTGAAAAGCCAGCTAATCACACTAACAGGGATTGTTGGGTATTCAAGCAGGCAGGCAAGTTAATTGCCGAAAACAATGACAAGGGGCTGCATAGCGATGACGAGGAAGAGACCCGACCGCCGAACAGTAGAGGACAGAAGGGTTTCCCCCCACAAGTGCGGACGGTAAACATGATATACGCAACCCATATACCCAAGAGGGAGCGGAAGCGTGCACTTAGGGATGTATATGCGATGGAGCCAGTCGCCCCGAAGTTCAATCCATGGTCCTCTTGCCCGATCACTTTCGATCGAAGGGACCACCCCACCAGTATCCACCATGGCGGATTCGCCGCATTGGTTTTAGACCCAATCGTCGATGGATTTCACCTCACCAGAGTCCTGATGGACGGCGGCAGCAGCCTGAACCTGCTTTATCAGGACACAGTGCGCAAGATGGGCATAGACCCCTCAAGGATTAAACCTAAAAATACGACCTTCAAAGGCGTCATACCAGGTGTAGAGGCCAATTGTACAGGCTCGGTTACAGTGGAAGTGGTCTTCGGATCCTCGGATAACTTTCGAAGCGAGGAGTTAATCTTCGATATAGTCCCGTTCCGCAGTGGCTATCATGCTCTGCTCGGACGGACCGCGTTTGCAAAGTTCAACGCGGTGCCGCATTATGCATACCTCAAGCTCAAGATGCCAGGCCCTCGAGGAGTCATCACGGTCAACGGAAACACTAAACGCTCCCTCCGAACGGAGGAACACACAGCGGCTCTCGCGGCAGAAGTACAGAGCAGCCTCTTAAGGCAATTCTCAAGTTCGGCCGTTAAGCGACCGGACACGGCCAAACGCGCCCGGAGTAACATACATCAAGACCACCTGGCACGTTCCGAGCACGCGTAGCAATGCGGCCCCAACCCCAGCCCTTGGATGATTGCAAGATTAGTCCTTCACGTACATCATTATGCTCTGGAGATTCCATGGGCATAGGGGGAGGGGCACGACCATGACAGGCCCAGAGTGCGGCTCAACCACACCAGGGGCTCCCAAGTGTGTCGCTCTTTTTCTTTTTTCTTTTTCTTACCCATAGGACTCCGTTCACCAGAGGCCCTGTCCGGCAGCAGACTTGTCGAACTAACGATGCAACAGCTAGGGAAGGAGAAAGGCTACGACGAACACTTAGGTGGTCTCCATTACGAGCATTAAATCTGTTTCATACACCATTCCGCAGCCTACCCCTGGAGGGGGACATGTTTAATTAGTCCAATCCCTTGCTTACCGCACTATTTGTATCGCTCCACATTCATGCCAGTATTTCTGAATAAACAATGCCTCGCTTTTTGCTTATAGCTGCATTTCTTTTTATATATATATGTTCATTTACGACATCCTGCATCCGTACACTTTGGTACGGCCGAATACACCAGGGGCTTAAGTTCCCCGCATTATGGTGTGATAAGTCCGAACACTTTCCCAAGTGCGGCGTGCCGACCATATAGAATTATATGCATCGGCTCCGAATCATGTCTTGGGTCAATAGTTGGGTTTGCCCGGCTCCCATGTTTTGGTACCTTATGTTCCGTTTTATCCGCTAAGGTAGCACTGGGAGAACCACTGCGATTGCGCCCCGGTTGAGCTGGGCGAGCGCCTCAGTGGAGAAAGCTAAAACTGACCGTCATGATAAGGCGAGAGCTGGTCACTGTTCGAGAGGTCTTTTCGAGTCCCTAAAGACTTATGCCGCTTAGAGCGAGGAACCGGCTTTATCCGGCCCAGGCGTGGATAGCGCCCCGAACTCGGTCTTCCGAATACTAGGGGCTTCGCCGAAATTTAAAATTATAGAATTCTATTGCTAAGTGAGAGTGTTCAAGCATTATAAGTCCGGTTGCCTTGTTCGTTGCGTTGAGCGCCTCCCTAGATGGACCCAAAAATGGGAACAAGAGCGCTCAAGTTTATCCCGAACACCCCAGCACTCGTGGCATGGGGGCTGAAGCCGACGACTTGCCATCTCTCAGATTTGATAAACGGCCGCACAGAAGGTAATATTTTAAATTAATAGGCGTTGCTTAGCGCATATGAACAAAGTTTTCAACACACAGGATAACACATTGCGGGTCTACTCAAATATTACATCTTTGGAGCTCTCACCCTTCAGGACACTCTTATAGTACATTTCGGGCATGCGATACTCCTTGCCCGCCGGCGGCGCGTCCGTTAGAAGCTTCTCAGCATCCAGCCTGCCCCAGCGCACTTTTGCATGGGCAAGGGCCCGACGGGCACCTTCAATGCAGGCAGAACGCTTGATGACTTCCACCCAGGGACATGCATCCACCAGCCGTCGCACCAGGCCGAAGTAGCTCCCAGGCATGGCCTCTTGGGGCCACAGCCAAACTATGAGGCCCTTCATGGCCTGTTCGGCTACCTTGTGGAGCTCGACCAGCTGCTTCAGCTGGTCGCTAAGGGGCACCGGATGTCCGGCCTCAGCATATTGAGACCAGAAGACCTTCTCCGTCGAGCTCCCCTCCTCGGCCCGGTAGAATGCGGCAGCATCGGACACGCTGCGAGGCAGATCTGCAAACGCTCCTAGAGAGCTCCGAATTCGGGTAAGTAATAGGTAATTCACATTCACATGCTTGCTTTGCATGAAAAATGCCTTACCCGCCGCTATCTTCTTCACCGCCTCGATCTCCTGGAGGGCCCTATGGGCTTCGGCCTTAGCGGCTTTGGCACTCTCAAGAGCCGAGGCAAGCTCGGACTCTCGAGTCCTCGTGTCGCGCTCCAAACTCTTGTGCTTTTCCACAAGAACCTGGAGCTCTTGCTGCACCTCCGCCACCCGCGCCTCCTTCTTCTCCCGGTCGGCTCGCTCTGCGGCCGCATTGCGTTCAGCCGCAGATACCGCCTCCTTCAGGGTCGCCACCTCGTTCATGGCCCCTGGAGTACCCACGTTATCCTTGTTTCTTTTCTTGCAACCAAAATTCTTTTCTATAAGGTACAAATTCAATACGGTGTTACTCACCTTCCCTGTCCTCGAGCTGCTTCTTGGCACGGCCGAGCTCACTCTCGGACCGCTCGAGTTTCTGCTTTAAAGCATCGACCTCCGCAGTCAGTGCGGCAGAGGTCAGTAGCGCAGCCTGCAATCCCATATTGACAAAAAATTTAGACCTCCTGCGTATATCTTTTTAGATCCTCAGTCCGGCTTTTCTTTCTGAACACCGAACCGAGCATCAGGGGCTACTGTCTATGCGGTATTACATTACATATTTTTACCTCAAAGCCCGTTAGAAGGCTGCTACAGGCTTCGGTCAGCCCGCTCTTGGCGAGCTGAACCTTCTGAATCACCGCACTCATGATAGTGCGGTGTTCTTCCTCGATGGAAGCGCCGTTGAGCGCCTCCAACAAGTTATCCGGCACCTCCGGTTGGATGGAGGCCGCCGGTGTCACGGTCTTGCCCTTCTTATGAAGGGGCCGCCTGCCGGACTCTGGAACCACTGCAGGTTCCGATGCAGAGTCCGGTGCAATGTCCGGGAGGCTGCCTTGCGGCACCTCCGGAGCCTCCTCCTGATGGGTCCCCTCCTGGGATCCCACCTCGGCATTGTCAGCGTCACGGGGAGTTGAGGCGGTCGGAAGGGAATCCACATCCGACGGAGCCAAGGACCCGCTCGATGAAGCGGGAAGTTCGTCCTCGGCCGGACTACAGGTTGCATGCTGCATTAGAAAGACACCGTGTGACAAAAAGAAAAATTATAAATCATTCAGGAATCCGGATACTTACGATCTTGCCGGGGGCTTGGCCCTTGAGGGCCACTCCCCATCGCCGTCGCCGGCGTTGGCGGAGCAGTCCGGAGGAAGGGTCCTTCACTTCTTGGACCCTTCGGCCTCCCCTGTTGGGGAAGCCTTCCTTTTTTTCTCTCCCCCCTTTTGGGGAGAGGCCTCTTTCTCCTCCTCGTCTTCGGGGGAGGAGTCCGCCTCGGAGCCATCGGACGACGAGTGCGATACCACCTAGCGCCGGGAACTTCTTCGGGTTCCCATGGCCTTCTTCTTGGCCTTCTTCTCCGGCACCACATATAGTGCCGGGACTAGCAGCCCCGTTAAACGGGTATCCGCTGGGTCTTCGGGGAGGGGAGCCGGACAGTTAACCTGTCCAGACGTCCTCTGCCATTCCTGTTAAAGGCAATGGGAGTTTTAGAGCCCGCATAGAGTCAAACTATGAAAGAAATGAATGTCCCATAGCATAGCTTACCGCGCCGGCCGGGCGTTGCGTGCTGAATCCGCGATCTTCAGTCGTGGATGCGGGGGCTTCTCCGCCCTTGAACAGCACCCTCTAGGCAGCTTCGCACGTTGTGTCAAAGAGCCCGCTAAGGGTCCGGTGCTGTGCCGGATCAAACTCCCACAAATTGAAAGCCCGTTGTTGGCAGGGGAGAATCCGGCGGACGAGCATGACCTGGATCACGTTGACAAGCTTAAGCTTCTTGTTCACCAGGGTCTGGAGACAGGATTGGAGTCCGGTTAGCTCCTCCGAACTTCCCCATAGCAAGCCCTTCTCTTTCTAGGAGGTGAGCTACATGGGGGTACCAGATCTGAACGCGGGGGCTGCTGCCCATTTAGGGTCACGCGGCTCGGTGATGTAGAACCACCCCGATTGCCACCCTTTGATGGTTTCCACAAAGGCACCCTCGAGCCAAGTGACGTTGGGCATTTTGCCCACCATGGCGCCTCTGCACTCCGCTTGGTTGCCCTTCACGACCTTCGGCTTGACATTGAAGGTCTTTAGCCACAAGCCGAAGTGGGGCTGGATGCAGAGGAAGGCCTCGCACACGACGATGAACGCCGAGATGTTGAGGATGAAGTTTGGCGCCAGATCGTGGAAGTCTAGGCCGTAGTAGTACATGAGCCCCCGGACGAAGGGATGAAGTGGGAAACCCAGTCCACGGAGGAAGTGGGGAAGAAATACGACCCTCTCATGGGGCCTGGGGGTGGGGATGAGCTGCCCCTCGTCGGGTAGCCGGTGCGCGATGTCGCTGGACAAGTATCCGGCGCCGCGCAGTTTTTCGATGTGCCCCTCCGTAACGGAGGAGGCCATCCACTTGCCTCCCGCTTCGGACATGGCTGGACAAGGTTGATGCGAGGTGTGCGGACTTGGGCGCTGGAGCTCGAGTGCGCGGAGATGGATAGGCAAAGGAGGAAGAAGGCGTAAGTAAAAAGGGTGGATCCTTATCCCCTTATATATGGGCGGACAAAGACTATGCGTCCTCACTGGCCTGGTAAAACTCGCCTATCTCCCAAGCGCCACAATCAATGGCGCGGTTGGGTTACCCACGTCCGTATTGAAGGGAATCCCGGAATAAGGGGAACATGATCTCTACTTCAACAAGACGTGCCAAGGAAACCGCTTCGCTAAACGCGCTGAGGTGGTATAATAAAAACGATTCAAGTAAAGGCTTGGTAGTGGTGTGACATCTCGCCACAAAATACGTCAACAGATTGAACTTGTGTACATATTATTCTCTCTATGGTGGTATGTGGAATTTATTTTGCAGAGCCGGACACTATCCTGGTGTTCACAATCTTCTATGATTATTCGGAGGAGGAACCCGCCTTGCAATGCCGAACAATATGCGCGCCGGACTCATCGTCATTGAAGCCTGGTTCAGGGGCTACTGAGGGAGTCCTGGACTAGGGGGTGTCCGGATAGCCGAACTATCATCATCGGCCGGACTCCAAGACTATGAAGATACAAGATTGAAGACTTCGTCCCATGTCCGGATGGGACTTTCTTTGGCGTGGAAGGCAAGCTTGGCAATACAGATATGTAGATCTCCTACCATTGTAACCGACTCTGTGTAACCCTAGCCCTCTCCAATGTCTATATAAACCAGAGAGTTTTAGTCCGTAGGACGAACAACCATTACAACAATCATACCATAGGCTAGCTTCTAGGGTTTAGCCTCCTTGATCTCGTGGTAGATCCACTCTTGTACTACCCATATCATCAATATCAATCAAGCAGGAGTAGGGTTTTACCTCCGTCGAGAGGGCCTGAACCTGGGTAAAAACATTGTGTCCCTTGTCTCCTGTTACCATCCGCCTAGACGCACAGTTCGGGACCCCCTACCCGAGATCCGCCGGTTTTGACACCGACACCGAGGCTGCAGTCATCTTCGTCTCTGACTAGTAGTTGAGCAATGATGGCAAAGAGGTGCTGCAAGAGATGCGTATGCGCCGTTGCGTGCGAGCTTCGCCGTAGCACGACGAACCGGATGTCGCCGCGGATGGCGCACGCCTCCATGCAGCTGAGTGTGTGTGCATGCATGTGTTATTCACGTGCATTCTGCGGCTGAGCATGTGTGCGTGCACGTGTTGTGTACGTGCGTTGTGTGCTCCATGCTATGCGTGTATGTGCATGAGTTGGATCGGATGGAGTTAGTGCGTTGGCTTGTGTACATGCGTGGCTGCATGCGTCCTGTACATGCGTGGCTTGTTGCGTCGTTATCAATAATTCAATATAAACTACTCCCTCCATTCCTAAATATAAGTCTTTCTAGCAATTTCAAATAGACTACAACATACGGATGTATGTAGACATATTTTAGAGTGTAGATTCATTCATTTTGTTTCGTATGTAGTCCCTTATTGAAATCTCTAAAAAGACTTATATTTGGGAATGGAGGGAGTATAAAACATCTTCAACTTAGCATCCTGATGTACCGTTTGTAGTGGTTAGCAAAAAGTTCATGTTCTTTTATTTGTTTATAGGTGGGCAGGCGTCAAAAAACAGGGGAAAACGCGCAAGGTTCCTTGCAGATGCTCCACCGCGAGGTTCCTTGCTCCTTCTCGGTCATCGGTAAACTATGCTCTTCAACTCTTTTCTTTATCGTGAGCTTTGTTCATCCTTTTCCCAACACGCGAGACATCTAGCGTCAAGGTGCACGTGTCATGCAAGAAAGTGGAGATAATCAGATAAGCAGTGCGTAAGTGAGTCGTGCAATTCGATGGCACCTACGCAATATTTTTTCTCCTCGATGGCATGTGAATAGTGCACGTACTCAACGACGGAGCACGGGATGGTAGCAGTGACATGGTCAGCCCTTTTTTGGAGAGAGAGTACGTACTAAATAACTTTGATGTGTCCCGTCAACTCGCAGAACGACGAGAAGCTTGATTACGCCTTCTCCCTCGCCAGCGCGTGCGCGGTGGCTCGCAGCACGAGGAGAAACTTTTGCTTACAAGCGATGGACGTGCAGTAGTTCATTTGTGTCAGATTGCCAGAAGTACTACTGTAGAACCATCGACTTCCGGAAGAGGCGAAGAGCCAAGCGCAAGGTCACCTACTAACCTTAGGCTAGGCGTAGTGGGAGTACCATAAGTAGGGGTACCTCCTTTTTTTATTCTAGAAACAACCACACACGAATATCGAGGTGCTGGTTACGTAGAACAAATTTCCTGGAGTCCATGCTTAGCCCTCCTCTATCTCTCTTCTCAGCCAGCCAGCGGACGCACGGAGCCCATTGTCTATTTGCTAACATGCGGTCCCACATGTCAGTGAAAATGCAAGAGGACCCACAAAACCTGCACATCTTTCACCTCGACGTGCTGGTGATGAAAAACAAATCCAATAAAGATCTTCGGTGGCCTCTTTTGGAGTTACTCAAGAGTAGTAAGATTCTATTTACAGTTTAACCCAAGATGTACATCACGTGGCTTCAACTACCGCTCTATTTTCTTGCATGACACGACCTGGATGCTGGATGTCCCACGTGTCGGCAAAAGGAGGAAGCACCCGACCAAATCTTCAGTTGTGCTCTCGGATTAGACTAGTGTGCTAACTTAAAATTTTTATTATGTACTCCCTCCGTTCCAAAATACTTGACTTCCATTTGTCCAAAAATGGATGTATCTATATACTAAAACATGTCTAGATACAGCTATATTTTGACAAATAAAAGGCATGTATTGTGGAACGAAGGGAGTAGAATCGATGCAAGTTTTGGTATTGGGAAGAAGAGTACATCGATATATTGATAGAGCGCAATTTAGTAGATGTTCTAGAACTTTTAGCTAGCATAGAGGCTAGAGAAGAGACTAGTGCACTTGTTGATACTCCTACTAGAATGGAGGCTAGACATGAGACTAGATGCGAGGAAGCAACGTCTACTTCTTTACAGTCGAAGAAAAAAGAAGCACGCAAGATCGAGCCTCCGCATATCAACAATGAATGCATCGAGAAGGCACTAATCCAACTTACAGGAGCAGTTATGGAAGTTGGATATCTTCTAGTAAAATGTATTCTTGTGGTCCTTGTTTTCTTTGGTCTTGCTTTTCTAGTCAAAATTATCGTTGGAGTTCGTGCAAAACGGAGGTACGTTTGGGGTCGTGCGTTGGAGTTGGCCTTACAAGTCAGACCGCAGTTGAGGAAACTGACTATCGAGAAACCCCCACCTCGCCCGCCGCATGATGGCTGAAGTTAGAGAAACGACGAGGTTGAAGAGATTGCTCTAGCACAGACTCCAGGAAATATGGTGTCATATGGATGTCGTGGAGGTGGCGTGTGACGTACTCCTGGACGTGAATGCTTGTTCTGGCCCATGCCACCCAACTACTCCTACTACTTATATAGTACTAGTATCGAGGATTCGAGGTGCTCGTTACGTACAGCGAACACATTAACATATGGCTACAGTAAAAACACCCGCCCGACACACGAAGCATGTGAAGCTAGTACAAATAGTGTACTACTATTGTTGATTGGCCTCATCCGATAACCTGTTGCAATGCACGTACAATTATGTATTCAATTTTTTTTTGCCTCGTCGCACCACTCACTCAGAGAAGCGACTCGAAAGCCATTCATAAATTTAGTAATTTTATCACGGGCATCTCATTTTATTACATACCACAGGTCATCAACCCACATCGACAACGAGGATACATTATAAATACTAAAGTTTTCATCACACAACAAATAACAAGCAATGAAATGAACTTCAACTCAATCAATCCTCGGTGTTGGAAATGCTTGCTTTGAACCACAAGTGATTCTCTGGGACGGGCCATCTATTGTCGATCTCGAAACCAACGCAGGACTGATCATCCAGGCTGAAGCGGCCTACTATATCAGTACCAGGCTGAATCTTCCCCTGAATTTGTGTTGTGCACTCAATATTGCTGCATGGCATGTGGAGTCGGATGAAGAATGTCCAACATGTCGGCGAAACAAAGTTGAATTGTTTCTGGCAGTGCTATCAATCCTTCAGGATTTGTTTATATGTACGCATAATTTTAATGAAATTGTACTGTGATGCTATGAAGGTTTCAACTTTGGTTCCCGCGGGAAAAAAAGGTTTCAACTTAGGATTCATGTGTCTTGCCTCGAGATTATCTCGTTACAACATTCCATCAAATACAAATGAAACCACCATGGCTAATGCATCTCAATGGTTCGCAGATCAGCGCCAATATTCACATCACAACTGAAGACAGAGTTGTGAGAAGGTGTACAAATAAAGAAAAAAATATAACCGATCGATGATGTTCGTAGGCATGGCTCCATTTCCTTGGCACAGTGTTCATTGCTTGGCAGCTAGTTTCACCCAGCTCTGTAGCCAAAAAAGAGGTGTATGAAGGACACCACAATCCGATCATTTTGTGCAGCTCCACTAAAATCGAGCGGACCATCCCTATTTATAAAGATATCCAGTCAGTGTGATTACAATAATAGTGGAACTAGATGATGAAACATAACACACATAAATAGAAGCCGATCACCTCTACGATATCTCTTTAGGACTAACTTCTTGTTGGAGAAGATTAGGCACAGAGTTGGATGAGGAGGATAGCAAAACCAAGCTCCCTTTCCTCAGTCCCATAGAAATGTAAAAAAGTTGCCCGTGTGACATTTTGGTGGAACTGCACAAAACACTCTTTAGAAAAAAGTGATTTATGTAGTTCACCAAAAGGTCGCAATGGCAATGAGGTGAAAATGGATAGCCCTGTTTGCAAAAGGAGGTCGAAAGGAAACAATTACTTCCCAATAACACGAGTTGAAGATGCATACACCGACAAAAAAGAAGCATGTTCCATGTAATAAGGGAAATATAACACATGGTGGTTTATCAAAAATGGTTTGAGGACGAGATTACAAGATGGAAAGTACGTCAGCTGAGATACGATTTAAGAAAACAACTAAAGAAGATCCACATGCAGCAACGCGGGAAGATGGGCAGTGGAGCAAGGCCAGAGGAAGTTGTACCTGAGGTTCGTCGGGATGTTACTAGGAGGGCGCCGGCGGCCGGGATCTGCCCATACTACGGCAGCGAGCAAGTGGCAAAGGCCCTACCGCGCCGGAGCTTGGTCAGGGAGAACGACGGGTACCGCAGATCGGGACGTGCTGCCTCAACGCCGTCGAACGGAGAGACGATGCACATCCTCCCTTTCCGCCGGCGGACCGGATGCGGACGGATCACTGACCAACGTTGAGAGAGAGAGGCCACGACCGCCTTGTGTGAGATGGTGTGACGAGAGGCAAAACCATTTTTCCATTTTCCCCACGGCAATCATTTTATATTCTGTATGTGCCATTCAAGAATATATAACTTTATTTAATGCTAACGTGTCAAGTCGAACTTTGTTCCGTCTAGGCGTGGTACCCGACCCTCCTTCGAGTAAACAACCGCTACACGCATTAAATTATCACGTGGGTGCCTTTTCGTACAGAAACAAACTCCGCCGTGTACCCACGCGGGTGTGGCCGGGAACGAGACGTGAGTACGTGTGTCCTAAGTGCACTTCTTCTTTAGGTGCAGGTACGTACGTGGGTGGGTGTGAGAGAGATGATTTGTGCGAAACAGAGGCAATGTGTTGATGATATCTCAAACAGAAAAACATAACATATGCAATGTGTGTGAAACAGAGTCATGGACGTGGGATATCGATAGAATTGAAAATAGGGATGAAGTGTGTGGCTGCGCAATCGATAAAGAGTGCCATCGAATTTGTGTTTGCCTACGTCAAAGATATAGGGCGGCTGGCCTACTACAATTTGAGAGGGTAGAGGTGCGGTTTTTCTCCGTGGCATGGATACCTACCTACAACGTTCGACTATCGGTGTGTGTGTGTGGGGGGGGGGGAGGGGGCAGAGACCAATCAACTAGTATATGTGTGGGGAAGGAGAGAGACCTAGCTATGTATTGAGGGAGATTGATCGACATCCATGGATATGTGTAGCAGAGGAATAAGGTTGGGAAAAAGACAAAGGTAGAGCATCGGAGGGTTGGTGGTGGAGTGGCGTCTCACAAATGGTGGGAGAGGCCTGCTAGACAAATGGAGGGTATGAGTGCAATATCAATAAGAAAGGGCGGGGGATGTCTGTCCGTCTATGCACGTGCGTGTGAGAGACGGGTCGGGAGGTATTCAAGGATGATGAGGGGAGAAGATATGGTTGTGATAAGCATACGTAACTACATAGGAAGATCAACCGTCGTGTTTCCGAGAAAGGGAGAGACATAACTAGTGAGCTAAGTGTATCGGTGCTTGGTGAAAACGAATTATAGCCGACCTGGGTATATGTAGGGAGATCAGTTCATATACACGCCTGCATGTGTTAGAAGCAAATAAGGTCCGGAGCGACAGACAGAGGGAGAGGGTGCGGCTAGGAGGTGGTGCGAGAGGCCTACCATGTCGAGGAGGAGGAGTGTGCGAGTATGTGATCAATGAAAAGAGGGGTGGGAGAGTGCACCTGCGTGGAATCGTATTGGACATAGGGGGCATGGATGGTGAGAAGAGAAGAGGGGAAGTATATATGTGTTTGTTGTAGGCACACTTGCCTAGAGAGGTATATCGACCGGTGTGTGCCGGAAAGAAGGAGCCGGGGGCCTACACACACCGCGGGTGAACGACCTAAAGAGAAATAATGAACGTGCGTGATGGAGGGGACGCTAAGGGTGGGTGAGAGGGGGCAGGCGTGTGCATGCATGATTGAAAGTTAGCGCTAGCTAGCTACAAATAGAAGAGGATCGTGAAGGTGTAAAAGACGAACAAAGATCATAATTCATTACAAAAAAGTGGATATAGATACTTGAAGAAGATATCATAATGTAGAACATTGATTATAATTTGGGCTAATGTGTGGCTTTTGCAACTCAGGTCTAAATACTTGTCATAATGTATGGGGCGGGGCACTATACTTTATGTGATAAACACGATGTACGTATGGAACATGGTTTAGATTATGAATATATAGTTAGTACACCAAATGTAATATTATTTGGAATCAACATCAAGTGTATTCAAAAAATAGAATTCGAGTTCATGTAGTACACACAGTTCATATCTATCTCTATAGTAATCATGTGGTGTGTTATTAAGGTAATACATGAATGATGGTTGAAGTTGGCAACAATCATGATTGTAGATTCTTATTGAAATAGAGAAACGAATTCAAATTTGGCTCGAACTGCAGCGGTAGTATAGACATTTGGAATGCACTAAAATGTTGGTATGAGTAGGTTACATGCATTATACAGCAAGCGAAAATCTTTAATCGGACATAACATGGATTCATACTCCCTCCTTCCATCTATATAGGGCGTAATGAGATTTTTAAGACCGCCTTTGACTATTGACAAGATTAATAGTACATGACATGCACAATGTGAAAGTTATATCATTGAAAGAACCTTTCACAGACAAATTTAACGGTGTGCTTTGTGTAAGTTGCATGTCATATATTATTGCTCTAATATTTGGTCAAAGTTAGCATCGAAAAACGCATTAGGCCCTATATAGATGGAAGGAGGGAGTAGCTTTGAATAGCATTTGTATAGTAAAACGGGGCAAGACTCTCTTTGTGTGGTGTGAATAATTTTATTTTTTTTTGTTTTCTTTTTGGTTGAGGGAAGTGCAAATTGATTTGGTATGTACAAGTACAATATTACTACACGTTAGGCTTGTCCCTAAAATTCAACTCGTGTCTTGTTATATCCCGAAAATTCCGATATTGTGCTCCCAAAACTGGCGCCTTCACAACCCGCGTCTTGCTATCCCAAAATTACAACGCGCGCGAAAACTCCCTCCAGCTGCCAAATCCCGACACGCGAAATCCCCCTTCTAACCCTGAGCCAAAATGCCGCTAGTTCAAATCGGTGGGGGTACTTTTGTAACACACCCTACATTTTGGACAAGCGCGTCCCTAAGTCATGCTTCATCCCCTACCATCGCCCCCTTTTCGCCATTCGAAATCCTAGGCCGCCATAACCTCTCCGCTCCAGCCGCCAAACCCCACCCTCCTTCATCCACCACCTCACCGCTGCCCAGCCGGAGCCTCTTCCTCGATGATGTCGTCCACCGCAACAGCTCGACGTCCCTCGTCCACCTCCCCAGATGAGGATCCGTCGTCCATCTCGTCGTCCCGCCGGTTCAGCCATCCCGTCCACCTCCAAGGAGCTGCTCCGACGATCGCCTCGTCTATCACGGCTGCTCCATCCCCATAGCGCCGCCTTAACCTGCTCCACCGGAACCGCAGCATCCTCGCCGACTCCTCGGACAAAGCCGAGGGCTACTCGGCGCCACCAAAGAGGTTGTACACTCATCACATCGCACCTTCTCCTTAACTCGACATCCCGGCGCCGACGGTGCTCCATCCCGCACCCCCATGGAGCGGCTACCTTGAAGCCGGTGCCGCGAGCGACATCTCCACGGCGGATCTCCCTCAGTGCGAGGCCCCTTCGGCGGCAGCGTCCATACCAGCCAGATCTGCTGCTGCTTCTCTGGCTCTCGCTCGCTCGCTCACGCTGCTGCTGCTGCTACTCTAGCTCTCGCTCGATCGCTCGCTCGCCCAGCGGCTACTGCTGCTCTCCCCCTCGCTTGTGCTGCTGCTCTACTCCGATTTAGCCACACTTCAGTCGACTGAATTGACTTTTGGGTCAGTCGGTTTTCACGGGTTGGGGGTGGGGCTCGCCGGAGTTAAGGAAGAACCACCCGTAGCAGGGACGGGGGCTCGCCGGAGAGGTACCCCACTATATATCTTAGGGTTCAGGGTGGGGGGATGAGGGAGTCCTAGATTAGGGGGTATCCGGACAGCCAGATTTTATACTTCGTCCGGACTACTGGAGCGTGAACATAGAAGACTCAAGACTCCGTCCCGTGTTCAGATGGGACTCTCCTTTGCGTGGAAGACAAGCTTAGCGATCCGGATATTATATTTCCTTCCTTGTAACTAACTCCGTGTAAACCCTAGCCCTCTCCGGTGTCTATATAAACCGGAGAGGTTGGTCCTTAGAAGACCAATCACAATCACAATCATAATCATCATAGGCTAGCTTCTAGGGTTTAGCCTCTACGATCTCGTGGTAGATCTACTCTTATACTACTCATATCATCAATATTAATCAAGCAGGAAGTAGGGTTTTAGCTCAATCGAGAGGGCCCGAACCTGGGTAAACATTGTGTCCCTTGCTTCCTGTTACCATCAGCCTAAGACGCACAAATCGGGACCCCCTACCCGAGATCCGCCGGTTTTGACACCGACATTGGTGCTTTCATTGAGAGTTCCTCTGTGTCATCGCTGCAAGGCTTGATGGCTCCTTCAATCATCAACAACATGGTCCAGGGCGACACTTTTCTCCCCGGACAAATTTTCGTATTCGGCGGCTTCGCGCTGCGGGCCAATTCGTTTGGCCAACTGGAGCAGATCGACAGCTACACCCCTGGCCACCAGGTCAGGTTCGGAAACCTGAACTACACGGCCGATATCTACGGAGACTTGATCTTCGACGGAATCGGGCCTGCGCCAGGAGCGCCGGACAGTCATGATGAGCACGGCTTAGACCTGCTGTCGGACAGTGCTCGGGATATCACCCCTGCAGTAGCCCCGGACCTAAACCCGGAGCAGACCGCGTGGCCCAAGGACGGGTGGATGGACCCCGCCCAGCAGGACACACACTCATCGGTGGTAGAGCTGAACACAGGCCTCACCTCTAAGGAGGCCTGTGACTCCAGACCCCCGGACTCGTATCCGGTTGTAGGTTCCAGTCCGCGCGCTCCCGAGCCCGCCGAGCCTGGATGGGCTCCGGTAATGGAGTTTACCACTGCGGATATCTTCCAGCACTCGCCCTTTGGCGACATGCTGAACTCGTTAAAGTCTCTCTCTTTGTCAGGAGGCTCTTGGCTGAACTATGTCCGGCTCGAGTGGGAAGCAGGCGACGAAAGAATTCGTTTCCCACCCACCACCCACTTCATTACCATGGTCGATGATCTAACCAATGTAATTGACTTCGACTCTAATGACGTCGACGGTATGGACGACGATGCAGGAGAAGAACAGGAACCACCGCTCACGGGGCGGTGGAAAGCCACCTCCTCATACGATATATATATGGTGGACACTCCGAAAGAAACCAATGGCGATGAGGCAACGGAGGATAACCCCTCAGGGAGAAAAGCAAAGCATGGGCGTCATCGGTTCCGCTCCAAGCCCCGCCACAGTAATACCGGCCCAGGAGACAAAAACAATCCGGATGGTGCCGAAGAGGAATACAACCCTGATTAGCCTGCCTTCGAGCAGGCCGAGCAGGAAGACGGGCAGGTCAGCCCAGACGAACAGGCGACGGATGGATATCCGGAGGAGGACAACTACATGCCCCCCTCTGAAGACGAGATTAGCCTCGGCGACAACGAGTTCGGCGTGCCTGAGGATCCCGTGGAGCAGGAGCGCTTCAAGCTTCGGCTTATGGCCACTGCGAGGAGCCTGAAAAATAAGCAGCAGCAACTCCAAGCTGATCAAGATCTGCTCACAGATAGATGGACCTAAGTCCTGGCAGCCGAGGAATATGGACTCGAGCATCACACGGCTGACCGGCCACCTTGTGGCTGGGATAAAATGGCATATCAGCCCGAATACCAGCCCGCACCCCCACGCCAATACACTACGGCCCGGGGCAATAGGCAAGACCCGCAAGATATACTGGAAAACAAAGCAGGACAGCCAAGATCGATCTACGGATCGCGGGGGCGCACCCCAACACGCGGCGATGACCGTCACGCCGGATACAGTATCAACAAGACCGGTTGGGCCGAACACAACCACCCAGACCAATTCGAACTGCGTAGCCACATAGCCCGGCACAGAGGCACCGCACACACCCTCTGCTTCACTTACGAAGTGATGGATCATGAATTCCCAGAAGGGTTCAAACCCGTAAACATCGAATCATACGATGGCACAACAGACCCCGCAGTATGGATTGAAGATTTCCTTCTCCATATTCACATGGCCCGCGGAGACGACCTACACGCCATCAAGTATCTTCCCCTTAAGCTCAAAGGACCCACCCGGCACTGGCTAAATAGCCTGCCCGCAAATTCCATTGGCAGTTGGGAAAACCTGGAAGATGCGTTCCTCAACAACTTCCAGGGCACATATGTGCTACCACCGGACGCCGATGACTTGAGCCACATCACTCAACAGCCCGGAGTGTCAGCCAGGAAATTCTGGACTCGGTTCCTAACTGAAAAGAACCAAATAGTCGACTGTCTGGACGCCGAAGCCCTGGCGGCTTTTAAGCATAATATCCGTGATGAGTGGCTTGCCCAACACCTCGGCCAGGAAAAACCCAAGTCCATGGCAGATCTCACGACACTAATGACCCGCTTTTGCGCGGGCGAAGACAGCTGGTTGGCTCGTAGCAGCACTACGCCACATTCCGGCACTTCGGACGTCTGTGACAACAATGGCAAGCGACGGCGCAATAGACATAAGCGATGGAACAACGGCGACAACACTGAAGACACCGCAGTCAACGCCGGATTCAGCGGATCCAAATCCGATCAGCGGAAGAAGCCGTTCAAAAGAAACAATCAGGGACCGTCCAGTCTGGACCGCATACTGGTACACTCGTGCCAAATTCATGGCACCCCGGACAAGCTAGCCAACCACACCAATAGAGAATGCTGGGTGTTCAAACAGGCCGGCAAAATAAACACCGAAAACAAGGACAAGGGGCTGCACAGCGACGATGACGAGGAGCCCCGGCGTCCGAACATGGGGGGACAGAAGAAATTTCCTCCCTAGGTGAAAACGGTCAACATGATCTACGCCACTCACATTCCCAAGCGGGAACGGAAGCGAGTACTACGGGACGTCTATGCGATGGAGCCAGTCCCCCCAAATTCAACCCATGGTCAGCTTGTCCGATCACCTTTGATCGTAGGTATCACCCTACTAGCATCCGTCACGGTGGCTCAACCGCATTGGTCCTAGACCCAATCATTGACGGATTCCACCTCACGCGAGTCCTTATGGACGGCGGCAGTAGCCTGAACCTGCTTTAATAGGACACAGTGCGAAAAATGGGCATCGACCCTTCAAGGATCAACCCCACCAAAACCACCATTAAAGGTGTAATTCCTGGAGTAGAGGCCCGCTGCACGGGCTCTATAACATTGGAAGTGGTCTTTGGATCCCCGGATAACTTCCAAAGTGAAGAGTTAATCTTCGATATCGTCCCTTTCCGTCGTGGTTACCACACACTGCTCGCACGAACCACATTCGCTAGATTCAATGCGGTACCACATTATGCATACCTCAAGCTCAAGATGCCAGGACCGCGTGGGGTCACAACAATAAACGGAAACATGGACCGCTCTCTCCGTACAGAAGAGCATACTACAGCCCTCGCGGCTGAAGTACAATGCGGCCTCCTCCGACAAACCACCAATCCAGCGACGACAACCTCGAACACCATCAAACGAGTCCGGAGCACCCCGCAACAGGATCACCAGGCATGCCAAGAGTGCGACTAGCAGTCCGGCCTCCGCTCAAGCCCCATCAAAGCAGCATTCGTGCCACGCGTACACAATTACGCACTCGAAATACCATGGGCATAGGCGGAGGCGCAGCAGCGACTCAGTCAACAGTGCGGTTTCACCGCAACATACCTTCATAACCCTCCCTTTTTATCTTTCAGGACATTGCTTTAGGGCATCCTCTTCACAAGAGCCGGATTGTCGGACTTACATAGGAGAGAAAAACCAAGGAGGCAACAGGCTTTGCGTGCAAAAGGAAATCCCAGGTGGAATCTGTTCACGATCGTTATACCTATTTTACATACCTACATGCAGCTTGCCCTTGGATAGGACATGTTAAATAGTCCTATTTACTTCTGCTTACACGCAGCCATTGTAAACATACGCTTAAACGTATTATTCATCAGTGGGAGATAATATATAGCGTCAGCTTATTATTCCTATATGTGCATTCTTCTTGCAAATGTTTATTTAATATTGCATTCGTACACCTTGGTACGATTAGTTTGCCAGGGGCTTCACATGACGGCTCATAATACGGCAAAACAAGTTCGAACACTTTCAATAGTGCGGCACCCCGATATTATAGCACTATATGCATCATCTCTGAATCACGTCTTTGGTCAATAGTTGGGTTTGCCCACCTCCCTTGTTTTGGTACCTTATGTTCCGTTATATCGGCTAAGGTAGCGCAGGGAGAACTACTGCGATTGTGTCCCGGTTCTTCCGGACGAGCACCTCAGTAGAGAAAGCCGAAAACTGACCGGCATGATGCGGCGAGAGCTGGTCGCTGTTCGAGAGGTCTTAAAATCCTTAAAGATTTTTTCCGCTTTAGGCGATGAATCGGCCTCGTCCGATCTAGGAGTATATAGCGCCCCAATTCGGACCTCCGAATTCTAGGGGCTTTGCCGAAATTTAAAATTGTAGACTTCTATGGCTAAGTGAAAGTTATAAAGTAGCATAGTCTGATTGCCTTGTTCGCTGCGCCGGATACCTCCTTAAGGGACCAAGAATTTGGATAAAGAGTATCCGGATATTTCCAGGAACACCTCGGTACTAGTTACATGGGGGCGGAAGCCGACGACTGGCCTACTTTCAGAATTTTATAAACAGCCACACATAAGGTAATATTTTAAATCAAACATCGCTACATAGCGCAAGTAACTTCGTCTCTATATTACAACAACGACAAGAGGTACATTTACTCAAGGATTGTGTCCTTGGTACATTCATCGGCCACGAGACAAGCGCCCTTCATAATGCCATCGTAATATTTCTCGGGATAGCGATGCGCCTTGCCCTCCAGCGGCCCGTCCTTCACCAGCTTCTCCGCATCCAGCTTGCCCCAATGCACCTTTCCGCGGGCAAAGGCCCGGCGGGCATCCTCAATGCAAATGGATCGCTTGATAACTTCAAGCCGCGGACAGGCATTCACCATCCGCTTGACCAGGCCGAAGTAGCTAGTGGCCAAGGGCTCACCAGGCCACATCCGGATTATGAAATCTTTCATAGCCACTTCGGCCGCCCTGTGGAGTTCAACCAACTGCTTCAGTTGGTCACTCAGAGGCATTGGGTGTTCGGCCCCAGCATACTGGGAATAGAAAAGCTTCTCCGTTGAGCTCCCCTCCTTGGCACGGTAGAACTCCACGACATCTGATACGCTGCATGGCAAATCTGCGAATGCCCCTGGAGAGCTCCGAATTCGAGTAAGTAAAAGAAACGCCTCCTCCACATGCTTGCTTTGCATAAAGAATGTCTTACCCGCCGCTATCTTCTTGGCCGCCTGGATTTCCTGCGGTGCCTTTTCGGCTTCGGCTTTGGCGTCTTTCATACTCGCAAGGGCCTTCGCAAGCTCGACCTCTTTCATCTTAAGATCATGCTCCACGGACTCGAACTTCTTGCCGAGCCTGGAGCTCTTGTTGTACCTCGTCCACTCTAGCATTTTGCTTTTCGCTCTCCTTGCGTTCCAAGGCCGCCTTGTCCTCGGCCTCGAACATCGCTTTCTTTAGAGACGCCACTTCGATGGTGGCCCCTATTACAAAGTCACGACGCTTCGTCTTTAGAATAACCAATTTGATCTATCCTTCATTATATGAGAACGGGGAATTACTCACCTTTGTTCTCTTCGAGCTGCCTCTTCGTGAGGTCGAGCTCTCCCTGCGCCTGCTCCAGGTCCCGTTTTAGTCTGGCGACCTCGGCTGTGCGGACAACAGCGGCAAGCAGCACAGCCTGCTTATTCACATGCACACTTATTATTAGACTCCTGCGGATTATAATTGACCCTCCGTTTGGCTTTTCTTTCCGAACACCAAACAGAGTATCAGGGGCTACTACCTATCGGGTGGTAATTTCATACATTTTTCTTACTTACCTCAAAACCTATTAGGAGGCTGGTGCAAGCTTCGGTTAGTCCGCTCTTGGCGGACAAAACCTTCTGAATCACCGCACTCATAGGAGTATGGTGCTCTTCATCCATTGAAGCGCCGCGAAGCGCTTCTAGCAGACAATCCGATGCCTCGGGCTTAACGGAAGTCCTCGGCACGGACGGCTCACCCTCCCTAACGAGGGGCTGCTCGGCTAAGTCGGGAACCATTGGAGGTCCCAGAACAGTATTCGGCTAAGAGTCCAGCTTGTTGCGGCTCTCATCGGCACGATCCGTAGGGATTTTGAACCCCGCGTGTCCGACATCTGGAATGCCACCTTGGGGCGCCTCCAGAGACACTTCCCCCCACTCGGGGAGCCTTTGGGACAACACCTCCGTGTCATCCGCAGGCTGAGGAGTAGTGGCCGTCGGAAGTGAGTTCATCGCTGAATCACTCAGGGACCCATCCGAAGACGATACCTCGGGATGGACCCTGGCCGGACTGTATACATGTTCGGCGTTATAACAAGACTATGAAGCAAAATCGCAATATATTGCAGATACTTACGATCTTGCTGGGGGCTTCCCCCTGGGACGCCTTTCCCTTCTTGGACGTCCCAGCCTCCCCCTCCGGGGTGGCTTTCCTCTTCTTCTCCTCCCCAGTACGGGGAGGCGGAGTTTCTTCTTGCTTTCCCCCGCCTCCGCGGGAGGAATCTGCCTCGTCATCGTCGGACGACGAGGGTATGACGGCCTTGCGCCTCCTGGTCCGCCTTCTCAGGCCCCCCATCCTCTCCGGATGGGGTGGCCCCTTCCTCCTCTTCCTCCCCTTCGGGGGAGGAGTGTGCCTCGTCGTCTTCGGACGAGGCGTTCGGTACAACCTTATGCTGGTGTCCCTTCCTGGTCCCCGGGGCATTCTTTTCGGCCTTCTTCTCTGGTGCCTTGAAGTGCGTCGGGACTAGCATCTCCGTCAGGAGAGCGTCGGCTGGGCATTCTGGCAGCGGAGCCGGACAGTCAATCCGCTTCGCTATCTCCACATAATCCTGATCAAATATACACAATTACTTAAGACTCCCTCATGAATATATTGGGAAGAACTAAATCCGGTGGTAGTCAGAAAACTCACCGGACGAGGAGGCCGCGTGGCATGAAGTCCACGGTCCTCGGATGTGAGAGGAGGTACTTCGGAGGCCTTGAACAGAGCCTTCCATGCATCTTTGTGCATCATGCCGTAGAGCTTTCGAAGCGTGTGGTGTTCGGCCGGGACGAACTCCCACAGATTAAATACCCGCCTTTGGCACCGAAGAATCCAGCGAACGAGCATGACCTGGATTACGTTGACAAGCTTGATGTTTTTGTCCTTCATACTCTTGATGCAATTTTTGAGTCCGATCAACTCTGTAGGTTCGCCCCAGGCCAGGCCCTTCCTTTCCCAGGAGGTGAGCCGCATGGGGGTTCCAGATCGGAATTCGGGGGCCGCCGCTCAGCTGGCGCCGCGCGGCTCGGTGATGTAGAACCACCCCGATTGCCACCCTTTCACGGTCTCCGCGAAGGAGCTGTCAAGCCAGGTGACATTAGGCATCTTGCCCACCATGGCCCCTCTGCACTCCGCTTGCTGGCCGCTCACGATTTTCGGCTTCACGCAGAAGATTTTTAGCCACAAGCCAAAGTGAGGCTTGATGTGGAGGAAGGCCTCGCACACGACGATAAATGCCGAAATGTTGAGGATGAAATTCAGGGCTAGATCATGGAAATCTAGCCCATAATAGAACATGAGCCCGCGGACGAAGGGATGAAGTGGAAACCCCAGTCCACGGACGAAGTGGGCGAGGAACACGACCCTCTCGTGGGGTTCCGGGGTTGGAATGACCTGCCCTTCATCCGGTAGCTGGTGTGCGATGTCTGCGGCCAAGTATCCGCCCACCCGAAGATTCCGGATATGCTTCTCCTTCACGGTGGAAGCCACCCACTTGCCTCCTGCTCCGGACATGTTTAGCTATGCGGAGAAGGCTTGAACTAGGGCACTGGAGCTCGGGGAGGCAAGGACGAGCAAGGAAGGAAGAAGGCATGGGTGAGAATGGGGAACCCTTATCCCTTTATAGAGGCGACGAAAGCGGAGCGCCTCCCCACTTGCCCGTTGAGAATCGCTTACTTCCCAAGTGCCATGATTGATGGCGCGGTGGGATTACCCATACCCATATTGATGAGAATCCCGTGATAAGGGGACACGATCTCTGCTTTGACAGGACGTGTCAAAGAAACCACCTCGCAATATGCGCTATGGCTGGTTGTGGGAAAACGGTTCGAATAATGACCCGACCATAATGACATGTCACGTTGTCTAAAAAGTTGTCAGCAGATTACATTTGTGAAATATCATTCTCTCTATGGTGGTATGTGAAGATCGTTTTGCAGATCCCGACACGGTCTAAATGTTCGATAATTATTTTGGAGCATTCGGAGAAGGAACCTATCTTGCAATGCCGAAGACAGAACTGTGCGCCGGAGTCATCGTCATTGAAGCCTGGTTCAGGGGCTACCGAGGGAGTCCTGGATTAGGGGGTATCCGAATAGCCGGACTCTATACTTCGTCTGGACTATGGGAGCGTGAAGATACAAGACTCAAGACTCTGTCCCGTGTTCGGATGGGACTCTCCTTTGCGTGGAAGACAAGCTTGGCGATCCGGATATTATATTTCCTTCCTTGTAGCCGACTTCGTGTAAACCCTAGCCCTCTCCGTGTCTATATAAGCCGGAAAGGTTGGTCCTTAGAAGACCGATCACAATCACAATCATAATCATCATAGGCTAGCTTCAAGGGTTTAGCCTCTACGATCTCGTGGTAGATCTACTCTTGTACTACTCATATCATCAATATTAATCAAGCAGGAAGTAGGGTTTTACCTCCATCGAGAGGGCCCGAACCTGGGTAAACATTGTGTCCCTTACTTCTTGTTACCATCAGCCTAAGACGCACAGATCAGGACCCCCTACCCGAGATCCGCCGGTGTTGACACCGACAGCGGGGGCCTAGAGGGCTGGCCGGTGCGGTGGTGGGGAGTTGTTTCGGGGCTGCGAGGCGGCGCTGGGGCCGGCGGTTCGGCCGGTGGCGGCTGGCGGCTCAGGGGGGGTGCAGGTTGAAGATGAACTTCATGCCCTCCCTAAACTACATGTCAAGTGCCTCTCTGCTACCATTGCGTTCAGTTTTGACAGTAGCATTCAGATTCCACAGTAAATTTCGTTTTCGACAGTTATGTTCAGAGTCAACAGTTTTTACCTCATCTGTTGTAGTCAGGTGGTTTTTGGTGATGTAAATTTTACATCTATTTTACATCATCTATTGGAGATGCTATTAGAATCCCACTTGAGATTGATGATGTCTGTCTTGTGCTGCTTCAGCCTTGACGTCTTACGGCTCACAGGAGCTGCTCCAACAATAGAACGATCCATCACAACAGATCAGTGCCCTGGATGCCGTCTACAGATTCCTCAGATCTTCCTCCACACCTCCAACAACCACCTCTGCCTCAACTGCTTCAGCGACCAACCCAATGATGATGATGTCGACACGGCTATGGCAAAGAGGTTGTACACTTGTTGCATCACTTATTACTATACATTCACGTCGATCCATTAGGGCTATTTTGGTTCAATGGAAAAACATAGCAATAGGGAATTTTCCAATGGCACTCTACAATTCAATTATTCATGCATTTTGTTGAAAGGAATGAAGCAAAACATCCACCTGGACCTACTTTTCAAAATCCTATGCATGAAAACAAGACCAAGTGCATTAGTGGCAGAATAACATTCTAACTGTACACGCTTTCATATGGTTTCGCTTTATTTTGGCCATGTTTCTTTGCATTCCTCTGCTCTTCCAATTCCTATAAACCAAACACCCAAGTTGACAGAAATCCTGTGTTTACAAATGCTCTGTTTACCATGTGCATTCCTATCCTATTCTGGTGTTTTCCTATCCCTGCGTTTTTAGAATCATGCAAGCCAAATGAGCCCTTACATAATTATTTCAGTTACAGGTAGGTGTCGAAGGGAACTTTTTGTGGTTTGTCCTACTCCTACCGCGACGTCGTCCACCTCACCTGAGCTGCTCCATCGACAAAAGCATCCACCAAACCAGACATCACGACTCCTGACCGTCTTTCGCCGCCTCAGATCTCCTTCCCTACCGCCGGCACCCACCGCAACGGCATCACCATAATCGAATCAGCAGATGAACCTGAGGAGTACACGGGTCAACAAGAGAGGTCGCACTCTTTTGTTTCTGCTTATGTTATGCATTGCTTAAAATTACATGCTACTTTATCGTCCTATACAGCTCTTGGACTCCCAAGTCAGGTCCAAATTAATGTTCAAACTTGAGTTCTACATTAGTTGTGGGGCACATTTTGAGGCAGCAATGAATAGTATGTCTGTCTAATATCTACTTCACCTAGGGTATGCCTATGTTGTTAATCTTGGGTGGGAAACAAATAGTAAAGCAATCATCATCTGTATTTTTATTAAATTAAAGCAATCATCAGCCTGCTATCATTATTTTTGGATCCATCCACTGGTTGTTACCATCACACTAAATTTCTGCATGCTCTCCTTACATAATTTCACCATATTTTTTTGTATGCATGTCACATATTGTACACAGTCATGCTGAACATGTAGATAAAAAGAGAAGAGTTTTGCGCGGCAATACAATGTCATGCAGACATCGCTCCATGGTGGGTTCAATGGCAAACCCTCCCCACCCCTCTCCAGATTGTAATCCAGAGGAAGATATCTGTTCTGAGGCAGATTCAGACACCGCTGACCACTCCTATTTACCCCCCAAGGTGTTTGCTCTACCTCGGCATGATGATGTTAGTCATATCATGCATATGTTGCCTTGCAGTGCCTACTTTTGACATCATATATGTCATCTGCTTAGTTTAGACATGTTCTGTAATGCCACCTGTTTAGTTTCTATATCATACATGGGAGTTATGTAGTCTCATGTCTTTTAGCCAGCCATAATATATGTGAAATGTGTAATGCCATCCTGTTTAACCAGGCATCCTATATTTGAATGTTATCTTGCCCATCCTTTTCTTCATTACATTTCCATTTGCCAACAATGTTTGTACATTAAACTACTCTTCCTGTGAATCAACCATTTGGGTGGGAGATGGAAAAATCTGGAGTGAAAACAAGGCCTTCAGAGCAGACAGTGCTACCTATCGAAGCAAATCCCTTGTTGGGTCCTGATAGCTCCTTAGAGATGGATTCAGAGACAGATGACCAGTCCTATTCCCCCACTGAGGTGTATGCTCTAACTTGGCACAGTTATACTACTCATATCATGCATATGGTGTCTTGCATTGCATAGTTTAGACATCATATACACAATATACAACACCATGTTCTTAGTTCAGACATCATATCGAATGCCCTCTGTTTAGCATATAAATCACATATGTGAATTAAATGATGCGATCCTGATTACTTAGATAACATGTAGGTGAATTATGTCATGCGATCCTGTTTAGTTATTCATCATATCTTTGAATTATGTTATGCTATGCTATCCAGTTTAGATAGACAACATATATGCGAAATTATGTCATGCTATCCATTTTAGTTAAACAATATACATGTCAACTATTGCATGCCCTCTTTTTTCCACACTATCTATTGCATATGTCTCTCATACAATTTTTGTACATTCAACTATGTTTCCTGTTTATCAGCCATTTGAATTGGAGCGGGTGATGCCAGTATCTAGCGGACTAAAAACACGGTCTTCAAATAAAACAGTGCTACCTCTTGGTGGAGATAGCACCCCAGTTGTACATGCACAAGAACTAGCCCTACTACACATAACCCAAACCCTCGCAGATTGTACCTCTACTGCGATGGACAGAGAACCAGCTTCACCCAATCTAACCCCAACCCCAGCCGATAGTAACCCAGTTCCTGTTGACACATCACCATCTCCACCACAGAGCTCCCAAACAAGAGCAATTAGTAAGGCAACTCCAGTGCCCAAAGGGCCAGTACTATCGTGGCGAACCCCAACTCCACCAGTTAGTACGCCTATTCCTGTGGAGGAAGCACAACTAGCTAGTCGTTCTTTAGCATCTATCGCATTTGATGTTGTTAAATCGTATGTGCATATCTTCCCATCTTGGAAATATTATACTGAAGATGAAGGAAAATGCTAGTTGCAGGTGTTTGTCCAGGAGTTACATGTAAGTAATGTTATTCATGGCAATTACTTTGCTTCGTCCCATACATCCAACCTCCATGATGGTTATAATACAGCAAATTTTTCCATTTTTCTCTATAGAGAAGGACCAATTTGGAAACTCAGGATGAGGTAACCTGTGCTAATACCTCTGCTATCTTCAAGAATGCTTGGTGGCAGTATCGGAATTACCTGAAGAAAACGTACTTCACCGACAAAGAAACTCATCAAATTCCCTTACGTTCTCCTAAGACACATTTACTGGACGATGACTAGGAACGCCTTGTTCTGTACTGGTCCCGAACCAAGAATGTGGTAAGGTCTATGAGCTCATTTTCTATTTTTAAGTACTATATTCTTGCATCTTACTATACTCTGTTCATGTAGAACAAGTGCCTAAACCTGAAGAACAATTGTTCTAATTAAAGATTCCATTGCTACCATAGTTCAAAAAAGCAGTAGCCGTTAATTGTGCATTTTGCCACCGCCTTGCACTTTACTATCCAAAGCGCATGCTTATGCGCAGTTATGCATAGATTAAGCATAGTTGTGCGCAATGCGTTTTGCCAACGCCTAGAGCCTAGGCGCGCTTAAGCGCTTGCTTAGGCGCGCCTTTTTTAACTATGATTGCTTTGCTCTTGTATCACGGTATTTACTCATACAAACTTATTTTTAAATTGAAGGATCCAATCGAAACTTCAATGGCACATCAGGTATGTTCACGCATGTTTCTTTAACAGGTTTGCTCTTATCAATAGCTCCGTTGATTTCAATTTCAACTAGCGGGGTGACCCGCGCATTTGCGCGGCTAGATTTTCCATTTTTTAATTTTTTTTGGGTTTAGCATATTTGTTGTATTAACTTTGAATTTGTTATTTCTTATCAATTATGTTCATTGTCATTAGGAAATTGGACACCAAAATAAAACATCGCATTATAGAGATTTCAGATATTAAAGTCCTTCGATTTTTTTCATTCCCTTTCTCATCATTAGTGCTATCGCGGTTAGGTTTGGCTACTGAAATGCCATGCATCGAAATTCATCTAAACATACAATCCTTTCTTAATTTCCCTTTATTTTGTGCCTATCAATGTAATGTATTTGTATTCACTAAAAAAATGCTAAGACATTATCTCTCTGATAATTTTTTCATACCTTGTTTTTATAATCTACCTAACCACTTCCATGTTATTTGTGTCATAACATACCTTCACTGATCGTGCCATCATTTTTTGCTCCAACATATGTTATTTAGCACAAATGTTTTTTATGTACATCACATGGGCTTTCATTTCAAACCTTCACAAATATAGAGGAAAAAGTCATTCCCTTTCTTCATCTATGATTGTCTAGGGCACACTCATCCAACTGTTAATTATTCTTAACTTTTGTCATGTACATGACTTCTATTACATGGGCATGCATATGATTATTCTGTACAATCATGTCTATATTGGGTGCAGCGATTTGTATTTTTTGCACAACTCAAATATTATATTACATAATTGACATGATATCTTGCTTACATATTCTCTGTTCACCACTTTGATCATAATTTACCTTTTCATTTTATGCCCACATTCTTATGCCTATTTCATTTTATGCCCTCTAGCTTATTTCAGTGCAAGCAAACATGTCCAGCGCTTGGTAGACAGGACCGTATACTGTCCTGGGGCTGAACTCAACTGCGAGGAGCTCAGTCATTATGTTTCATGGCTTGAGGATCTTGATACTGTCAAGACAAATTTTCTTCCTGCATTTAGAAATGTTAGTACTGAAAATGTGCGACCAATAGTGTTTGTAATGAACTACGATCACATCTATTTAGGAAGGATGGTAAGATTTTTACTATTTGTCCTCAGTGCATCTTTTCCATACATTATTTTTGAAGCTGAACTTCATTGCTAAGTATGTTACCATACGATGTTCTTCAAGAGGGACTCCCGATGAATGTTGTGCCTTATGGGATCGAGACTAAAGGTACCATGAGTATTATCAGCTTATGGCCAAGATATCCTACAGATTACTTTAGTGCATTCAAGATTAGCGACGGATGCTTAATAGTGCAAGACTGGACCAAATATGTGATGGGGGAGCGCAGAGAAGTACTAGGGGGCAGCAAACAGATGCGCTACCCATAATTAGGAGACAGGTTCATCTGCATGCTCCAACTTGATCAAGGAGGACAACTATACATGTTTTATGTTATTTTACCTAAGAGAGAGCAGCAGGAGTGATTAGCTAGCTAGAAATGAGTTTGAGGATGATGATGTGCTACACTATTACTATGATGATAAAATAGCTAGTGTTGGTGGTAATGACTATGATGATGATTAAATAGCTTGTGCTGGCGGATTAGATTCAAGTGGAGGCAAGATGTGGTGCACATCGAAAGTACTACTAGTCCAAACTAGACCAAGTTTGGATTAGTAGTATACTTTTGACATGCACCACATATTGCTTCCACTTGAACCTAATCCACCTTCATTTGACACACTGTTATGGATATAATGATGTAAACCTCATAACTGGTAGTGTACCTATATTTGTACGATGGCGCATAAATACACTAAAAATAAAACAATAAAAAAAGAATACTAGTAGCGATGGACAGAAAACATGCTGCAAGTAGTTACCTTAGCAGTAGCGTGGTACTGAACAAACGCTGCAGCTATTTGTCCTAGCAGTAGCGTGTGCGGGCACGCGTTACTGCTAAGCAATAGCTGTAGCGCCTTATTAGTAGCGCGCCTACACGTGCTACTAGTGAGCACAAAACCAGCGCTACTTCTAGGGTTTTCCCTAGTAGTGTGAACCTACTGTAGACACACCTGAGAATCCCAATGATATTTCTGTTTCTGATGCTGAAACACAATCAGGTGATGAACATGAACCTAGTGATAATGTTAATGATAATGTTCATGTTGATGCTCAACCTAGCAAAAACAATGAAGTAGAGATTGAACCTGCTGTTGATCTTGATAACCCACAATCAAAGAATCAATGTTATGATAAGAGAGATTTTGTTGCTAGGAAACACGGTAGAGAAAGAGAACCATGGGTTCAGAAACCCATGCCCTTTCCTCCTAAACAATCCAAGACAAAGGATGATGAGGATTTTGAGCGCTTTGCTGAAATGATTAGACCTATTTTCTTACGTATGCGCTTAACTGATATGCTGAAAGTAAATCCTTATGCTACGTATATGAAGGATATCATCACAAATAAAAGAAAGATACCGGAAGCTGAAATTTCCACCATGCTTGCTAATTACACTTTTAAGGGTGGAATACCAAAGAAACTTGGAGACCCGGGGGTACCAACTATACCATGCTCCATTAAAAGAAATTATGTTAGAACTTCTTTACGTGATCTTGGAGCCGGTGTTAGTGTTATGCCTCTCTCTTTATATCGTAGACTTGAATTGAATAAGTTGACACCTACTGAAATATCTTTGCAAATGGCTGATAAATCAACTGCTATACCTGTCGGTATTTGTGAGGATGTGCCTGTTGTGGTTGCAAATGTCACTATCTTAACGGACTTTGTTATTCTTGATATTCCCGAGGACGATAGTATGTCTATCATCCTTGGTAGACCTTTTCTTAATACTGCAGGGGTTGTTATTGATTGCAACAAAGGCAATGTCACTTTTCATGTTAATGGTAATGAGCATACGGTACACTTTCCGAGGAAACAATCTCAAGTTCATAGCATCAATTCTATTGGAAAAGTTCCAACTATTATTATTGGAGATTTTGAATTTCCTCTCCCTACTGTCAAGAAAAAGTATGATATTCTTATTGATGGGGATTTTCATATCCCCGTTGAGGTAACTTAGTGTTATTCGAAATTTCTCCGGTTTCGTGTTATTCGGAATGAGTTTGTTAACAAGACTTGATCAACCTTGTTAGTGGATTCATTTTGATGATCACGAGATGGATGAAACTGGAAGGCACAACCTTCTGTACCCTCTTTTTACTTTCTGTTATTTAGAATAAATAAAGCAAAAATAGTATTATCTGTCTGTTTTCTGAATTATCCGTGCATTAAAAAATATCCTGAAAATAAAAGTGCTCCAAATGCCCTGCAAATTTAGTATGATTTTTATCGAATATTTGAGGATTTTAGGCACTCAAAATATTGCAGGAGGGGCAAGCACCAGGCCACGAGAGTGGAGGGTGCCCCCCCCCCTATAGGGCGCGTTCCCTGTCTCGTGGGCCCCTGGTGGGCCCCCTCCACTTATGCCAGCACCCATAAACTTCATCTTCTACCCAAAAAATCCCCATCCAGCTCAAGCACGAGTTCTAGCTCGTTTTGCTGTGATTTTTGATCTCCTTGCTCAAAGCTCCATAAACAGAACTACTTTGGGAGATTGTCTTGCTATGTGACTCCTCCATTGGTCCAATTAGTTTTTGTTCTAGTGTTTTATTCATTGCAAATTTTTTCTGCATAGGTGACCATGTTCTTGAGCTTGCATGTTAAAATTTTTGAGGTCCCGAGCAATTCTAATGCATGATATAGGCTCTAGACACTTGTAGGAGTAGTTGCTACCAATCTTGTTTAGTTTTATTCACTTTTATTTTGAATTTACTAAAATTTCAGAAATTTTCAAAAAAAGAATTATGCTTAGAAGAATGTACCAAGGTGGTTCCTCAGCAAAGAAAGGGCCACGGATTGCTATACGTGAGCAAGATGTTGAATTGCCGGGGGACGCGGATGTACGAGCTTGTGAGTGGCCATCCGATGATTTTATGGTCGAAGCAGGCTTCAAGGTGGAATTTGACGCGTATGTGTGTAATCCCGAGCTGGAGGACTTCTTACAAGATAAGTGTCCTCAGTACTATCAATTGACCGATTCCTTTGTGCGGAGGTTCCAATATAACTGTGCGTGTAATTCTCCTACTGTTATGTTTGATATTTATGATACATCTTATACCATGGATTTAGAGGATTTCACAACTGCTTGCAAACTCTCGCAGTGGGGTAATATTAATGATCCTCGCAAATCTGAATTTATAGATTTTCTTGCTAGTATTACTGTGGGAGAATCTAGGGACATATCACAAGCTACCATAGGGAGCATTCATTTTCTTGCTATACATTATTTTGCTCTTTTTATTGGTAGATGCATTAACGGTAAAGACAAAGCATGTCACATGTGTGTCCCTGATCCGTGTGTCCTCAAGAGTGCTGTTTCAGGTTATAAAGGTTATAACTTGGGGGCAATAGTTGCACGGAGGTTGCAGAATAATAGTAGAAAGGGAAATTTATTTGGAGGAATTTATGCAACCCATGTGGCTAATTATCTTAATATAGCCCCATGAGAGGGGGATATGATTTTACCTCCTGTTTATTTGGATAAAGAAGCTATGTTCAATCATCAATTTCTTGCGAGGAATGAACAATTCATCCATTATCGACTGATCTATGACAGACGCAACGTCGTCCCTGTTACTCTTCCTGCTCCCTACCTTTTTGATTATCAGGCAAAAGGAATATATGTTGTCACCAGGGAGGAAGCAGCTGAACACGAGAGGGGAGCAGAGGCAGCTCGCCAACACGCTGCTGCTCAGGAGGCGGTTGCCGCTACATTTCAGTATGACCCCAGTTTCACTTATGGATATCAGCCAGGCGGTCCTTGGTACTAGACCAACTTAGGCCAAAAGCCTAATCTTGGGGGAGTACATATTTCTCACTGACTTTACATTCATGTTCACAGACTAGTCGTCGGTGCTCATACTCTTTCATTGTATTATCCATGCTAGTTTAAATTCCTTTTTCTAGTTTTCTTCTTGTGTGTTTGATAAACCTTAAGAAAACCAGAAAAAATTGTTAGTTTAATTTCCATGCTTGTAGTAGAAATTAAAATGAAAACCCAAAAAGATTTCTAGTTCTTCTTTAACTTGTTGGGAGCTTTCCCGTGTAAATAGTTTTATTTTCTTTTCTTTCTTTTGGGGGTCGAGAAGACTATATTGAAAATGCTTAGTGGCTCTTATATGCATGATTGTTTATTTAACTTAGAGCCCATATTACTTGTCTTCTCTCTTGAGTTGAATGCTTGCAGATTTCAGCTTAGTCCAATGCATGTGCACTCTTATTATTATACACATTGTTCGGTCGTGCAAGTGAAAGGCAATAATGACGATATATGATGGACTTACTGGGATAAGAAAAGCTGGTATGAACTCGACCTCTCTTGTTTTTGTAAATATGATGAATTCATCGTTTCTGAGTCAGCTATTATGAAGTAAACATATTTGCAATGACATTTAGAGATTATAGTTGCTTGTGCCATGCTTGATTAGCTATGACTTATAATGGTTTACCTTGCGTGCCAACATGCTATTAGAATGATTATGATGTGGTATGATGGGATGGTATCCTCCTTTGAATGTATTGAGTGACTCGACTTGGCACATGTTCACGCATGTAGTCGAATCAAATCAACATAGCCTTCACGATATTTATGTTCATGGTGGATTATATCCTACTCATGCTTGTATTTGGTGTGAATTAATTTTAATGCATGTTTATGACTGTTGTCACTCTCTCAGTTGGTCGCTTCCCAGTCTTTTGCTAGCCTTCACCTGTACTAAGCGGGAATACTGCTTGTGCATCTAAACTCCTTAAACCCCAAAGTTGTTCCATATGAGTCCACTATACCTTCCTATATGCGGTATTTACCTGCCGTTCCAAGTAAATTTGTATGTGCCAAACTCCAAACCTTCAAATGAAATTCTGTTTTGTATGCTCGAGTAGCTCATGTTTCAACTAGAGCTGCCTATATCTTCCATGCTAGGTGGGTTATTCTCAAGAGGAGTGGACTCCGCTCCTCATTCACGAGAAAGGGCCGGTAACCGGGATGCCCAGTCCCATGATCCAAAAAGATCAAAGCAAATCAAAATAATTAAACAAAACTCCCCCAGGGCTGTTGTTAGTTGGAGGCACTCGTTGTTTCGAGCAAGCCATGGATTGATGCTTGTTGGTGGTTGTGGGAGTATAAACCTTTACCATTCTGTTTGGGAACTGCCTATAATGCATGTAGTATGGAGGATACAGCCATCTCATAGTTGTTCCGTTGACAGTGAAATTATGCCGCTCAAAATGTTATTCAATCTCTACTTTAAAATCGAGCTCTGGCACCTCTACAAATCCCTGCTTCCCTCTGCGAAGGGCCTATCTATTTACTTTTATGTCGATTCATCACCCTTCTTATTAAAAAGCACCCGCTGGAGAGCACTCTGTCATTTGCATTCATTATTATTGGTTTATACTGGGTATGACTTGACTGGATCTCTTTTACCATGAATTACAATGCTTAGTCAGTCCTTGATCTTTAAAGGTGCTCTGCATTTATGTTTTGCGGTCTCAGAAAGGGCTACCCAGATACCATTTTGTTATATCATGTTATGATTGTTTTGAGAAAGTGTTGTCATCCGAGTTTTATTATTATGGCTCGCTAGCTGATTATGTTATTGATATGAGTAATTGTGAGACCTAAGTGTTATTGTGAGTATGGTTAGTTCATAATATTTGCTGAAACTTGAATGCTGGATTTTCATGTTTACAACAACAAGAGCAAACAGAGTTTGTAAAAGTTTTTCTTTATCACTTTCAGTTTATCAACTGAATTGCTTGAGGACAAGCAAAGGTTTAAGCTTGGGGGAGTTGATACGTCTCCAACGTATCAACTTTTCCAAACACTTTTGCCCTTGTTTTGGACTCTAACCTGCATGATTTGAATGAAACTAACCCGGACTGACGCTGTTTTCAGCAGAACTTCCATGATGTTGTTTTATGTCTAGAAAAGAAAAGTTCTCGGAATGTCCTGAAAATCCACAGAGGCACTTTTTGGAATTAATAAGAATTTCTGGGCGAAAGAAATATACCAGGGGGCCCAGGGCCTGTCGACGGGACAGGGGGGTGCCCCCCTGTAGTGCACACCCCCTATCTCGTGGGCCCCCTGGACCTCCACCAACCTCAACTCCAACTCCATATATTCACGTTCGGGGAGAAAAAATCAGGGAGAAAGTTTCATCGCGTTTTACGACATGGAACCGCCGCCAAGCCCTAATCTCTCTCGGGAGGGCTGATATGGAGTCCGCTCGGGGCTCCGGAGAGGGGGATTCGTCGCTGTCCTCATCATCAACCATCCTCCATCACCAATTTCATGATGCTCACTGCCGTGCGTGAGTAATTCCATCGTAGGCTTGTTGGACGGTGATGGGTTGGATGAGATTTACCATGTCATCAAGTTAGTTTTGTTAGGGTTTGATCCCTAGTATCCACTATGTTCTGGGATTGATGTTGCTATGACTTTGCTATGCTTAATGCTTGTCACTAGAGCCCGAGTACCATGATTTCAGATCTGAACCTATTATGTTTTCATGAATATATGTGTGTTCTTGATCCTATCTTGCAAGTCTGTAGTCACCTATTATGTGTTATGATCGGACAACCCCGAAGTGACAATAATCGGGATACTTCTCGGTGATGACCGTAGTTTGAGGAGTTCATGTATTCACTATGTGCTAATGCTTTGTTCCGGTTCTCTATTAAAAGGAGGCCTTAATATCCCTTAGTTTCCGCTAGGACCCCACTGCCACGGGAGGGTAGGACAAAAGATGTCATGCAAGTTCTTTTCCATAAACACGTATGACTATTTACGGAATACATGCCTACATTACATTGATGAACTGGAGCTAGTTCTGTGTCACCCTATGTTATAGCCATTACATGAGGAATCGCATCCGGCATAATTATCCATTACTGATCCATTGCCTACAATCTTTTCATATGTTGTTCTTCGCTTATTTACTTTGCCATTGCTACTGTTACAACTACTACAAAAACCAAAAAACTATTATCTTTACTTTTGCCACCGTTACCATTATTATCATACCACTTTTGCTACTAAATACTTTGTTGCAGATACTAAGTTATCCAGGTGTGGTTGAATTGACAACTGAACTGCTAATACTCAAGAATATTCTTTGGCTCCCCTTGTGTCGAATCAATAAATTTGGGTTGAATACTTTACCCTCGAAAGCTGTTGCGATCCCCTACACTTGTGGGTTATCAGTCTCCAATAAAGCTGATAAAATAGCTAAGGAAGACTATCTTGAAGACTGCGAGACATCCCCAAAGTCCTGTCTTGGTTTAGTGTTCGAGTTACTGGCCACTACGGCTTGCACAAGCTATTCAAACTCACTATCTGAATCAGTTCGGTTTCTTGAGTCTCAACTACAAGCTGAAAGACATCGATCAGTTGTGCTACAACAAGAAGCGGAAGGACTGCGGAAGTCCCTCGAGCATTCAGATGCATACTTTCTGGTGCAACAGCAAGCGTTGGAGGATTTTAGCGCCAAACAGGACAAAGCTAATAAGCTTGCTAAGCTTATTGCCAGCATGGTGGATACCCAGGATAACGTTTCTTGATCTCTTCTGAAGTTGTTTCAGTTATGCTCTTGTTTTGCTGCCGCGTTTATTTGCACTGGTGGCCAATTTTGACGGCCAGTGTATGTAATATGCTGCTTTGTTCCCTATATTTGCATTGGTGGCGAACTTTGATGCCCAGTGGATGTAATATGTGTAATAGTGGTAATAGGCTAGCGTTAATTGCTTGCTTATTTATTTCCTTATTCTCTTGTTTAGTTGTTTGCTTGTAGTCACTTCAGTTCTTTTTCTGTGTTTTTCTAGTGGCCACAATGGCCTATTTTTGGTAACTAGGCCAAAATAATCATGGCAACACACGGACTGTTGTAACCATGGGCCTCCTGCAGGCCGTATGATCCATGGGCCTTCTTCCGGCCGTAGGATCCATTGGCGTTCTATACGGGCCGTAGGATCCATTGGCCTTCTATACGGGCCTTAGGACTCATGGGCGTTCTACGGGCCGTAGGGTCCATGGGCCTTCTATGGGCCGTACGATCCATGGGCCTCATACGGGCCATAGGATCCATGGGCCTTCTATGGGGCGTACCATCATTTCGCCAATCATGGGCCATACTATTCGTGGACCATAACGGGCCGCTAATAGGCCGTATTTTGATAACTCTATGAAAACAGCCCAACGGGTTTTTTTGACATGAAAACGGCCCAATGTATTAACGGTCCACAAACGGTCCGACGGGCTGAATTTGGCCCACAAGCAGAAAATGACAGTAACAGGTCGTATGTAACCGAATTCTGCAAATGAGCCCAAGAATCAATGGGCCCTGAGAAGGCCGAAAGATAACTTGGGATGGAAACGGCCCAATGGAATAACGGGCCGTTAATGGGCCAGTTTCACCACAGACCGTTAATGGGCCAAGATTTACAAAGGGCCTCATATGGGCCGAAAGAATTCATGGGCCACACATGGGACGGAAGTTAAAACGGGCTGGAATCATATTGAACGGCCCAGATGACGCTACTGGGCCTAATTTGGAGAGGCCGTAACGGGCCCTGGGTTAGCGGACTGTAAATGGGCTATATGCGAACAAGCCGTTAACAGGCTTTCCGTGGGCCGGCCCGCCACCTTTTGACCAAGTCAAACGGGCCGGCCTTTTCACATGAATGGGCCTCTATTGGGCCGTGCCACGTGTCGCCGTATAATAGGCGCCTTCGGTCCAATGAGTGGATGACATCTGTCCCAACGGTGAGCCGACACGTGTTTCCTCCAGCCAATGATGATTTTACACGTGGAAAATCCCCATTGGTCAGGGCTGTTAATGGGTTATCGGATCCAAAACCGGACCCGATAGCTTAACGGCGTTCCGTTATGGTGGATGCCACGTGTCGGTCACCCTTGACGAAAGCACTTCTGTGACGCACGATTTATCGTCATGGAAGTGGACACTTTCGTGATGATAATTTTGGTAATGTCATGGAACACTTCTATGACAGCACAGGTATGACTATCTTGATTCTGTCATAAAATTGTCATGGATGTAAATGCATGACAAAAAATGCGACCTACTGTGACAAACACGTATCATCACGGAAGTGTATTTTTTTGTAGTGACCATGACTCAGCCAACAGTTGTTCAAGTTCATTTAAGTCCGGTTAAACTTGAATGCAATAAGCTGAGCCATATGAAAATAACATGATGCAACTACAATGCATGAGCATGATATCAACATAAGCATGGAGGTGCAACATGACCATCGTGCATAACAACAATGAAGCATTTAACCAAATGAGCATGGCATACTGACGAGCATAAGCATAATACTACACATGAGCACAACATGACTACTAGCATCAGAAATAACTACCATGCAAGAACATAACAAGAATACTATCAAGTAAGCATGTAACCAACTAGATGCAATGGAACATGCATATCAACGGTACTTGATAACAGACGACAAGCATGCATCAGAAAGAACATCACTACTACCAGCATGCACTACTACTACCAAGCATAACATATGAACATGATACTAGCAAGTAGTACAAGATAACAAGATGCATCAGAACATATCATGAGGGTGGACATGAATCCACGAGCATAGCCAAAACAACAATAGTAGTAGCAAACAAGAGATAATGGGCAAACGTTTATTAAATATTCAAGTAGAAACCATGGGTACTACATGGCTATCATGCAAGTGGCTGGTGTGGCTTGCCAGGGGTGATGGAGACTCCGGGGAGAAGTGCGGTAAAGCTGCGGAACGAAACGCCGAACGTGCTTCTCTCTCGAAGGGGCTGATTAGAATCAAGGGCAAAATGGTCATTTTCACTTGTGGGACAGCCTAGTGAAAATGGTACCAACAGAAAGATCTCGACAAGACGAAGAAGTGGGCATTGGTTTCACCTCAATCGGAGTTACGGTCGCGAAGATATAAGGGGTGGAAGAATAGGGTAATATATGAATATTTCTCCTACAAACATGTCCCTGGGGGCAGAAAAAAAGAAAGTCCCTTTCCGTGGAATACGCTTTTTGAACTGGAAAGCGTAGTTTCAGCCAAAGAAGAACTAGAATACGCTTTTAGAGAAAGGAAAACACACTTTAGGAAGTGCACTTCCACTTAGCTGAGTTGGCAAGGGCTCTAGGCCTCTTATCGGTGGGACCCAGGGGCAGGAGGGGGGTCGAGCGACGTTGTTGTCTTCCTCCTCATGCATGTTCCCCCATGAAGCAGAGGAGGGTAACATGGGAGGGCAGAAGCGAGGGGGCTGGCCGGCCCAGGCCAGCTCCAGCGTATCTATAATTTTTGATTATTCCATGCTATTATATTACCCGTTTTGGATGTTTATGGGCTTTACTTTATACTTTTATATCATTTTGGGACTAACCTACTAACCGGAGGCCCAACCCGAATTGTTGTTTTTTACCTATTACAATGTTTCAAAGAAAAGGAATATCAAATGGAGTCCAAATGCGATGAAACCTTCGGGAGCGATCTTTTTTGGAACAAATGCAAACCTGGAGACTTGGAGTGGACGTCAAGCAACAACCGAGGCGGCCACGAGGGTGCCCGGCGCGCCCCCTACAGGTGGGCGCGCCCCCCACTCTCGTGGGCCCCTCGGGCGTCCACCGACCTACTTCTTCCTCCTATATATACCCACGTACCCCGAGAACATCATAACAGACCACGAAAACCTAATTCCACCGCCGCAACCTTCTGTATCCACAAGATCTCATCTTGTAGCCTTCGCCGGCGCTCCGCCGGAGGAGGAATCGACCACGGAGGGCCTCTACATCATCTCCAAGGCCCTTCCGATGAGTTGTGAGTAGTTTACCACAGACCTTCAGGTCCGTAGTTATTACCTAGATTGCTTCTTCTCTCTCTTTGAATCTCAATACAAAGTTCTCCTCGATCTTCTTGGAGATCTATTCGATGTAACTCTTTTTGCGGTGTGTTTGTCGAGATCTGATGAATTGTGGGTTTATGATCAAGTTTATCTATGAGAAATACTTGAATATCCTCTGAATTCTTTTATGTGTTATTAAGTTATCTTTGCAAGTCTCTTTGAATTATCAGTTTGGTTTGCCCTACTAGATTGATCTTTCTTGCAATGGGAGAAGTGCTTAGCTTTGGGTTCAATCTTGCGGTGTCCTTTCCTAGTGACAGCAGGGGCAGCAAGGCACGTATTGTATTGTTTCCATCGAGGATAAAAAGGTGGGGTTTATATCATATTGCATTAGTTTATCCCTCTACATCATGTCATCTTTCTTAATGCGTTACTCTGTTCTTATGAACTTCAAACTCTAGATGCATGCTGGATAGCGGTCGATGTGTGGAGTAATAGTAGTAGATGCAGGTAGGAGTCGATCTACTTGTCATGGACGTGATGCCTATATACATGATCATGCCTAGATAATCTCATACTTATTCGCTTTTCTATCAATTGCTCGACAATAATTTGTTCACCCACCGTAATACTTATGCTATCTTGAGAGAAGCTACTAATGAATCCTATGGCCCCCGGGTCTATCTTTTATCATATAAGTTTTCAATCTACTTTTATTTGCATCTTTACTTTTCCAATCTATATCATAAAAATACCAAAAATATTTATCTTATCATATTATCTCTATCAGATCTCACCATCGCAAGTGGCCGTGAAGGGATTGACAACCCCTTTATTATTGCGTTGGTTGCGAGGTTCTTGTTTGTTTGTGTAGGTGCGTGGGACTTTTGAGGAGCCTCCTACTGGATTGATACCTTGGTTCTCAAAAACTGAGGGGAATACTTACGCTACTTTCTTGCACCACCCTTTCCTCTTCAAGGAAAACCAACGCAAGCTCAAGACGTAGCACTCGGTGGCCGGGGATGCACGTAGGAGCAGCTAGGCGCGGCGACAGAGGAGGACAGGAGGCGGGTAGGTGGTGGAGTAACAGTGATATGGCCATCTCCGGTGGCGGGAAGAGGGGGTGGGGTAGCTGACGGAGGTGCGGGGAGTGCGGTGGAGGTGTCTAGGGGATGAGAGGAGGCTTGAGGTGGCCGGAATCAATGGAGGCCGACGATGGCCGAGGCGAACTCCGGCGAGATGGGGCGAGTATGGGGCACTCCGGTGGTCGGGAGAGGGGGGAGAGAGTGGTGAGGTGCGGAACACCTCGGGGGTGCTTAAATAGCCGCGGGGGAGGGTTCTAGAGCTCACGGGTGAGCTCCAACTAGCCAACAAAGGAGGACAGAGCCGGCTCCCGGCACAGGCGCGGCGATAGTGACCAAACCACAGTGATGCAGGGTGCGGCAGCGACGCAGGGCGGTGCAGAGGCTCACGGGGAAGCTACTAGACATGAAGCTACGCGAGAGGCGGGAGGAAAAGGGCGGTACAGGGCACGCAGTGTGCCAGAGTGCGTATTTTTGCTGATTCACCCTGTGGTTACCGCATGAACTGGTGCACGCGGTGCCGGATGAATGACCAAATTATCTCTAGGAAGTTAGGGAAGCAGAGAGTGATGCCAAGGTGGAGTGAGCCAAGCATAGTGAGCTAATGCATGACTAGAGCTAGCAGGTTTGTAGATGACTAACAAGGTGTTAGTATCTTGTTGTGGTTCACATGCTAGGAGCTGGACTCAGAGCTTTGGCACAGCATGATCAATCACAAAGATGATTGTGATGACCAAAAATCAGCTTAATAGGAGGGGTTTAGAGGGTACTTGCTGTAGAAAGTGCCATAATGGACAGAATAAGAGATGATGAAGTAGCACTCACTTAACTGCATGAAATGACCTGAAATTGGCATGGCCCAATGATTTGAAAATATGAAGATGCCCAAAAAGTTTCATGCCATTTGGTTAGCCAAACTAACACTTTCTTCATAAAGCATCTCCCTGGACAGAAAGTTGGAAAGTTTGCACAGGGCAAATGGCTAAAGGAAATGAGCCAAACTTTTGTGGAGTGAGTTTATATGGATATCAAAATGCCCTGGTAAATTTTCAACTTAAATGAGGCAATATAAAATATAGTTGCTTCACAAAGTGAAAATCTAAAAAAAACCAAGATTTGAAGCTGGGCTCACATGGATGAGTTACATGAGCTCAAATTTGGTGGAGAGGCATGATTTGATCAAATCAAGGATGTGGCAAAGTTTTATCTCATTTGGACATGCCTAGAAGATACTTCCTTCACAAAGTTCCTTCCTGGACGGAAACTTCGGAAAATTGCTAGAAACTATTTACTAGGCAAATGAGTATGAAATTTGGCACAGGGCAATGATATGGATAGGAAAAAATGTCCAAAAAGTTTGGAGGCAATCAAGCAAAGATAAATAACACTTGCTTTGCAAAGTTCCATTTAGGGCATAATAGGAAAATAATTATTGGTGGATGATTTTTGAACATGGCAATGAAATGTTTTGCTATATTTGAGGATGATAGGACCCAAACAATTTATGAGAATTATTTGGGGATTTATGGAGTGACAGAAAGATAGGTTGCTTCACAACCTAGGGTTTAAAGGGTTATTCCTTTAACGGAAAAGGAATATTCCCGAGAAAAAGAATATTGGAATTGGGTCAAGGATGAATATGACATGATCTTGAGATGATGATGAGGATGACAAACCACTATAAAACCTAGGAAGACATGATCTTCCCAAGTTTCAGAACTAAATAGCCACCAAAAAACAATTCAATCTATAAATCCAAGAAAATCAGCAGAAAAAGAAAAAGGGTAAAATCCAGGGTGCTACAGAGGGCTACGAGGGAGTGGGAGGGCAGCACCATGGCATAGATGGGTTTCTCAAGGGTGCGGCTGCCCTCTCTCTACCTCTCTATATATAGGGGAGGGGAGGAGGAGGGGCGCCCTAGGGTTCCCTAGGGGGGCCGGCGGCCACCAGGGAAAACCGTAGATGGGTTTTGGTGTGCCTCCCCCCCAGGGGCCTTGGCTTCCAAGGCAAAGGGGGTGGCTGCCCTATGGGAGCGCCCCACCCCTTCTGGTTACATGGGAAAGGGTGAGGGGGGCGCACAACCCTTTAGTGGGCTGGTTTGCCCCTACCCCTTTGCCCATGCCCCCCAACACTTGCCGGGGGCCCCCAAAACCCGTTTCGGTGATGCTGGTCATCACCCGGTACCCCCGGAACAATTTTGGACTCCAATACCACTACTAGGAAAAGGCCTACTAATGGCGCACCAGTTTTGCCTACTAATGGCGCATCACTGGTGCGCCATTACTAGCACGCCATTAGTAATTTTTACTAATGGCGCACCACTGATGCGCCATTAGTATCTGGTATACTAATGGCGCACCACTGGTGCGCCATTAGTATAGGCCACAGTGCGCCATTAGTATAGGCCACTGGTGCGCCATTAGTATATGCCACGGTGCGCCATTAGTATTTTTGAATTTTGAAGGCGGGAAAATAGTAGTGGCGCACCGTCTAACCCCCACCTGCGCCATTGCTATTTTTGAATTTTGAATTTGGATCTGGATCGTGATTTTTTTGCCCATTTTTCGCTAGTTTTTTTTTGCTCTTTTTTGGCATGATATTATTTCAAATTTTGTTCCTGTTTTTGGATCTTGTACGTTCTTTTGCCGTGTTCTTTTGCCGGAGAGGAGTTCGCCGGAGAGGAGGAGGAGGAGGTCACCGGAGAGGCGCTCGCCTACATCGCCGGAGAGGAGGAGGAGGTCGCCGGAGAGGAGTTCACCGAAGCATCGGAGAGGAGGAAGGAGAAACCATGAGGGAATGGGAGCAGAGGAGGAAGGAGGAGCTCACCGGAGAGGAGGGGGGAGAAACCGTGAGGGGAGGGGAGGGGAGGAGAGGAGGGAGGAGGAGGTTCCCGGAGAGGAGGAGGTCGCCGGAGAGGAGGAGGAGGTCGCCGGAGAGGAGGAGGAGGTCGCCGGAGAGGAGAAGGAGGTCGCCTGAGAGGAGGAGAAGGAGTGGAGGAGAGGAGTGGAGGAGATGGAATGGAGGAGAGGTGGAGTGGAGGAGAGGATAGTAGGAGATGGAGTGGAGGAGAGGTGGAGTGGAGGAGGTGCGCCCAGCCATATATACGACATAGTAATGGCGCACCGTGGGCAGGTGCGCCATTACTAACTTTTTTTTTTATTTTTTTGACTTATTTTGAATTTTGAAGGCGGGAAGATACTAATGGCGCACCATGGGCAGGTGCGCCATTAGCGACTTTCAATTTTGAAGGCGGGAAGATAATAATTCGGATGTAACTTTTTTTCTGTTAGGTTTTTGAGGATTTTGAAGGCGGGAAGATACTAATTCGAATGTAACTTTTCGAGTAGATGATTTTTCATATAAAAAACTTTTTCATCCGAGTTAGTATGCAAAAGTTATGCCCATTTTTACAAATTCTCGAGAGATTTTGCAAATGAAATCGAAATTCATATTTGCAAATTTTCCCAACAACTAGACAACATATCACATGGGAAACTTATTTTCTTTTATTTTTTTGACATTTTCATCATTTTCTTTTATTTTTTTAAACTGAAAAGGCGATCCACGGGGGGGGGGGGGGGTGCATTCGGTGGAAGTGGTGGCCAAGTTACTAATGGCGCACCGTGGCATGGTGCGCCATTACTAGTTCAACTAGTAATGGCGCACCACTCCCACGGTGCGCCAATAGTAGTTTTGACAAAAAAAAAATTAAATTTTTTTTACTAATGGCGCACTGTGGATGTGGTGCGCCATTACTAGTTCAACTAGTAATGGCGCACCACTCCTATGGTGCGCCATTAGTAGTTTTGAAAAAATTAAAAAAAATTTACTAATGGCGCACCCGCGGATGTGGTGCGCCATTAGTATTTGGACACTAATGGCGTACCAACACATGGTGCGCCATTAGTATATAGTAATGGCGCACTGCATGTCTGGTGCGTCATTAGTGTACCCTTCGTCCTATATATCAATCTTCACCTCCGGACCATTCCAGTGTTCCTTGTCACGTTCGGGATCTCATCTGGGACTCTGAACAACCTTCGGTAACCACCATAATGACTTAACTATACTTATATCGTCACCAAAAGTTAACTGTGTAGACCATGCAGGTTCAAGAACTATGCACACATGACCGAGACACCTCTACGGTTAATAAACAATAGCGGAACCTGGATGCCCGTATTGGTTCCTACATATTCTACGAAGATCTTATCGGTCGAACCTCAATGTCAAGGATTCAGAAAATCCCATATGTAGTTCCCTTTGTCTATCGGTATGTTACTTCCCCGAGATTCGATCGTCGGTATCACCATACCTAGTTCAATCTTGTTACCGACAAGTCTCTTTACTAGTTCCGTAATACAAGATCCCATGGCTAACTCTTTAGTCGCGTTGCTTGCAAGCTTATTGTGGTGTTGTATTACCGAGTGGGCCCTGAGATACCTCTCCGTCAGACGGAGTGACAAATCCCAGTCTTGATCCATCCAACTCAACGGACACCATCGGCAATACCTGTAGAGCACCTTTATAGTCACCCAGTTACGTTGCAACATATGGTACACACAAGGTATTCCTCTGGTGTCAATGGGTTGCATGATCTCATGGTCAAAGGAACATACACTTGACATGCAGAAAATGATAGCAGTAAACTTGATAAGATCATATGGTACGTCTATAGTTTGGGTCTTGTCCATCACATCATTCTCCTAATGATGTGATCCTGTTATCAAATGACAATTCATGTCCATGGCCAAGAAACCATGGCCATCTTTGATCAACGAGCTAGTTCGGTATAGGCTTACTAGGGACAAGCTGTTGTCTATGTATCCACACATGTATTTGAGTTTCTGGTTAACACAATTACAACATGGATAATAAATGATTATCAGGAAGAAGAAAATATAATAATAACCACTTTATTATTGCCTCTAGGGCATATTTCCAAGAGTCTCCCACTTGCACTAGAGTCGATAATCTAGTATTACATGGTAATGAATCTAACACCCATAGAGTTCTGGTGTTGATCATGATTTGCCTGTGGAAGAGGTTTGTCTGCAACATTCATATCAGTATGTATCTTGCAAATGTTTATGTCTTCCTCGATGTAATTGCGGATGGAATTGAAGCGTCTCTTTATGTGTCTGGTCCTCTTGTGGAACCTTGGTTCCTTGGCTAGAGCAATGGCACCAGTGTTGTCATAGAACAGAGTCATTGGGTCAAGTGCACTGGGCACAACTCCAAGATCTATCATGAACCGCTTCATCCAGACACCTTCCTTGGCTGCCTCCTAGGCTGCTATGTACTCCGCTTCACATGTAGAATCAACTACCACGCTTTGCTTGGAACTGCACCAGCTTACCGCCCCCCATTCAGAATGTATATGTATCCAGTTTGAGACTTAGAGTCATCCGGATCAGTGTCAAAGCTTGCATCGATGTAACCCTTTACGACGAGCTCTTGATCACCTCCATAAATGAGAAACATTTCCTTAGTCCTTTGTAGGTATTTAAGGATATTCTTTATCATTGTCTGTGATCCACTCCTGGATTACTTTGCAACCTTCCGGCCATACTTATGGCAAGGCTGACATCCGTCTTGTGTACAACATCGCATACATGATAGAGCCTATGGCAGAGGCATAGGGGATGACACTCATCTTTTCTCTATCCTCTGTAGTCGCTGGGCATTGAGTCTGACTCAACTTCACACCTTGCAGAACAGGCAAGAACCCCTTCTTGGACAGATCCATTTTTAACTTCTTCAAAATCTTATCAAGGTATGTGCTTTGTGAAAGTCCTATCAAGCGTCTTGATCTATCTCTATAGATCTTGATGCCTAATATGAAAGCAGTTTCTCCTAGGTCCTTCATTGAAAAACTCTTGTTCAAATATTCCTTCACGTTTTCCAAAAGTTCTATATTGTTTCCAATCAGCAATATGTCATCCACATATAATATTAGAAACGCTGTAGAGCTCCCACTCGCTTTCTTGTAAATACAAGCTTCTCCATAAACTTGTATAAACCCAAACGCTTTAATCACCTCATCAAAGCAAAGATTCCAACTCTGAGATGCTTGCACCAGTCCAAAAATGGATCGCTGGAGCTTGCACACTTTGTCAGCATTCTCTGGATCGACAAAACCTTCCGGTTGCATCATATACAACTCTTCCTTAAGGAAACCATTAAGGAACGCTGTTTTGACATCAATCTGCCAGATTCCATAATCGAAAAATGCAGCTATTGCCAACATGACTCTGACGGACTTAAGCATCGCTACAGATGGGAAAGTCTCAACGTAGTCAACTCCTTGAACTTGTGAAAACCGCTTTGCCACAAGTCGAGCTTTATAGACGGTGACATTACCGTCCGCGTCCGTCTTCTTCTTGAAGATCCATTTATTCTGAATGGCCTTTCGCCCTTAAGGTAATACTTCCAAAGTCCATACTTTGTTTCCATACATGGATCCCATCTCGGATTTCATGGCCTCTAACCATTTATCAGAATTTGGGCCCACCATCGCTTCTCCATAGCTCGTAGGTTCATCGTTGTCCAACAACATGACCTCTAAGACATGGTTACCGTACCACTCAGGAGGAGTACGTATCCTTGTCGACCTACGAGGTTCGATAGTAACTTGATCCGAAACATCATGATCACTATCATTAGCTTCCTCTTCAACTGACGTAGGTGTCACAGAAACATCTTTTTGCGCTGCACTACTCATTGGTTGAAGTAAAGGTTCAACAACCTCATTCAGTTCTATCTTCCTCCCACTCAATTCTTTCGAGAGACAGACACCCGCCAGCCATCTTATGCAACAAAGTCACATGTCAGTCGATGAAGCCGGTCTCATGTACGTGGACATGTAAAGTTGGTTCGGGCCGCTTCATCCCACAATACCGCTGAATCAAGAAAAGACCAAGGAAGGAAGCAATCTGAATATCAACGCCCACAAACTCCTTTGTGTTCTACTCGTGATGTCATCTACGCATAGACCTAGCTCATGATGCCACTGTTGGGGAACGTATGGGAAACAAATTTCCTACGCTCAGCAAGATCAATCTAGGAGATGAACATCTATGAGAGGAGAGATTGCATCTACATAATATCCATGAGAGTACACTTCCCTGTTCTCTCAGTCAAATGGGATTGTTGAGCGAAAGAAACACACTCTAACTGATTTGGTTAACACCATATTAGACACAACGGGTCTTTGAAAGGAATGATGGGGGAGACTTTAATGACTACAAGTCATGCCTTCAACGAAGTTCCCACAAAGAATAAAGATATTACTCCATTTGAGGAATGGAAAGAAAAAACTAAAACTCTCTTGAGATTGTTTGGTGGAAGTCAATGTGGCAATTCACATGAAGCATGAACTTGGACCAAAAACCGCTGAGTGTGTTTTTCTAGGCTATGCATCCCATGAAAATCTAGGCTATGCATTCCATGGAAAACTAATTGGTACCCTTTGCATTGCCGTGGAATTGAAAATTTAGTCTATGAAAATTGCATGGAATATAAATTTATTTCTTACAATTTAATAAAGCATTTGGGAATTTCTGCAGAAAAAATAAATAAAAAGATTAATTTTTAAAAAATTGAACATGTAACAAATTAATTTGTTGGCATAAAAAACTCAACTGGAATGCACTAATATGTGTTGCATGCTAGACTCTCATGTCGAGATTAGACAGATGTCTCTCACGTACAAGATTAAACAGATGTTCGCGGACCAAACTAGCCAATCCCATGGGTCGACATCGGTGGTCTCATTGGCACAGTGTCATCCTTTGGTACCTCATAATATCAGTTAGTAGTTAGCAAGAAAACAGTTAGTGCACTCCAACAATATCCAGCTTCCCTTGGCAACGTCACAGTATATGTACACCCCTCGATCGGTTCTCAGGAGCCAAATTAAGGTGTATATCATCAAGATATGGACCTGCTCGCAGTCCCCGTCCTGCTGGCGGCCATGGCCATGGCCTTGACCTATCTGGCGTGGACGGCCGCCTCCCGTAACGGCGTTCACAGTGCTACCTCCTCGATTACGTCTGCTACAAACCGCCAGACGACCGCAAGGTGACGACGGATATGGGGGTTGCACTGGCCGAGCGTAACAAGCGGCTCGGCGCCCCTGAGTTACGCTACCTCTTCCGCCTAACGTCTCGCGCCGGTCTGGGTGAGCAGACCTACCTCCCCTCTGGCCTCTTGGCCGGCCGCGAGAAGGGCCTCACCCACCAGGACGCGCTCGACGAGATGGACGCCTTCTTCATCGACGCCGTCGCCGGCCTCTTCGCTAATACCGGATTCAGCCCCCTTGACGTGGACGTGCTTGTGGTCAACGTCAACATGTTCAACCCGGAGCCTTGCCTTGCCTCGCGGATCGGGCAACACTACGGAATGCGCGAGGACGTCGCGGCGTACAACGTCTCCGGCATGGGCTGCAGCGCCACGCTGGTCTCGTTGGATATCGTCCAGAACGTCATGCGGGCACGGTCGCCGCGCCCCGTGCTTGCGCTTGTGCTGTCGACGGAGGTGCTCTCGCCTGGAAACTACCTGGGCACGGACAGGTCCATGATGCTGGGACTATGCCTTTTCCGCTGCGGCGGGGCAGCGGCGCTGCTCACCAGCGACCCCGCGCTCGCTGGACGCGCGAAGATGAAGCTACGCCGCCTTGTGCGGGCCAACGTCGCCGCCGTCGACGATGCGTACTCCGCCATCTTTCAGCGCGAGGACGCAGACAACATAACCGGGTTCAGCATTAACAAGACACTCCCAAAGGCTGCCGTCCGAGCGTTCGCGCCAACCTGAAACGCCTCGTCCCTTACATCCTCCCTGTGAGAGAGCTCGTCAGGCTTGCCACCGACTTTACGTGGCAGAAAATGCAGCGCCGCCAGCGAGTCAAGATCGATGTCAACTTAAAGACTGGGGTCGACCATTTCTGCCTCCACTCGGGCGGGGTTACGGTCATCGACGCCGTGAAGAAGAACTTCGGGCTCAACGAGGCAGACGTGGAGCCGTCGAGGATGACGCTGCACCGCTGGGGAAACACGTCGGCCAGCAGCGTGTGGTACGTGCTGGCATACATGGAGGCAAAGGAGAGGCTCAAGAGAGGGGATAGAGTGCTTATGGTGACCTTCGGATCGGGCTTCAAGTGCAACAGTTGCATGTGGGATGTGAATCGCGATCTGGCGGACAAGGGTGCGTGGGCCGACTGCATTGACAAGTACCCGGTGGAAAGCACAGCCAACCCGTACATGGACAAGTATAGCTGGATGATGAATGACAACGCTGATGACGATTCCACATTGCCTCTGTTGTAAAACACGTGGACGGCGCGTACGTCAATCACGGATCAGAAGTGCCGCGAATAAGACCATAAGAACTTCTCTTCGTCAGATTATATATGGGAGTAAAAGTACTTGAAAAACTAGCATGATGACACTCACAACTGCGAGGGCATCATCTTTAGAGTATTTATTGAATATGCCTGCATGTATAATATTTATGTTTTCAAGATACTGAGAATATATATTTCAAATATATATGGCAGTATAGCCACCGAAAATGTTAAATAAAATATGAGATGGGCAGAAAATATTTTGTATCATTTTAGTTTGTGGGATAATATAATAATAGCATACAAGTAATCCCCCCAAAATGTCCTGGCTAGTGGCTAGTGAGGAAGCACATATTCCACATACAAATATACTAGTAAGGTACACGTGCATTGTATCCGTAAGTTTTTGTAACCAAATTACCAATGAATACCACATTATAGTGTGTAAATATGTACTCCCTCCGTCCCACAATATGAGACGTTTAGTGCCAAAAAAACGTCTTACATTGTGGGACGGAGGGAGTAAGTTTTTGAGTTATATATGCATGATGTGGATGTTCATTTAATTCTTCTAGTAGTTCATCCCAATCAAAATCAAATTAATGCTACAAAATATCAAACATCATAGTATAATGCGACCTACCCTGCCCTCTCCGATCTGGGAGAGATCTGGGTCGTCGCCCCCTTCCCGGCGGCGTGCTTCTCAGCGGCTGGGGTCGCCGATCTCCTTTCCTACTTCTTCTGCTCCCCGAGCGAACATCTCACGGCTGTCCAGGTTAGCGATCTCGTCTTCTCCGTCAGGGTTGCTAGCCTCGCCGTCGCCCGCTTCGTTCTCACCTTTGGCCCGGGGCTCATGACCGCCATCAACCTTTCCATGCACGGGTCTCTGCGTGGGGCCCGGGCGGCGGCTGTCAGGGCGAAAGCGAGGAGCATTCACTCCGCTCCCAACCCCCGCCTCCCCGGTGTCAGTTCGCGGCCCGGACGGTGCGGCACGCCGAGCGGCTTAATGCCTATCTGGCGCCCCATCCCGTCCAGCTCTAACTGCATGGGCATCCTGCCTCTCCCACCGGTCGACGTTTCGATCGCTGATTCGCGCCGTGCGCTGTGTGGGGCCGCCAGGGATCCTGCCCCCTCTTTGCCAACGGCCGCGGTCTGCGCTCACAGAGACAAATCGAGCGTCGCTAGACCTTGTTCCCCGCGCATTGACTCCGCTGAGGTTGACTACCTCGCGGCGCCGAGGCCCACTGAGTTAACTCCCCCACCCCCTCCCTGCGAGCCCGTATATGGCTGCCCTCCTCTCCCCCACCCGCCCACGTCCAAACCCTAAACGCCGCCCCATCCCACCGCTCTCTCTCTCGGGGTGCTACTGCTGCCTCTCCGAACGCCACTTCGTTCGTGACTGCCGGGATCCGGTTCGCTGCCGCCGATGTAGAGTCTCCGGCCACCGGGCAGGGTCCCCTCGCTGCGCCATGGCTGGCCGTCGCCCGCTCCCCTCCCCTCCTGCCTCTGCCTCCTCCCCCATCCGCCCCACTCCACCACCCCCACCGCCCACACCTCCCCCCGTCCGTCGGGCCTCCACCCCATACCCCTCCGCCCGCATCCGTGCCGCCTCCTTGTTGCTTGACGGCTCGGGCGCTCCCCCCTGTGACCTTGAGGATGGTGAGCCTAGTTAGGATGCGGATCCGCCCGCCTCCCGTCCCCGTGACGTTACCCTCTCGGCGGTTATCTTGTCACCTCCCCCGTCACCGGTGGCCTCCCCTCCGGCGCCCGCACACCCGGACCCCGAAAGGGCTCCGTCCCCTCCGCTCCCACCCCCAGGGCGCGGCTGCTGGATGACATCGACTCGGGCAGTGAGGTCCTGTCGCTCCCCGTGACCGGTTCCTCCCTGTCCTCGCGATCGACCGGGCAGTCCTTTGGCGCGGAGTCGCAGCGCCCGGACTCGGCTGAGGTTTTCATGCCGGATGGTGACTACACGGCGGCCCTGCGCCTCGCTGTGGTCACCATCGAGCCCCCTACCGCCTTGCCGTCCTCCGCTACATCAGCCATCTCCTCCCCGAGACCATCCCGTCGGCGGTGGGTGCCATGTACCTCCGGTTCGCCTCCAAGGTGGACCGCGAGGAAGCCATGGATAGGCAGCCTTTTCCGTATGAGGGGGCGCGCATCAAGCTGCATCGCGAGGAGGCTTATGGGCGGGTCGACATCCACGTCAACACCTGCGTCCTCCTTGCGGCCTCCGGGTTCGCTGCCGAGTTCCTTAACCCGGTAGGCATCCACGCCGCGTTTCCCTCCTTCGGCAAGGTGCTCGAGATCGACCCTCTGGTCCTCTCCGAGCGCGAGCTCGCCACTGTCCGCGTCGTCGTCCGGCTCCGGGATGCGCGCGACGTTCCCTGTGATGTCTGGCCCCTGGGTGGACGCTGCGGTGCGCGCGCCGTCACGGTGTGGCCTGTGCGTGCCTTGCTGGTGGCGGACTCGTACACGCGGGAGGGCCTCTACATCCCCTTCTTCCGCCCACTGTCGTGGTTCTAAGTTTGACGGTAGAGTGGGGGGTAGGTATGGAGAGGCAAGGTCCTAGCTATGGAGAGGTTGTAAACACGAGAGATGTACGAGTTCAGGCCCTTCTCGGAGGAAGTAAAAGCCCTACGTCTCGGAGCCCGGAGGCGGTCGAGTGGATTATGTGTATACAAAGTACAGGGGTGCGAACCCTTCTGCCTGTGGAGGGGGGTGGCTTATATAGAGTGCGCCAGGACCCCTGCCAGCCCACATAATGAAGGGTTTAAAGTACATTAAGTCTGGGGCGTTACTGGTAACGCCCCACATAAAGTGTCTTAACTACCATAAAGTCTACTTAATTACAGACCGTTGCAGTACAGAGTGCTTCTTAACCTTCTGGTGGTCGAGTGAGTCTTCATGGTCGCGTCCTTCAAGTCAGTCGAGTGGGTTCCTCGTAGGTCGACTGGAAGGTGATCTCTTCTAAGGGTGTCCTTGGGTAGGGTATTTAGATCAGGTCTATGACCCTATTCTAGGTATATGACTCCATCATTAGCCCCCGAATGGATTGAGGCTAGAGTGAGGAAGGAGTTGACGTTGTTTCCGACTGGCTTTTGTGTGCTGGTCCTGCGCTGTCTTGGACCAATAACTTCTTTGTCGATATCTCAGCAACTTTTCTTAAGTCGACTCGATCCATTCTTTTCTTTCGTCGAGTGATCTTTTGGACTTTGACAATTTCCGAGCGACGGATCGCAGGAAATCCCGCGACTGACAGACCGATCTGCCGTTCGCGGATTCTGCGGGATATGAAATTTTGGGGAGCACGCGAAGCGGGGCGGACCGCGGCGCTCGGATGGGATAGGGCATAGACGCCTCGATTCTCGCGCCACCTTTTTCGCCACGTATCGCGTCCGCGCGATTGTTTCGGGGTGTGATTAGATCGACCGGGCCCACCTGTCATCCACTCGGAAGGGATCTTATAAATGCGCCCGGTGAGGGTTTTTGAACAGTGCCTCTGCATTCCCTCTCTGCTCTCCTCGTCTCCGCCCAACGCGCCCGTTCTTGCCTCCGCACCACCTCTCCTCGCGCGTCCCGCCGGCAGCCTTGGTGAAGGAGAAGACGGTGGCGCTGGAACGCGCGAAGAAGGTGTCGGCGACGGAGAAGGCGAAGGGGAGATCCACCAGTCGCGGCGGGTCTTCGTCTAGATCTCGTCTGCCGAACGGCTGGGTCCAGGGAGATTGGATCCGGTCGACCATCACGGAGAAGGATCTCCTCGACATGGCCAACGATGGTCTGATCCCTCTCGGAGCCGCAAGGCTTCCGGGGAAAGAGTGGCAGCCCCAGCCGGAAGAGGGTGAGTGCGTGCTTCTGGCTACCAACGTCGACCGCGGATTTTCTTTGCCACCGAGTGTTTTCTTCCGTGGTTTCTTGAACTTCTTTGGAGCGCAACTCCACCACTTCACCCCGAATTCTATCGCCTATCTTGCCGCGTTTGTGTCCATGTGTGAGAATTTTCTGGGTTGCCGACCGCACTGGGGCTTGTTCAAGCACATATTCACGTGTCGCTCTTAGACCGTGAAGAAGGCGAGTCCAGACGACGACAAGACCAAGGTTGTCCAGATGTGTGGAGGTCTGGGGATCTAGATGAGGAACAAGAGCACCTTCCCAACCATGTCGTTTCCCGAGTCAGTTAGAGGCTGGCAGTCGACCTGGTTCTATTGCAAGAATGAGCCGACGCCGGGGTAGTCGAGTGGACTCCCTCAGTTTACCATGGACCGAGTCAACAAGCCCTCCTCTCTGAAGGTGATTCCGGAGAAGAAAGCCGACGTGAAGATGCTGATGGAGCGCGTAGTTCAGTTGGTTCGGGAGGGAGTGACGGGTATGGATCTCCTGGAGGTTTTTCTTAGGCGACGTATCCAGCCTCTTCAGTTCCGGAGCCATTGCATGTGGTTGTACCGCGGGACTGAAGATGAGACTCGGATCAATCCAGAAGCAGTTGACGATGCCACTCTGGAAAGGTGGATGGCCGCTGTCACTGGGAACAAGGATAACCCTCGTGGAGCCAGAAGGATTCCTCCACTCGACCACCGCAGCGTTCCAGACAAGGTATGTCTGCTCCACTTCCCATTGTATTCTTGCCATATTTATTTCTGTTTTCTTCGCAAATTGGCCGATTAATCTTTGTCTTGATGTCTATCAGGCCATCACCGAGCTGTACTCGATGCCCAATGGAGCACAGGCTCCGACTGAAGAGGCAGAAGCGAGCGGAGGCGAGAGCCAGGAGGAGTGGGACTCGGATGCCGCTGAGGACGATGATGATGATGATGACGATGAGGAGAACGAAGAAGAGGAGGAGGAGGAGGTCGCTCCACCGCGCTCGGAAAGGCGGTCGAAGCTTACCCATGACCCTGTGACTGAACGTGGCAAAGGGGTTGCGACTGTCGTGCAGTCGACCAAGCGCCCTCGGACCACTTCTCCGGTGCCGACTGAAAAGGCGCCGAAGCAGTCCAGGGTGGCCCCGTCAAAGCCGACCAAGCTCCTGCCGAAGATGAAGGTGCCCATCCCCACCATATCAGGGTAAACATGCTGCTTAAGTCTTCTTATTTTGTGCGAGCTTTATCTCTGGTTGACACTTGAGTTAGTCGACTGATTCTTTGGAATTGCAGTGCTGCTACTTCTGAGACCTCAGCCAGGGCTGACGACCATGAGATGGAGGACGCAGCAACCTCAAACCCTGGTACTATACTCTTAATTCCGTTTTTAGTCGATTGACTCTTCGTCCCTAATTCTGATTCTTTTCTGTAGTCTCATCCAATGTCGTTATCACTCTTCCTGATGATGATGACGATGAGGAACCACTGAAGCACAGGAGGAGCAGGAAAGCGTCTGCCTGCAGGGTGGCACAGGATGTGACGGCGCCCGAGACTCTGGTCGTGGAGGAGGAGAACACCACTCGACACAACGTGTCTTTCGCGGTGCCGTTGACGAGTGCTCATCCTGCTTCGTCGAGTGCCGCACAACCTTCTCTCTTCATGACGCACCACGTCCCAGAGGACCAAGCCAGTGCTGCGAAGGAAGCGATACGCCAAGCAGGGGTCATGATGGAGCAGGTGAAGGCCATCCGGGAAGCAAGTCAAGCGGCTTACGACGCCAGCTCCGCCCTTCAAAGCAATGTTCAGGTCAGTCGACCATCGCTTGTTCTGTTAGGATATGCTATCAAAAAACTTTTCTTTCCGGAATCCATAGCAGTCACCCACTGGGTGTGTCGATTCAAACTCCGTGTTAGCGGGGGCACGCTGAGTGCACCCGCTGGGTGTAGTCCCCAAGGCTAAGGTCGACTGCTGGCAGTCGGCCTTAGGCTTTATAAGTTCAGTCTTTCCGTCATTCGACTGAGGCGAATGGATTTCCCAAACCGGTGGGGGCACGCTGAGTGCACCCACTGGGTGTAGTCCCCGAGACTGTGGTCGACTGCTGGCAGTCGATTACAGTCTAAAGAATACGTCTTGTTTTTTTTTGTTTTTTTTGGGGTCGACTGGTCGACTCTGTCTTTAATAGAACTAGTGGGGGCACGCTGAGTGCACCCACTGGGTGTAGTCCCCGAGACTACGGTCGAATGTTTGTATTCGGCTGTAGTCTTAGAAACGCATGATTTTCTCTTATCCACTCGGAAGTGAATTATCCTTGATATTTTGTCGCAGAAATCCTGTGACCTTGCGGCTCGCTAGATCGAGCTGGAGAACAAGCACATTCAGCTCGAGCTGGATCTGAAGCTGGTTCAGGAGAATCTGATGAAGGCGAAGGAGGAGACCAAAGGTATGTTCGGTGAGACCTCGACAACTCCTTTTTCCCTTCATTTGTTTCAAAATCTGACCTTGTTGTAACTTGCAGGCAAGGTGAAGGAAGCCCAGAAGAAAAAAGACCTTGAGCTAGCTGAGAAGATCAAGCTTGCTGACGAGAAGTTAGCTTCAGTCACCAAGCTCGAAGAAGAAAATACTAATCTGAAAGCTGCTCTTGCGATTGCCAACAAGGAAGTCAGTCGACTGAAAACTGACAAAGCTGCCTTGACTGACAAGGTCAGTCAGTTGACTGGGAAGAAAAATGACCTGGAGGCCTTCCTGAGTGAACTTTCCAAGAAGCTATTCCTTATGCTCGAAGGTAATCCTTTACGCTTGACAATCATTTTCAACAGTGATCTTTCCATTCGACCATTGCCTTGACTCGGTGATTGTCCTTGCAGAATTCTGCCAAAACTTTGAAGAGGAAACTAGTCGACTGGAACCGAACTTGGACCCCGTCAACTCTCCAGTGACCGATGAAGCTGCCATGAATGTGTTCCGCCTTGAGTCACGCGTTGCCGCTATTGTTGACTATCTTACAAGGCTGAAGGTCGCCACTTCTCGCATCGACACCACGCTCTGGCCTAGGGAGACACTCCAGAATGACCTCGAGTCGCTGATGGCTCGACTAAACACAGTTCCTGGTCGAGTGCAGGAGTGGAAAAAGTCCTCTGCGAGGTGTGGCGCGGATGTTGCTCTGTGTGTGCCTCGAGTCCACTGCAAAGATGCGCGAGAAGATAAGTTGGCGGCTCTTCGGGTGGCCAACACCAAGAAGCACGACTTCAGGTCCTTAATGGAGACCTTCATCGCTGCCGCCACTCGGATTGCGGACGAAATTGATTTTGATGAGTTTGTTGCGCCTTCCAGCCCTCCACAAGAGGGGTAAAAAACTTCTTTGAGCTCGACCCTTTAAATTTGCCTCGGTATGCCGAGTGATTTTGTAACCGATAAACCTTAACAGGCTTAGCGCCTGGGCACTTTTCGATTCCTTTAGGTATCGATCAGAACTCGGATTTGATGTTTGAATATGCTTGCTTTTTGTCCTGAAATGTCTTTTGTAGGTTTAAAGCAAGACGCTTATTGCAGTGGGCTTATCCCTTAATTCACTTAGGCAAGCACTGGGCTGCGGCTAAGCCCCCGAGTGAGAGGTTTGCTCTTCACTCGGTAGAATTTTTATACCTTAGGCGAGCACTGGGCTGCAGCTAAGCCCCCGAGTGAGAGGTTTGCTCTTCGCTCGGTAGGATTTTTATACCTTAGGCGAGCACGGGGCTGCAGCTAAGACCCCAAGTGAGAGGTTTGCTCTTCACTCGGTAGGGTTTTTATACCTTAGGCGAGCACGGGGCCGCAGCTAAGCCCCCGAGTGAGAGGTTTGCTCTTCACTCGGTAGGATTTTTATACCTTAGGCGAGCACGGGGCCGCAGCTAAGCCCCGGAGTGAGAGGTTTGCTCTTCACTCGGTAGGATTTTTATACCTTAGGCGAGCACGGGGCTGCAGCTAAGCCCCCGAGTGAGAGGTTTGCTCTTCACTCGGTAGGATTTTTATACCTTAGGCGAGCACGGGGCTACAGCTAAGCCCCCGAGTGAGAGGTTTGCTCTTCACTCGGTAGGATTTTTATACCTTAGGCGAGCACGGGGCCGCAGCTAAGCCCCCGAGTGAGAGGTTTGCTCTTCACTCGGTAGGATTTTTATACCTTAGGCGAGCACGAGGCTGCAGCTAAGCGCCCGAGTGAGAGGTTTGCTCTTCACTCGGTAGGATTTTTATACCTTAGGCGAGCACGGGGCTGCAGCTAAGCCCCCGAGTGAGAGGTTTGCTCTTCCCTCGGTAGGATTTTCACGTTGTACTTGTGGCATAGCTCAGAGGAGAGGGTTGCAGTCGACCTGCACCTCGTCCTCTTTACGACCGCACATTTGTACTTATGGCGTAGCTTAGAGGAGAGGGTCGCAGTCGACCTGCGCCTCGTCCTCCTTACGGCCGCACATTGTATTTATGGCGAAGCTCAGAGGAGAGGGTCGCAGTCGACCTGTACCTCGTCCTCCTTACGAGCGCACGTTGTATTTGTTCTTAGGCGAGTGTTCAGACTGCAGCTAAGCCCCCGAGTGGGAGTCTGGCTCACCACTCGGTAGGATTTTATTTGAACTTAGGCGAGTACTTGGACTGCAGCTAAGCCTCCGAGTGGGAGTCTGGCTCACCACTCGGTAGGATTTTATTTGAACTTAGGCGAGTACTCGGACTGCAGCTAAGCCTCCGAGTGGGAGTCTGGCTCACCACACGGTAGGATTTTATTTGAACTTAGGCGAGTACTTGGACTACAGCTAAGCCTCCGAGTGGGAGTCTGGCTCACCACTCGGTAGGATTTTGTTGAAACTTAGGCGAAACGGATTCGCAGCTAAGCCCCCGAGTGGGAGGCTGGCTCACCACTCGGTAAGGATTTTGTTGAAACTTAGGCGAAACGGATTCGCAGCTAAGCCCCTGACTGGGAGGCTGGCTCACCACTCGGTAAGGATTTTTACAAACTCAGGCGAAATGGATTCGCGGCTAAGTCACCCACTGAGGGGAAAATTTTATTGGACAAATAAAAAGTGACAAAAATTATGGAGAAATTATGACACTATTTTTTTAATCCATGAACTACAGAAGTATTTTATTACAACTCATCCGAGTGAAAACTTTAAGTGTAAAATGGGCGGAGTAGTTCCACGTTCCAAGCTCGGGGCTCGTCGATATTGTGTTTGACATTGTAGAGACAGTATGCCCCATTGTGGAGAACCTTGGTGACGATGAAGGGTCCTTGCCAAGAAGGAGCAAGCTTGTGTTGTTTCTGCTGATCCACTCGGAGAACCAGATCTCCTTCCTGGAAGGCTCGAGCTCTCACGTTTCTGGCGTGGAAGCGACGCAAATCTTGTTGGTAGATAGTCGATCGGACCAGAGCCATCTCCCTTTCTTCCTCTAAAAGGTCGACTGCGTCCTGCCGCGCTTGTTCAGCTTCTGCTTCGTTGTAGAGTTCAACTCGAGGAGCATTGTGGAGAAGATCACTCGGCAAGACTGATTCAGCTCCGTAGACCAAGAAGAATGGACTTCTTCCGGTCGACCGATTAGGTGTGGTCCGCAGTCCCCAAAGCACCGAGGGAAGTTCGTCGACCCATGCTCCAGCCGCATGCTTGAGATCACGCATCAGTCGGGGTTTCAATCCTTTGAGGATCAGACCATTGGCTCGCTTTGCTTGTCCATTCGACTGCGGATGGGCGACTGAAGCGTAGTCGACTCGTGTGCCTTGACAGTTGCAGAAATCCCTGAATTCCTCTGAGTCAAAGTTCGACCCATTATCTGTAATGATGCTGTGCGGGAGTCCATATCGGAATATCAGTTCACTGATGAAGCTAACAGCAGTACCGGCGTCAAGGTTCTTGATTGGCTTAGCTTCAATCCACTTGGTGAACTTGTCGACTGCCACCAGTACATGCGTGAAACCACTTTGACCTGTTCTCAAGGGACCGACCATGTCCAACCCCCATACTGCGAAAGGCTAGACGAGTGGAATGGTCTTCAGAGCTGACGCAGGCTTGTGCAACATATTTGAGTAGAACTGACATCCTTCGCACTTGTCCACCATTTCCTCTGCCATCTCATTCGCCTTTGGCCAGTAAAATTCGGCTCGGTATGCTTCGGCCACGATGGTCCGAGAGGACGCATGATGACCACAGGTCCCCGAGTGGATATCATCAAGGATGATTCGACCTTCTTCTGGCGTTATGCACTTCTGACCAACTCCAGTCGCGCTCTCTCTGTATAACTGTCCTTTGATTACGGTAAAGGCTTTGGATCGACGGACGATCTGTCGAGCCTCTTCCTCATCCTCTGGGAGCTCTTTTCTCAGGATATACGTGATATATGGAACTGTCCAATCGGGAATGGCCACTAAGACCTCCATGACCAAGTCGACCACTGCTGGGACCTCAACCTCAGTCAGATCTGTGGCACTCTTGGGCTGTGGAGCTTCTTCGGTGAAAGGATCTTCTTTGACTGACGGAGTGTGTATATGCTCCAAGAACACACCACTCGGAATGGCTTCTCTCTTGGAACCTATCTTAGCCAGATCATCCGCTGCTTGATTTTTCAATCGGGGTATGTGATGGAGCTCTAACCCCTCAAACTTCTTTTCCAGCTTCCTCACTGCATTGCAGTATCCAGTCATGGCTGGGCTTCTTATGTCCCACTCCTTCATCACTTGGTTGACCACTAGATCTGAGTCGCCATAAACCATAAGGCGACGGACGCCGAGTGAAATGGCCATGCGCAACCCATACAGAAGGGCCTCGTACTCTGCCTTGTTGTTGGAGGAATAAAAGTGAATCTAGAGCACATATCTGAGCTTATCTCCTCTGGGGGAAACCAAGACCACCCCAGCACCAGAACCATTCAGCATCTTAGAGCCATCAAAAAACATGGTCCAATGTTCCGAGTGAACTTCAGTCGGCTGCTGTTGTTCAATCCACTCGGCGAGGAAATCCGCTATTGCCTGGGACTTAATGGCTTTATTTGCCTCAAACTTGATATCAAGGGGAAGAAGTTCAATCGCCCATTTCGCCACTCGACCAGTTGCATCTCTGTTGTGCAGAATCTCTGAAAGTGGAGCATCGCTGACGACTGTGATGGAATGATCAGAGAAATAGTGAGAAACCTTCTTCGTGGTCATGTATATCCCATACACAAGCTTCTGATAATGAGGGTATCTCTGCTTGGATGGAGTTAAAACTTCAGACAGATAGTATACTGGGCGTTGAACTTTGAAGGCTTTCCCTTCCTCTTCCCGCTCGACCGTAAGTACTGTACTGACGACTTGTCCTGTGGCTGCGATATAAAGCAACAGAGGCTCTTTACTGATTGGAGCAGCAAGCACCGGCTGGGTGGAGAGCAGAGCTTTTAGCTTGGCAAACGCTGCATCAGCTTCTGGAGTCCACTCGAACTTGTCTGCCTTCTTCATCAGTCGGTAAAGAGGCAATGCCTTTTCACCGAGTCGTGAGATGAATCGACTTAATGCGGCCAAGCATCCAGTAAGCTTCTGGACATCGTGCACTCGCACAGGGCGTTTCATTCGGAGAATGGTGCCGATCTTCTCTGGATTAGCGTCGATCGCTCGCTCGGAAACGAGAAAACCGAGTAACTTGCCACCAGGTACTCTGAATGTGCACTTTGATGGATTGAGCTTGATATCATACCTTCTGAGGTTGGCAAATGTTTCGGCGAGGTTAGCGAGCAGGTCGGAACCTTTTCGTGACTTGACCACGATATCATCCATATACGCTTCCACATTCCGACTGATTTGAGTGAGTAAACACTTCTGAATCATTCGCATAAATGTGGCTCCGGCATTCTTGAGCCCGAATGGCATGGTGATATAGCAGAAGCACCCGAATGGAGTGATGAAAGCTGTTTTTATCTCATCGGGTCCGTACAGACAGATCTGATGGTACCCGGAATAGGCGTCTAGAAAAGACAGTCTCTCGCATCCCGCGGTCGAGTCAACAATTTGATCAATGCGAGGGAGAGGAAAATGATCTTTCGGGCAGGCCCGATTTATGTGCTTGAAATCAATGCACATTCGGAGTGATTTGTCCTTCTTAGGAACTATGACGACATTAGCGAGCCACTCGGAGTGGTATATCTCTCGGATAAATCCGGCTGCCAACAGTCGAGCCACTTCCTCACCAATAGCCTTTCTCTTCTGGACGGCAGACCGCCGAAGATGCTCTTTAACTAGTTTTGCTAATGAGTCGACTCTAAGGCGATGCTCAGCCAGTCCCCTGGGAACACCTGGCATGTCAGCTGGCTTCCATGCAAAAATGTCCCAATTCTCACGGAGGAACTAGGAGCGCTTCTTCCTATTTCGGGTCGAGTGTTGTGGAGATGTGGGTCGGGGCTGCATTGGGGTCGGTCGGGTGAATGTGGACATGCTTCGTCTCACCGGATGACTGAAATGCAGATTCTGTGGCGGGCTTCTTGGATCGCAGAAAATCACTCGGATCTGCGTTTTGCTTGTATTCTTCAAACTCGACTGTTGTCACCTGGGAATCGGCAATCTTTGAGCCCTTCTGAAAACACTCTTCTGCCTTCTTCCGATCACCGGTGACAGTGATCACTCCTTTGGAGCCAGGCATCTTCAGTTTGAGGTACGCATAACATGGTCGAGCCATGAACTGTGCGTAAGATGGTCTCCCCAAAATGGCGTGATACGCGCTCTGAAAATCCACGACCTCAAACTTCAACTTTTCCTTGCGAAAATGTTTTGAATCACCAAACACCACGTCCAGAGCTATTTGGCCGAGTGACTCGGCCTTCTTTCCTGGTATAACTCCATGAAAGCTCATGTTACTGGTGCTCAGTCGGGACATCGGAATGCCCATTCCTTTCAGTGTGTCTGCATACAACAAGTTCAGTCCACTACCACCGTCCATCAGCACTTTCGTCAGTCGAGTGCCTTCGACAATTGGGTCGACCACCAATGCTTGCCTCCCGGGGGTGGCGATATGAGTCGGGTGATCAGACTGGTCGAATGTGATGGGTGTTTGGGACCATCTCAGATAACTTGGTTTTGCTGGGGCAACCATGTTCACCTCACGGTTAATGACCTTCAGTCGACTCTTGCTCTCTACATCTGCGAAGATCATCAGAGTGGAGTTTACATGCGGATATCCTCCCTCACTGTCCTCCTTGTCTTCGGCCTTGTCCGACTCCTTTTCCTTGTCCTTGGACTGTTTTCCCTGAAACTGCTGGATCAGGAGTCGACATTGGCGAGTGGTATGCTTTGGGTAAATGATATTGCCCTCTTCATCTTTCTTCGTGTGGATGTGACACGGCATATCCATCACATCGTTTCCCTCTTTATCCTTCACTTTCTTAGGATTCCAGGATCCTTTTGGTTTCCCTTTGAACTTTCCCCGAGTCACGGCCAGAGCCTCTCCAGGAGCTGCTGGTTCAGCTTTCCGCTTCTGTTTCCGACTGGTGTTTCCCTTCTCCGACTGACTCGGCTTGTACTTGCCGCTTCGGAGTCGGTCTTCTTCTTCGCCGTTGGCATACTTGGTAGAAATCTCCATCATCCGACTCAGGGTCATATCTCCGGTTCGACCAAATTTCAGACTCAATTCTCTGTTCTTGACACCATCGTTGAAGGCGCAAACTGCCTGATGGTTAGACACGTTCTCCACGGTATGGTGCAAAGTGATCCATCTCTGAATATACTCTCTGAGAGTCTCATTCGTCTTCTGTACAAAGACTTGCAGCTCTGTCAATCCAGCTGGTCGCTTGCAAGTTCCTTCAAATGTTCTGACGAACACTCGGGACAGATCTTCCCAAGTGTAAATGCTGCTAGGAGGTAACTGATTCAACCACGCTCTGGCAGAACCTTCCAACATGAGGGGCAAATGCTTCATGGCCACCTCGTCATTCCCACCACCAATCTGAACTGCCACTCGGTAGTCATCGAGCCAAGTTTCAGGCTTAGACTCACCAGTGAACTTGCTGACTCCTGTTGCCAACCTGAAATTGGGGGGAATCACTGCGGCTCTAATAGCCCTGCTGAAACATTCTGGACCAGAAACATGCACTCGACTGCTTGTGGGCGCATCTCTGTCGGGCCCGCCCCGATGGGCTCTGTTTCGGTCGACCAAGCCTTGCACGATAATGGATCGCGCGTCGAAGCCTGGTTCTCGGGGGTCAACTGGAGCTCTTCGCCCCACACTGAGTTGACGCCTGTCATCTTGCTGCCGAGGAGCGTAAGACCCACCCCTCGGGGGGGGGGGGGGAAGTGGGCACTCGACGCCTCTCATCACGATCATGTCGGTCTCCATACTGGTCTTGCCGATTCTCGCGTCCTTCACGCCGCGGGGGCGATCTGGGACTATGAGCCGACTAAACTGTATTCGCAGCGACGGATCGACTGTGAATTCTGATACGCGACTACGACACAGCTGAATTCTGGTCTCCTGCTGCCCGGAGCAAATCCCTTATCTGCATCAAGCCTCTGCTAGCTTCCGACTGAGAGGGCTGGATGGACTCTGCTATACGGGTTGTAGCTGCTAAATTCTGAATTGGAGTTCGATATACCTGAGTCGGCGGGAAGAGCTGACGTCGATTGGCGTCGGGTGCTCGTTGCCGCGCGCGCTCGTCGAGTGCTCGCTGAAGATTTTCCAGGCGAGCACGCTCAGCCAAGTTGGCCAAACATGCCTCCTCCAAAGCGCGAGCCTCGGGGGTTTCTCCCGCGATGGGAGTATGCAGGGCATCCATGTTCCTGCGGTGGAGCTCTTCTCTCTGCAGAGAGTCGAGTGGCTCGGGCTGGTACTCTTCGTGGTCCCGTACTGGGTCGCCTCCACCGCCTGCCCCGCCCTCATGGGCGAAGCCAGGAGGACTGCGAGGCCCGTTGACCATCAAGATTTCCGCCGCCGGATCGCTGCTATCGCACTCGGATGCAGTCTCTACGGAGCTAGTCAACAGATCGAACAGGCCGTAGAGGGATTCATCGGGCTCCATTGCCGCAACTTGAGTGGTGGCCGTCTGGCGAGCCGCCGCGTGCTTCACCCACCGCTGAAGCATCGACCGACCAGAGCGCTTGCGCTGGTGGGAGACCGGGAGGGTAGCCGATAGGGGACTCGACCGATACGGGGTTGACGGTTGTCGCAGCAGAACACCGCGGACACATGCACGAAAATGCGTCGCACCGCGGACGGGGAGCGCATCAACGACGAGTGGAGCCTCCTAGAGCCATGCGGAGTCATCGGCGATGAAGGTGAGAGCGCCAAGACGAATCTCGCGGCCCTCGACCAAAACTCCAGTAGCAACCATGATGAAAGTACTCGGAAGAATCGCAACTTCTCCAGAAAATCGCTAAAACACCTGCCCCACGGTGGGCGCCAACTGTCGTGGTTCTAAGTCTGACAGTAGAGTGGGGGGTAGGTATAGAGAGGCAAGGTCCTAGCTATGGAGAGGTTGTAAACACGAGAGATGTACGAGTTCAGGCCCTTCTCGGAGGAAGTAAAAGCCCTACGTCTCGGAGCCCGGAGGCGGTCGAGTGGATTATGTGTATACGAAGTACAGGGGTGCGAACCCTTCTGCCTGTGGAGGGGGGTGTCTTATATAGAGTGCGCCAGGACCCCTGCCAGCCCACATAATGAAGGGTTTAAAGTACATTAAGTCTGGGGCGTTTCTGGTAACGCCCCACATAAAGTGTCTTAACTACCATAAAGTCTACTTAATTACAGACCGTTGCAGTACAGAGTGCTTCTTGACCTTTTGGTGGTCGAGTGAGTCTTCATGGTCGAGTCCTTCAAGTCAGTCGAGTGGGTTCCTCGTAGGTCGACTGGAAGGTGATCTCTTCTAAGGGTGTCCTTGGGTAGGGTATTTAGATCAGGTCTATGACCCTACTCTAGGTATATGACTCCATCACCCACCGCCACCCCCCTTCGCCCACAACCTCCCCCGCTACCCGGCCGTCCCCTGGGGCGTGCCCGCGGCGGTGATCCTGCTGCGGCGCCGGCTCGCAGGCGCGGGCGCGGAGGTGGGCAGAGGCTCGCCTCGGTGCTGCGCGTCCTGGGGGTGCCCCCATGCCCGCTCCCGGATGGGGGGCTGGTCGCTGAGGGCATCGGTGCCTCGCTGCCTCGCGCCCCCCCCCCATCCCCCGCCTCGATGCTTCTCTCTGGCTCGGGGAGCCCGAGCTCCCAGCTGTTCATCATGGAGATCGGGGGGTGCGGGCCAGAGGTGGTTGCTTCCTTGGCCACGAGACAGGCTGCTGGGGGCGAGGAATTTCGTCGCAGCTCCCGCCTCGCCAAGAAGGAGGCGCCCGCTTGGGTTAGCATGGAGACCAAAGCCATCAGGCTGCGTGCCCTCAAGGATGCTCTTTCCGGCTGTTCTCCCCGGCTCAAGACCAGGGTGATGAAGGATAGGCTGCTAGACTCGGTGATCGCCCCTCTGGGCATGAAGCCTGTGTCCGATCTGCGGGCTGCTGCTTCCATCCCTACTGCCCCGGTGACCGCGAACAAGGATGTTTAGCCTGGTCTTCTGTCGCACGTCAGATGGTGCGTGTTCCCGCTGGGGGCGCCTCCTTGGCCTCATCGCCTCCATGCATGTAGCTCGTGTAGTCTGCGTTTGCGTGGTTGGTTGTATCCTTTCCTTTTTCATGTGTTGTAGTGCTCGCCTTCCATGGCTTGGTGTTGGCTGTTGTAATGGGTAGTTCTTCTGTTCTACCTCTCCGCCTGTTATCCTGGAACGCCCAAGGCCTGGGAGACAAGGATAAATGCAGTGTTGTTAAAAACTCCGTTTGTTCTACGGATCCCAGCTTTGTTTGTCTTCAGGAAACCAAACTCGCTCAGCTCGACTCCCGCAAAGCCGTCTCGTTCCTCCCCGGGCGTCTATCGCAGTTTGTTGCCAAACTTGCCGACGGCAGCCGGGGAGGGGTGCTTACGGCCTGGGATCCCTCCTCCTTCTCTCTTGTCTCCTCCTTGGAGTCCGCCTTCTCGCTCACGGTCACCTTTCCACGGGGGAGCGTCTCACGCTCACTAACGTTTACGCACCCTCGGACCACTCTTTAACGATGGATTTTGTGGATGACATGCTCACCCTCCCTCCCAGCGTTTCGGGGGCTTAGCTTGTGGTCGGGGATTTCAACCTCATTCGTCACCACAGCTAGAAGAGTGGGGGGGGGGGGGGTTTCACGCCGGGCGCGCGTCCATTTTCAACTCGCTTGCGCTCCATGAGCTGCACCTCTCTGACCGACTTTTTACTTGGTCGAATCGTCAACACCCGCCGATCCTAGCTAGGCTCGACCAGGCATTTTTCGACAACTCTTGGGACGCCGCCTTCCCGGACACAAACCTTCAGTCGCGCCCCCACACCACCTCGGATCACGTGCCACTCCTTGTCACTGCGTCTACCAAAATTCCCAAACTGTCGTGATTTTTCTTTAAAAATGCCTGGCTCCTTGATCAATCCTTCCTCCCTACCACTCTCCTCTCCTGGTCGGGTACGGTCCGTGGCTCTGGCGCAGCGGGGTTCTTGCTGCCCGGAAAAAGGCATTCAGGTATGCCGCCAAGGTATGGAAAAAGCAACACCGGTTCATACCCACCTTCGATAACGACTGTCGTTTCTTGATTGATCTTTTCGATTTTTGGGAAGAAACCCGTGATCTCTCTGCAGCTGAGGCGTCCCTTTGTCTTGACGCGCGGCTTGCCCTTGCCGCTTCGGTTCGCTGGCAGTGCGCTCACTGGCGGCAGCGAGGGAAACGCCGGGCGGTCCGTGAAGGCGACGAGAACACCAAGTTCTTCCATGCCTCCGCCTCCACCCGACGACGCCGCAACACGATCGGTGTGCTGGAAGTTGAAGGGGTGCGGGTGGTGGATCATGCTGGCAAGGCCGCTGCCTTGCTGGGCTTCTACTCTAAGTTGTTGGGCCGACCCATGGCCCCCACCTGGCGCTTCGATCTGCCGGCGCTCTATGTCGACGCCCCCGTGGTGGACAGGGAGGCGCTGGTGGCTCCATTCGACCACGCTGAGATCAAGGCCGCCGTCCACGCCCTCGATCGCACCAGCGCCCCAGGCCCGGACGGGCTCGGTCCTGCCTTCTACCAGGCGGCGTGGACTGAGGTGGTGCCGGACATCCACCGCCTCTTCGATGAATTCCACGCTGGTACGGCCCGCGTCGACGGGATCAACAGAGCCTACATCGCCCTTCTACCCAAGAAACTGGGCGTCCCAACCCCGGCTGATTTCCAGCCCATCTCGCTCCAAAACAGCGACGTCAAGATCTTCTGCAGGGGGCTCACGACGAGGCTTCAGCAACAAATTGCCCCCCTGATTGACGAGGATCAATCCGGCTTCGTGCGAGGCCGCAGCATCTCGGAGAATTTCGTGTATGCCACGGAGCTGGTGCAGTGCTGCCACATGCGGCGCGCGCCGGCCGTGGTGTTGAAGCTCGACTTCGCCAAGGCTTTTGACTCCATCAACTGGACTAGCTTGCGGGCTATCATGGAGGTGCGGGGGTTCCTGCCGCTCTAGTGCGCATGGATGGACTCGCTGTTCCACTCCTCGCGCTCGGCCGTCCTCCTCAACGGTGTGTCGGGGAGGTGGTTCCAGGTAGGCTGTGGCCTACGGCAGGGGGATCCTATTTCCCCCTACCTCTTCATCATCGTCGCCGACATCCTTCAACGTCTCATCCGCCACGACAATGAGCTGCACCACCCCCTGCTGCTGGACGCCCCGGCGGTGGTGCTCCAGTATACCAACGACACCCTGATTATCATGAGGGCGTGTGGGTAGGGGGCGGCGCGCCTAAAGCTGCTTCTGGACCAATTCGCAGAGGCCACCGGGCTGGTGATCAACTTCGCCAAAAGCACCCTCGTCCCTATGCATGCCGATGCCGATGTTGCGGAGCAGGTGGTGGCCGCCTTGGGGTGCGCCGCCGGCGTGTTCCCACAGTCGTACTTGGGCCTGCCTCTGTTGTGGGAAAAACTGGGCTTCGCCGACTTCTTGCCCATGATCGCGAAGGTGGATAAATACCTTGCCGGTTGGGCTGCTCGCCTTCTCTCGCCAGCTGGGCGGCTCATCCTCATCAACGCCGTCCTCGACGCCCTGCCAACCTATGCCATGGCGGCGCTCCTCCTGCCGCCTGCTTTCATCCATGCTCTGGATGGGCTCCGTCGCTCGTTCCTCTGGAACGTCGCTGAACGGGCTTCCGGTGCCCAATGCCTGGTCGCGTGGCGGAAGGTCTGCCGCGCTAAAGCTGAAGGTGGCCTGGGGGTGCGTGACCTGGCCACCCAAAATGAGTGTCTCCTTCTCAAGATGATACACCGGCTGCATGCCTCGCCGCGGTCGAGATGGGCGTCATGGGTCTGGGCATGCGCGGCCGATCACTCTCTCCTCTCGCGCAGCGAGCTGGCGCTGGGCGAGCATCGAGCCTCCATCGTCAAGCTGCTGCCGCTCTACCGATCCCTCACAAGGGTGGACGTAGGGGATGGCAGGTGCTGCTCCTTCTGGTGGGACTACTGGCTTCCCTGTGGTGAAATCGCCTCGGCCTTCCCCGCTCTCCTCTCGCACGCTGTCGAGGTCGAGGTCACAGTGTGGCAGGTGAGGCAGGACGGGCTTACTAGCTTTCGGGTCCCAAGGCTCACGGGCGTGGGTGCGCGTGAACTGCGGGAGATTCAGAGGCTGCTGGGCGAGGCGCCGCGCCGTGAAGGCACCGATGAGCGTCGGCTGATCCACGCTCGGGCGCGCACGGAGGGGTTGTCCTCCAGTTCGGTCTATGCCCTCTTGCGGTTCGGCGGGGTCACCGTCCCCTTCGCCGCTATGATCTGGGGTGCGCGAGTGCCGTCCAGAGTCAAAGTGTTCTGCTGGCTGCTGGTTCAGAGACGCATCCACACGCGGGACATCCTGCTTCGGAAGTGCATCCTTGCTGCCGATGAGGCTGGCTGCCCCCTGTGCCCTGCCATACTTGAGACTGCAGACCACCTGATGTTTGCCTGCCCGTTCACGGCAGGTTTCTTGCACAAAGTGGGGATGTGCGTGGACGGGGCGTCGGCTTCCAACCTGAACGCCCTACCTAGGGCGGCAAGAAATGTGGTCGCCTTTGAAAGGGAATTTGTGATGTTGTGCTGCTGGCAGCTACGGAAGCATCGCAACGCCGTGGTCTTCCAGCGGCTGGTGCCGTCCTTGGCCAGGGCCCGTCAGTGCTGTAGAGAGGATGCCGATCTGTGGCATGTGCATTTGAAACAAGACCACCAGGCTCATGTCGACTCCTGGCTTGTGGCCCTAGCAAACTAGGCTTGTCCCCCCCCCCCCCCCCCACTCGGGTGGTTTGTACCCATGTTTATCTTGTCTTGTCTGTAAAAGCTCTCTCTCTCTGTAAAACTCTAGAGGCCTAGCCGCCGTGATCAATATATTTAGGTGGGAGAAACTCTCCCCCCCCCAGTGAAAATTCAAAGAAAAAATATTTGCTTCTAGTTTCGTTTCTAATATTTGCTTCCGAACCTATACTAGTAAAAAAATATTGTGGGCCGGAAGCATATTGTTCCATCGTCTAGAGAATTCATTCAACCTAACAGTGATTTAGTTCAACTAAAAAACAGTGATTTAGTTCCTTCAAATAGAAAAAAACTTTTTCCCACTTGTTTCTAAAGTATCAACTCGGTGCTTCCATCAACTATAAAATTGCTTCCAACCAAATAGTGATAAAAGTGCAAAGAAAACAATCTTTTAGTATAAAGAAAAAAATTGCTTCGCAAAGGAATCACGTGGAAGCACAACTTGAATGATGACGCATTGTTCGAAAAAAAGCACTTGTTTTAAAAGCATCACTCTCGTGCTTCCATCAACTACAAAATTGTTTCCAGCCAAATACTAATAAAATTGCATGTGAATTGATCTTTTTCGTATGAAGAAAATTTTGCTTGACAAATAAACATGTGGTAGCACAACATGAATGATGACGCATTGTTAGAAAAAAAACATAGTTCCGCTTGTTTCAAAAGCTTCAATCTCGTGCTTCCATCACCTATAAAACTTCTTCCAATCAAATAGTAATAATATTGCAATTGATACAATCTTGTTATATAAAGAAAAAATTTGCTTCGCAAATAAATCATGCGGAAGCACAATGAATGATGAAAGTAATCACGTGGAAATAATGCTTTCAAACACAAATCATGCTTCCTAATCTATAGTTCCCCGCTATGGTCCATCCAACCTTGTACGAGCTTGACAACCTTCAATTCTCCCACAAATCTGCGGGTGTCAACGCCGGCGAGCATCGATGCCGTTGAGGGGCCAACGATCTTGACCTTTGGCCACCAAGTGTGTGCCATGCTGGTTTGCCTCCATACTCATCTCACGTTGCGGACCGTGCCTAGTATTGATCATCGTGTTATTCTCACTGTCAGCAAGGATTGGTCTTCCGCTCCTATCGACCCTGCAGAAATAACAAAAGGAGTTGTTTGAATTGAATTCAAACACAATGCCAACAAAACATTATGAAGCATGCAAATGAAGCAAACTAGACACGGTGTAGAAGGCTAGAAGCACATGTATGAAATATATGAAGCAACCATACACGGTTAAGAACTATAGCTACTAGTAGAGTGCCCGTGCGTTGCCACAGGCTCTTGAAATATTTTACCAGAGTTACATGTTAAATTTCACACATACAAGCAATATAACACAAACACAATTATTTAATAACTGAAGTCCATTATTGCAATGTAATTGGATAACATAAAAGAAAAATTAACGACATGTCCATGTAACAAACTGAGTGATGTTCCAACTGAACATCCATAAAAGAAATTCTTTCACAATATCAGGAAAATTTCCTCTAGCTTCATTCCCATGATGTTTTAGCAAGTATAATAAAAATTGCTTCCTCAATTCATACCCATCCTACAGAAACAACACATGTAGTTAGTATGACAATTTCACGCCGAAGGTCTTAAAACATGTAAAGCACAATACTCACCGTGCAAATCGGCTTCACCAATTCTTTACCGTTCCACCAGAGCATAAAATGAAAAATAAAATAGCCAGACACATTCTTGCAAAAATTTAAATTAATAATCACTACAAGAAATATGTCAACTAGTGACCTTCTGTCAGTGACCCTGGAAGAATTGGTCATAGCACTACTAGGGAAAAGCCTAGCAGCAACGCGGGTTTTGGGCCTATCAGTAGCGCGGGCAGGAGCGCTACTGATAAGGCGCTACAGCTAATGCTTAGCAATAGCGCGTCTTGACCCACGCTACTGCTAAATTGACTTAGTAGCAGCGCTTCTCCAGAACATCGCTACTGGTAATTAGTAGTAGCGCTTCTCCTTACCCGCGCTACTACTATTATTTAGTATTTTATTTCTTTTCTTTTTCATGTTGTATTCATACACCTTTACACAGGTTTTCATACAACAGGAATTTAGAGATTGTTTTTACATCATAATGAGTTATTACATCATGGGGTGAAAGAACCGTGGACTAGTTTCAAGTGGATGTCCATCCACTTGAAACTAATCCGCGGTTCTTTCACCCAATGATATAATAATATCATCATCATCATCATATCATTAACAACTTAGCATCATAATACATCATTGTCATATAACACCTCCTCAATATCATCGTTTTCATCATTGACATCACATAACACCTCCTCAAGATCATCATTATCAACTCTAACACATTACCACATAATAAACATATTGTACCTCATAGGACCTATTACATTCGCTTAAGACCTACTACATTTTCTAAGGTAAAATAACAAAAAACAAGATAGCCCCTGACTCTCGATTATGGAGAATGGAGATTAGCCTGTCTCCAATTCTTGCCTTTCGCTGAATGTTACTTCCAAGAACCTCCTTGCGAATGTCCATACATTTCTTCCATTCTCTGATGATCATGTGTTCACGGGTTTTAGAAATCCGATATGCACAGGTGAGCTCCGTAGATTTACCTGACAGTATGTTCAGAACTGAGAGGCGACCATGCAGAGACATCAGATGAGGCACACAATCCATCGGGAGTTTCTGTTGAAAAACATAATAATAACTTCGTAGTTAGCAATGATGTACTAGTCTTAGAAGTATGCAAAAAATGCGCGGGTGTCGTAATAGTAAAAAATCTTACCAAGGTATCTCCAGAGAAGTTATTGTTGTTCAACACATGCACTAGTGGCACGTATTCACCATAATTTGGAGGAGTTCGATAATAGTCATTGTAATTCTCAAGAAGAGTACAAAATGCGATCAGATGATTTTTCTGCTTATACGTTAATTGGGTGCCTTCGGTGTAGTGGGTTTTATCTACCATCTTCCGCATAGTCTTTGAAGAATCAAAATAAGCTGTCAATGGAAATAAGCTATCAACTATTTTGAAATAAACAATATAAATTTGTTAATAACTATGTTTGAGAAACTCACATAGCGGTACAATCGGAAGCGTATCAACAAGGACCCAAATGTCCATATTGTCTTCCTCGCTGTCAGGATCACCAAGATCCATGGTGACAATCATACCCTCATAAAAAACATACATTTTGCAAAGTGCTTCCCAATTTTGGCAACCAAAATGGGTTACGCTCTGAGCATTGCACAGATTTACTTCAAAATCCATATCATGATGGGTCCTTAGGTGTATTTGCTTTGTTTCGAAATTTTCATGGTCTTCAAAACCCATCCTCTCCAAGACATGGTGTCTTGCATGGCATGGGATAAGCTAGTCGAATTGTAAAATATTAAAATTAGACGTTTAAATAGTTGAAGTCATGCTTAATGGAGAAAAAAACACTTGTCGTTGTTGCGTACCGTTTCACAATCGAAGGTGTCCTCGAGCTTAATGCTGAAGCGCCGACCTTCGTCCAGCCGAACGAACCTGTCGCACATACCTCGATCGTCGTGGCACCAGCTACACTCCCTCGGGAGACCGTCGTTGTCCGAGTACGACATTTCCTACAATCATAATTCAAAGATTAAACTTGTACATATTCTAGCACAAGTCATGCCAGAATTCACGACAAAATCCGGCATGACCTTTGCTAAAAAAGGACATATCGAGCGCCTGAAATTTGCCGGAACGAAAATTAATCAACACTCCGGCAAAATATAGGCCACTCGGAGATGTAAACTGAACATGAACGGCCACTTGGGCAACCACATATCCTATTTGACCAACAACACAAGATATATAAGGATATTTGGCTGGTCTCACCTCGATGTCGGAGGGGGTCGGTGACTGGGACGATGGCGGGGATGTCGGAGGGGGTCGGTGACGGGGACGACGGAGGTCACCTGAAACCATATAAGTTATCACTAACAACAAACATGACATGTTCAACTAGTTTTATTAATTCAACTAGTTCTTACTAAATATAAACTTACTATAAATAGAGAAAAAAACTAGTTCTTTCTAAAAATAAAGTAGTTCAACTTGTTATATTAATTATCTTACTAAAAATAGATTAGTTCTGTTAATTCAACTAGTTCAACTAGTTTATTAATTTACTTACTAAACTAGTTCAACTACAACTAAAGTAGTTCAACTACCACTACTACTACTAAAAATCTAGTACTAACTAAGCAACATCTAGTACTAGCTAACCCTAAATTAACATCTACTACTACTAAATCTAGTACTAACTAGTGGCAGGGGGTGGGGGGCGACGGAGAGGTAGCTAGGGGCGGCGAGGTCGAGGGCGGTGGGAGGAGGGCTGCCGGCGGAGGAGGGAGGAGGGGCGGCCGCAGGCGGAGGGAGGAGGGCAGCAGCGAAGGAGGGAGGGGCGGCCGCAGGCGGAGGGAGGATGTGCGAGGAGGATGAAGGAGGGACAGAAGGAGGGAAGTACCTCGGCGGCGGATGGACGAAGGCGGCGGTGGTGATGCACGACGACGGTCGACGCGGGCGAGAGTGAGAGTGTGAGTGAGAGGGCCGGTTGTGCGTGTGGGGATAAGGTAGGGATAGTTGTAGCGCGTTTGCCAAAACGCGCTACAGCTAACCTGAATAGTAGTAGCGCTCTATAGTAAAGTGCGCTACTGCTATAGCTAGCGGGGGGGGGGGGCGAGGTCATGGCAACTATAGCAGTAGCACTGTATGCGGTGCACGCGCTACTGCTATTTCCATGTCAGCAGCGCGTTTCGGAGACACGCGCTGCTGCTAAGTAGCAGTAGCGTGGTTTTTTGAAGAGCGCTGCTGGTAAGATTCTGTGTATAGGCTTTTCCCTAGTCGTGTAGATCTATGACCATTTCAGACCAATTGGTCAAAAGCTGTTCGGGGGGCTCCAAACCCTAGACTATAACCACCATTTTGGTCAGAAAGGTCGTAATTTCCTTACATGAAATGGTCATAAAGCAGATAGCACTGCTCCACTGCCTTATTTCTAGCTGATCATGACCAATATAGATGGTCATAACTTTGTAAATTGTGGTGGGTTTCTATGACTAGGCGCCACCTCATTAGTTTTGCCTATGTGTCATGTCCATTTGGCAGTTTTTGCCCTAGGTTGTGAGCAACCTATATTTCTGTCATTCCCAAAATTCCCGAAAAAATCTCATAAATTCTTTGGGTCATATCTTCGTCAAATATGTAAAAAACCTTCCTTGCCTAGTTCAGAAATAATTCGAAAATATTCATTTTCCTATTCTGTTTAGAAAAACACTTTGTGAAGGAAGTACCACTTTGGCATGTCCAAATGGTATCCATTTTCTACGGTGCTTTCCTATGCCCAAATAACCATCCTCCACCAAATGCCAGCATTATTTTGAGCCCAGCTTCAACATTTGTATTTATCTCTAGTGTGGTACTTTGCAAAGAAAGTACCACCTAGGCTCCACCTTTTGAGCTGAAAATTTGTGAAGACGGTCATCTTAGTAACTGATCATCCTCAGCCAAAACTCACGCCCATTGGCCATGTGCATTTCCCGTACCGCTAATCAAACACTTGGCTGCTTATTCATGTTTGAGCATCAATCGGTCTCCTTGTGAGAATCTTACGTTGTGATTTTCTTCCTAGCACCTACCTGGGGAGTGCCCAAACCACTATGGCAACAGCATGGTCACGCGGTGACCACGCGGCGGGCATGCGAGTTTACGCGCTCTAGAGTTGGGGCCCTGGGCCACCGTCCAAACCTCAACGTATCGCCACCAAACCAAATATTTATGATTAAATAGGTACTTATATAACTAGAAATGATTTTTGGAAAAAATAAATACCAAACTATGAGGTAGCTGCAGTTCTAATTTGACCCGCTTCCTACTGAATCGGCAGGAATTTATCTTTTTCACCAGAGGTGGATCAAAACTTTTGACACCCAACCATTTTGTCAATTGTGCATTAAATATGGCCTAGTATTTTAGAAAATTTGTTTGGTACAATTTTGCAACAAATATATGGGAGGTCCTTCACAAAAAAAACTCCTTTCAGGCACTCGGAAAATGGAAAATGGTTTTTTCTTACACAGAAAATGAAAACTTCCTTAGGCAACATTGTTTTGAATTCCAAGATGCACCCTTGTGAACAATATGAGATTATTTGAACAAACTATGCCATGAATGTGGCCATAAGATTGATCATTTGGCTTGAAAGAGCCGTGAATCTTCACGCATGATAGCACATTTCTGAGAACACTTTTTTAAAATAATTTCCGTATTACAAGTTTATTATTTTTCCTGGAAACTTGGTCACATATAATGACACAATGCAAAGGTTTTCCAATTTTTTGATTTTTTAAAATTTTTTATGTCCGTTTCAAAATGCGGTCAAAACGGCGGGCTTGACCTTTCCTAGCTAGTGGTTGAATCTTGGAAAACTTTTGATGTTTCTATGATTAATTAGACACTTATGTACCTAGAAATGATTTTTGGAAAAAATAAAGAGCAAACTATGAGGCAGCTGCAGTTCAAATTTGACCCGCTTCCAACTGAATCGGCGGAAATTTGTCTTTTTCACCAGAGGTGGATCAAAACTTTTTACACCCAACCATTTGGTCAATTGTGCATTAAATATGGCCTAGTATTTTAGAAAAATGATTTGGTCCAATTTTGCAAGAATTATTTGGTAGGTCCTTCACAAAAAAACCTCATTTGGGGCATTCGGAAAATGGAAAATGGCTCTTTTGTGCAATGAAAGTGAAAACTCCCTTAGGCAACATTGTTTGGAATTCCAAGATGCACCCTTGTGCACAATATGAGATCATTTGAACAAACTATGCCATGAATGTGGCCATAAGATTGATCATTTGGCTTGAAAGCCATGAATCTTCACGCATGGCAGCTCATTTCTGATAACACTTTTTTAAAGTAATTTCCGTATTACAAGTTTATTATTTTTCCTGGGAACTTGGCCACAAATAATGACACAATGCGAAGGTTTCCCAAGTTTTTTGATTTTTTTTTATTTTTTTATGCCCGTTTCAAAATGCGGTCAAAACGGCGGGACTTACCATTCCTAGCTAGTGGTTGAGTCTTGGAAATTTTTTGATGTTTCTATCATTAAATAGATACTTATGTACCTAGAAATGATTTTTGGAAAAAATAAAGAGCAAACTATGAGGCAGCCGCAGTGCAAATTTGACCCGCTTCCTACTGAATCGGCGGAAATTTGTCTTTTTCACGAGAGGTGGATCAAAACTTTTGACACCCAACCATTTGGTCAATTGTGCATTAAATATGTCCTATTATTTTATAAAAATGATTTGGTCCAATTTTGCAACAATTATTTGGTAGGTACTTCACAAAAATAACTCATTTCGGGCAATCGGAAAATGAAAAATGAATTTTTCGTGCAAAGTAAATGAAAACTCCCTTAGGCAACATTGTTTGGAATTCCAAGATGCACCCTTGTGCACAATATGGGATCATTTGAACACACTATGCCATGAATGTGACCATAAGATTGATCATTTGGCTTGAAAGCCATGAATCTTCACGCATGATAGCTCGTTTCTGAGAACATTTTTAAAAATAATTGCTGTATTACAAGTTTATTATTTTTCCTGGAAACTTGGTCACATATAATGACACAATGCGTAGGTTTTCCATTTTTTTGATTTTTTTTTGATTTTTTTATGCCCGTTTCAAAATGCGGTCAAAATGACGGGCTTGACCGTTCCTAGCTAGTGGTTGAATCTTGGAAATTTTTTGATGTTTCTCTGATTAAATAGATACTTATGTACCTAGAAATAATTTTTGGAAAAAATAAAGAGCAAACTATGAGACAACTACAGTTCAAATTTGACCCGCTTCCTACTAAATCGACGAAAATTTGTCTTTTTCACCAGAGGAGGATCAAGGCTTTTGACACCCAACCATTGTGTCAATTGTGCATTAAACATGGCATATTATTTTATAAAATTGATTTGGTCCATTTTTGCTAAAATTATTTTGCTAAAATTATTTGGTAGCACAAAAAAACCTCATTTCGGGCACTCAAAAAATGGAAAATGAATTTTCCGTGCAAACAAAATGAAAAATCCCTTAGGCAAGATTGTTTGGAATTCCAAGATGTACCCTTGTTCACAATATGAGCTCATTTGAAAAAACTATGCCATGAATGTGGCCATAAGATTGATCATTTGGCTTGAAAGCCATGAATCTTCGCGCATGATAGCTCGTTTCTAAGAACACTTTTTAAAATAATTGTCATATTACAATTTTATTATTTTTCCTGGAAACTTGGTCACATATGATGACACAATGCGAAGGTTTTCCAATTTTTTGATTTTTTGAATTTTTTATGCCCGTTTCAAAATGAGGTCTAAACGGCGGGCTTGACCGTTCATACCTAGTTGTTGAATCTTGGAAACCTTTTGACGTTTCTCTCATTAAATAGATATTTATGTATCTAGAAATGATTTTTGGAAAAAATAGAGAGCAAACTATGAGGCAACTGCTGTTCAAATTTGACCGCTTCCAGCTGAATTGGCGGAATCTTATCTTTTTCATGGGAGGTGGATCAAAGCTTTTGACGCCCAACCATTTTGTCAATTGTGAATTAAATATGGCCTAGTATTTTATAAAATTGATTTGTTCCAATTTTGCAACAAATATATGGTAGGTCCTTCACAAAAAAACTCATTTTGGGCGCTCGAAAAATGGAAAATTGATTTTTCATGCAAAGAAAATAAAGACTCTCTTTGTCAATATTGTTTGCCAATCCAAAATGCAAACTTTGTGCAAAATATGGTATCATTTGAAAAATATTTGGTTGATCCTTTAAAGAAAACTCATTTTAAGCACTCAAAAAATGAAAAAGGAAGTTTTCATAAAAAAAATTATCTTTAATCTAATTGATTACGACCAATTTAGATGGTCATAAAGTCTTCAAATTGCTTGTTTCGTTTTGATTGGGCCAGGAGCCTATCACGCGGATCATGCATCAGACACCGTCGGATGCTCCGGAATCCAACGACAGCCCTCACCCCTCACCCTCTCACCCACGCCCCCACTCCCCACCGTACCCGCAGACCCCACGCACCCACTCACCACCGTTCCAAACCCCACGCACGCACTCACCACCGTTCCAATCCCGCACCAGCTCGCCGAAACCCTAGCCGCTGCCACCACCCCGATGGCCGCCACCGCACTACCGCACGCTGCGGCGCTCCTGGACGCCCTCCCCCTTCTCCCCCAGATCCCCCTTCTCCATCGCCGCCTCCCCCTTCTCCCCCAGATCCAATCGCCTTCGTCCCCCTCGTCCACCAGCCCCTTCCTCCCGTCACCACACCTCGCCGCCGGCCTCACTTCCCCCTCTTCTCCGCCCCACCCCACTCCCTCCACCTACCGCGTCCACAGAGCCAGAACCCCTCGCCCCCGCGTGCCCTCGTCGGCTCTGCCGCGATAATCTCCGCCATGTCCTCGTCGGCCCATGGGTTCCCATCAAGGCGGAGCCGCCCAACAGGGAGGAGATCGAGGATGCCACGCGTTTTCCTTCTCCTCTTTCTCGTTGCACTGCTGCGCGTTTTCCTTCTCCTCTTTCTTGTAGCGCTGCCGCGTTCAAGTAGAATAACCCGACACTGACGCTGACGCTGACGCCGATGCCAAGTGGTTATGCTTGCAGGACTGGGAGCGACGCCGATAGAGACAAGGATGACGACGCCGTGATGGAGGTCGATGGCGCCGAGGTCGAGGAGGCCGCCCAGGACAAGGCCACTGCCAAGGAGCTTGGGACCAAGATCAGCTCGGCCTTGGGTGACGTCGGGGTGCTCGTCCTCCCGTGGCTGACCCCTCCCGGGGACCTTGACAAGGGTATGATTCCCTCCTCTTCTCCTCTTCTTCTGGCTTTCTTCTTCGCCGCATCTGATGCGTACATGCTTTGCGTGTTTGGGGGCCAGGGAGAAGCTGCTCAATCTGACGAGTTCGGATGCCTGCCAAGGTCACCACCATCTCTTGATGCCATGAGGCGACGAAATTTTATAGTTATGGATTTATATAGTTGTTGACAATACTAGTATGCAATAAGCGGGCTTAGATTTGATTTTCTTTTTGTATGAGTTGTTGAATATTTTCAGCTAAGACATTCAGTTGGCTAGCTATGCCACCTGGGTGGGCATGTGGTACTGCCGTATCATTCAACCAGAAGTTTAAACCTGTGAACCTTTTGAAACAAAAGAAGCCACTTATCAATGTTGGAAATAAACCTTGCGGCTCCAGAAACTTTCGTTCTGTAGGTTCAGTTTGAGGTGTCGTTTTCATCAGTTTCATCAGTTGGCGGATTAGTTAGTTAGAACTTAGAAGGTTACGCTGGCAGGCTTAACAACCTGTAGTGGATGAGGCCGGATACCGCATAGTCGCGGCCACAAGCCCCATTTCCTTTTCTGTAATCTGAATAAATAGAAGAGAAGAAAGATGAGAAAAGCTGCGGAAGTTTGAGCAGCCCAAAACTTTTTCTACCTACCGCACTTTTGCTATGAAACCGAAATGCATCCTGAGCCTGCTCAATAAGATAGCATGCCAAATGATATGCCGAAGACTTAGTCATTAGTCAACGGTAGAATTAAAAGAAACTGAAGCCACTGAAACTGAATTTCCTCAAAAAATAAATAAAAGCCACTGAAACTTAAGCACTTCCCCTAGAAAGCAACGTTTGCATTCTTGACGAGCATCTCATCATCCACTACGACCTTATGAAGTTATGATAGTCTCCAAATGCCTTTTACTTGAATTTTTTTACTGGTACTTGTTGCCAAGATTATGAATGCAAATTCATGTTCCTGTTAGTAATATAATTAAAGCCATCTTTTAGTGCTTAGTTGTAGTTGAGAAGGAAATTGTTTTCTGGCATCTTTTTGGAGGCTATTCTGAACATTGGTACGAGCAGTCATTGCGTTTAGTTATGTGAAGTCATTGCGTTTAGTTATCTGACTGGCAGTTTCTTAAATCCTTCAACTTTAAAGTAACTTTAAAAGCTTCTGCAAACAGTAGGGATTCTGGCCAGCCCCAGCTATGCACTTTTATTAATTGTCATTTTCTCATAATATGGACTCTTATTTGTGTAATCTGACCTATTTCTTCCTGCTTTTGATATGTTACTAGAACTGCCATCAATGTTCAGTATGTGGATTTATATGTTCATATATGCTTGCCGAGTGCTCATAATTTGCTGCAATAACTCTAGGCAGAGCATGGCCAAGCTGGCATGTTTTTTGTTCCTGATTTGAGGTTGTGGCTTTGGCATTGTTCTGCTTCTTACATCTCCCACTATCGTATATGTCAAACTTCAGATCAAGCAAATAACTACTCTGCCTACTCCAGTTTAGAGTACTCCAAAGTTATTCTGTCTTGAGAAACCACAAATTGAAGAAGTGCTTGAAAGCTCCAACTATTGAGTCCCGCTGGCTTCAGAAGCAACACATACCACCCCAAGCCTAAAATTATACAACTTGGACCAGTTCCGACACATGTTTGTGCATCCATGCTTATCCAATTGGTCTTTGTTTGTTCGCTAGATTAACGCCGTTTCCTGAGCATGCCGCCAGACAATAAATTTTATTGGATCTATGAAACTAGATTAGAATTAGACTGAAACCATTTGATCATTACATGGGCAATAGCTTTTTTTTCTTTACTGTTGCATATGCTACTTTTTGTTTACTTGGTTGAGCAAGCACACTGAGAAAGGATTCTGTAAGAATTTTCTCAAAAGCATTCTGCATAATTAAGTAGGTTAATCTGTGAATGTGTTTCATTATTTTGGCCTTGCAAGCAACTAGCAAAAATATTCATCCTCCGTAGTTTCAATCAAAGAGATAAAAGTTTATTTGCATTCATACATCCTCTTGTTGAGCATGACGACTTTGAGTAAGCTTCATGCAATAAAAGCATTGTGTGGAATATGGCTCAAGCGCGACTGGCCACATGATCCAGTCTACTCCCTTTTCCGCTAGATGCAACTCGGTGCCCTTTCTTGCTGAATGACGGTGCATTAAGAAACAGTATGCTGGATGTTTGGCCTTGCATCCGTCCTTCCATGAATTCATGCTTGTGCATTGCTATTTATTGCTTTTTTTGCAGGTCTTCTTCTTCCTTGATCTGGTGCAGCAGCAACAATTCAAGGTCATGGTCATGGAGCAGCAGCCATATATTTTTCTTCTTTTTATTCTTACCTGAGATGAGATGAGATGAGGTTTGTTTTCCTCAAGGTCAAGGTGCATCAGCTTGATTTGATTTGATGTGATTGGATTCAGTTTCCTCATGCCTCTCTGTTTACATTGCAGGCTCTGTTGGTCGGTCTTCAATTCTTTATGCTGCTACTGCTAGTGCTACATGAGGACCCTCTTCAATTCTGCATCCGTTGCGGCCGCCGGAGTTTCCACCTCCAGAAGAGCACCTGCTCCTCGTGCGGTTACCCGCTCGCCCGCATCCGCAAGTGTAAGCTCCCCCTCCCTCCGTCCTAGATCTCTAGGTCTGTTGCTGTCATGCGCCATGTTCTTGATGTTGCGCATCCTCATGTGGATGCCATGAACGGTGCTGCTCCTGCGTGCAGATTTGATTCGCCGCAGTAGTATGCGGTTGTTGTCTTGCCGTGGTTGTTCAAATTTAGATGCACCCAGTTGATTCGTCATCTCGGGTCATAATTTTTCTGCATTCCCTGTTGTTGTAGCTTGTTGGATGCATAGTTTGATCTCCCAATGGGAATTATTAGTGAATGGTGATGTCTGTGGTCACGAGAATGGTGATGTAGTAGCTGGTATGGTTGATGCGTGTATGTCCATCTCTTTACTGTTTTGCTAGAACCATAAATCCTGATGCGCATGATGATCATGGTCTGGTTTGTAAGATCTATTCTGCTGGTGCTTAAAATTTGACATGCCTGGATTCTAAAACTCGTTCTTACAGTTTTCATTTCTATGATCAATTTAGAGAGTCGCACATGTCAGTATATTATATATCAAAAAAATTCCTAGCTAGTGAGAACATTTTAGTCACTCCATGAACGCATACTGGTTAGTGTTAGTCATACTATTTATGTACATGGCATTTGCTGTCAATTCTTGATTATAAGTTATTGGATCCCTCATTGGCTAGTGTTTGATGTTCTGTACCTATTCTTATTCTTATATGTTCATTCTTATTCTTATTCTTATATTTTGTTCTACTTGGATGCATTGGTACCTCCATCATCGAGCGCACGAATGCAACGGTGGCAAGAAGATGATGGTCGTGTGCATCATCAAGCACACCATGGTGATCATCTACCTTCTCACAAATGCTATCTCAATCCAGATTGATGGTGTCTCTCTTGGTTCCCTTTATCCTCTCCTGCGTTTGTCATGTTAGTGTATGTGTTTTGACTAGTAATGTTAGATCTTGCCTATTGAATGGATGGCCGTGGTAGTAGAATGACATTGTTGTTTTAGGTGCAACAGGACCTGCACTTCATGCATATTCATAGTCTCTGTTTTATTTTATGAATATAAAAGCATGGTACTAGCTGGATTTGTGTTATCAATCTGTATATAGAACTGTCCTTTTTTGAATGGAATGTTGATAATATATTGGGTCCATTTGTTCTGATTCTTCTTAGCTTATTCATGTAACAAGGTGGAGGGCATGTTGCTGTTCTGTTAGCCCAGTCCTGAATATGATTGTCTAGTGAATTTGGCATATGATCGCTATCGAAGGAGCTCCATGCTGAAGAAGAAAACACTTGTTACCTTATAGAGCTTGTAATTTTGATTGCAATACCTGTAGAGCTTGTATAGTTATTCCACTTGTAGAGCTTGTAAAGTTTGTGTTAGAGCTTGTATTACATGTTATTTGGAGAGCAGGAGCTGCATGAATCTGGCTGATATAAGTTGAAGTATTAAATGTGTTTTCTGTCAGTGCAATTTGAATACCGGCAATTTAAATACCAATTATTTATTTACTGTTAAATTGAACTATGAATAATATGACCCTGACAGCTGGGACCCATGTGACAAGTGGACCCCTTTTTCTATAAAAAAAAGAAAAATAAAAACTGTTGAGATAAAAGGCTCGGCCCAAAAATAAAAAGGCTATAATGTTGGGCCTGGCCCATGAGGCTGTCTAGAATTAATAGGGGAAATATATATATAAGGCTGGATTGTTGGGCTTGGCCCATGTAAAACACCTAATCGGACCGGGCTGAATCTCGTTAGTGACCTTTTGAATTGGTCGCAATTTTGCCACGTCAGATTGCCACGTCGGATCCGACGTGGCCTGGGCAGACAACCAGTGACCAAAACAAAAGGTCATGGGTTCAACGACCTTCTGTTTTGGTCGTAAACGTCTACGACGTTCTCACAGAGAAGGTCGTTAATTTCAGTTTACGACCGTCAGCTTTTGACCTTCTGTTTTGGGCACAAAAAGGTTGCAAATGAAAAATAATGACCTTTCAGTGACCAATAGTCAAGGTCACAAGTTGACATATTTCTTGTAGTGAATATAAAAATTATAGTGATAACAAAAGTAAATATTATTGTTATGAATTCATTACCCGTCTACACTCGTTGGAACACCGAACGGAAATAAATGTTGCCATTTAGATATATCATAATTCCAACCAGGCATCTTTATTTTGAGTGCTTCTTTGAAATCTCTTGCAAGACTTTTTAATTTCAGTGAATGCCTCAAGTTTTTATCCTCTGTCGATTGTGATGTTTGAATAGGATCCAAAATATATATAGATGACGTGCCTCTTTGTCGATGACGTACAAGATGTATCGGCCGATGGATGCATAGGAAAGATAAATCTACAAGTGGAGCTATTAGAAACAACAACAAACCATGATAACGATGGACAAAATATTTTATTTACCTTATTGCAAGATGAGATGTCGTTCTCCATACCAGGCCAGCTATTAAATAATGTTGCCAACGTCTGGTTAGTTTCCTTCTCACAAAACTTCTGACCTCGTGTTGACTCTAGCATCATGGACTAACTAAAAGAAGAATATTGTTTCAACATGTTGATACTAATGGCACATAGAATGAAGAGTTATGATAACTTACACAAAATCGTAGATCCATGTAGTGTATAGGAGGGTCTGTGAACAATACTCCCTCATCACATGCCAGCATACGCATGGCGGTGTTGAAGCAATCATTGTCCATAGGCTGCTCCATCTTAAGTATGCACTGAAGTTTTTTAAGACTTAAGCTCTTTGGATCGGGTGTGCAGCTCCGGACCCATACCTTCCTGTAATTTGGATGGTAAGAAGAACAATAATATACATACGCACATTAAATATTGATACATGATACTTACTCCAAACACCCGGCATCAAAGATCGACATGATGTACTTGCAGAGGTCAGTAAGTATTTGACGTTGGTCCGTGGGAATGATAGTGATTCCGGCAGGACGTTTGTCTTCGACTACGTCAGAAGGATTATCCAGGATCTCGATATCAGAATTAGCTAAAGTTTCTTCACTGACAGGTTGATGGTATATGGGACAGCCTTTTAGCTTATTAAGCTCTGAATCGAGCAAAATGACTGCTAATTTTTGACGAAAATGTTTCATATCCTCCTACAAAAATTTTATACAAAAAAATTATATAATATTTTCAAATAAAATAACGAGATAATGTATAAAAATGAAATACCTGGGTGAACTGGTCTGATAGTCCATGTGATGTCCAATATTCCATATAATTTAGCATAAACAATCCACATGATATGCTATAATATTATAAAATAATGCTTTAGAATATCACACAGATGAATCAAATAAACAAACCATTTTAACAATTGCTTACCCATCGGTTTGTATTGCCTCCTGAACTTGCTCTTTAACCGTCCATTTTGTAACATTGAGATCAGGTCACTTATCACCTCTGATAAACTCCGGACTCTGATCTGCAAGTTTCAACCATTTCTCGAGTCCCTGTAACTATGATATGAGAAATGTTAGGGATGAAGTCAAACAAAACAAATGTTAAGATGAGTAAAAAAATAGATAGTTACCGTAGTAGCAAGGTCATTGCGTTTCACATTCTCACCAAGTGAGTCCAATACTTGGATCTCTCGTTTTTTGGCATTGGCGACTGCTAGATACCAATGGTAGCCCAGCATGTTAATCGGAATGAATAACTGGTGTAAATATCATACAAATCACAGTCACAATTAGATATAATTATTAATAAATCATTAGACATATGAACTAAATAAAAACAATCCATAATTATATGCATGGATAATAAGACAAAACTAACCATTTCTTGATGTAGATAAGTATTAACATGACGCACGATGCGATGATATTTTGATGGGCCGATGTCTCTTTAACTGTCTTCTTTTATCTGGCCAGATACAAACATGCTAATAATGTGTACCTTTTCACCCGCTCTGTCTTGTAGATGGTCGTGAGCAATCATGCAATATATGTAAGTATTTATCACCTGTAAACAACATTTAGAATATATTTATATTTTATGATATAATATATTGTTCATATTATTGATTACAAAGTTTGTGCAATTGGTCTTACACCATCATGTAAGAACATATCATTTTTATAAGGCATTTCAAATCGTCGGTTGCTAACAAGGCATCTCCAATGTCCACGAACTGGGTATTCTTGGGGGCAGACTTCATTGATTCGATGACTGTAATATCTCTAGGGGTACAAACATAGTCTGTCAAATTCATAAAAAGTGAGACAACTTAGTAACAAAAAAATAAGCAAAATTAGTTGAATACAAAAGGCAAGATCACAAAAATAAGATCGATAATAATATAAACATATACCTTGTGGGATAACATGCAAATTAGCATCCTTTTTTTGTTTGTTATGAGATATAACCTCTTCGACATTATTATGTTGTGAATATCCGGTCCCTTCCAGCGACATTGCATCTGAAACCTCCATGGATTCTTTCTGTGCATCTCCAAAGTCCATATCCACATCTCATATATTCTGATAAAACAAGAATATAAATAGACCATTCGTATTATCATCTATAATATACATACAAAGTAAGTTTAGCTATATGCACCTCTTCTCGTGGTGTTTCAGTGCGGACTGTCATTGTTACATCATTGCGTATGTCGGAACCCATCACTTTATATCTATGCTGAAATATAAATAGGATTTTTTTATGCATCATATAATGTGAAACTAACACAACTATTTTATCTGTGATAAAAGATGCTTTTGATTATATTAGAAAAATATGCAGTTCAAATCATTTTACTAATACAACAATTCAAGGAAACAACAAACTATAATGTTCATATATAAGTAAGTGGTCATCTGAAATTGCTTAAATGATTTTAAATTAATAACATATGCTATTGAAATTTGAGAAACAAAAAAAAACATGCTGAATAACCAACATTAACCAACTATATGTTTTTTTCTATTTTTCTAATCCCCTTAGTATATGTAATAAGAATAATCACAGCCGGCCAGGTTAACATGCGGTAAGCAAAACACGGGAGCCTTCGCTGAAGGCAGGGGCGGCTGGAACGGCCCATTTGGATGTAACGAGCTCCACCCGTGTAGAAAACTGGCTAAAAACTAAAAACATGTAATAAATCTTAAAATAATCTAAGGAACTATTGTGGAGCGACCTATTAAGTATCAAACTTATTTTGAAAAAACTCAAAAATGCGTAGTGATGATAAATATTGTAATATAAGTTGAACAATTTTTTAATACAGTTTTCAAATTTTTGTAATATACACTTAACCAATTTCAAAAACACAGTTGAACAATTTATAATAAAGGTTGAATAATTTTTATATATTCACTTAACATTTTATAATAAATGTTGAACAATTTTGTAATGGATGATGAACTATTGTAAAAAACCATGAACATTTCCTTAATACCCTTGAACACTGTTGTGACATGCAATGAACCCTGTATATTATAATAAAAACGGAACAATATAAATAAAGAATAATACCACCAAGATGAAGTTGTGATGAAGTTTTGATGAAGTTGTGAGCTGCATAATTGAAAACTGTTGCCACCGAGATGACTGACCACCTGCAAAACTCCAAAGGTGGGTGCTATTTTTGAGATGATCCAAAAACCTGCAAATATAGTTCCTGCTTTTTATAGATGTAAACTGGGTGTCAGTTATGTGCAGGTTTTGACTACACTCATAGGCTAAGAATTATGAAGATGGGGCTGTCAAACTGGGTGACATTAGGATGAATGGCCATAAGATTTGTAAACGGGTTCCAATCACCTGTATCCAGGTCTCCACATATTCAAAAAATTTGTAAGACTTGAAAGGGTTAACACTCAAATTTGTAAGGGTTAATAGAGGCATACCTAGATGTAGGTGGTCGGCGGCGGCCAACCTAGAAGGGTCACGCCGATCCTCATGATCAACGGCGGATCATACGGGATCGGTCTTAGATTCGATGATCAGCGGCGGAACAAACGGGTTGTAGCCGGCCATAGGACATCGTTCCGTGCTCGCCTCATGCTGCTGCACCCCTCGGCATCAACTCCCTCTCAGCAACAGCTAGCTTGCACGGATCCCGCTTATCTGATGGTGAGCAAATGAATCCTTAAGCAGTGGCAGCATCTCTGCATCCTTAGCTCTCTTTTGTAGGGTTTGTGCAGATGCTGCACTGAATATTAAGCATTTTAGTTTCCATATGTTTGTGCAGATGCTTGCTAGATGTTTGCTAGGGTTTGTGCATATGTTTGCTAGATGTTTGCTAGGGATTGTGGAGATGTTTGCTACAACCTTGAGCATTTTTGTTTCAATATGTTGCATTTTTACTCAAGGATTAAATGGATTACCCATTTGGATCTTCTTTATAGTAGCTGCACTGCTTACTTTTGAATTTTGTTTGCAGTAAAGAGTGTTTGTAGATTAGCTAGTAAAGTTTTATTATCCCGATGAATCAGTGTCTCTACCAACAGGTTGAACCGATGGATGTTGGTATTTAGATCTTGTTGTGTGGACCAGGACGATGTCTATGGAGGTGTCTTCAGGATCGGTGGTGCATTAGGATCTTTAGGTTGTGTCCTCTCTTTTATTTTAATGCTCAGGCATGTCCTCTTGCAATTCTACATTATCCATATTGATAGCTCCTATTTTTTATATGGGTGCTTTACTCTTCATATTTTGGTTCCTATGCATTTTGCTGAAAATGTAGTATGGAGGAAAAATTCTTCCTGGGAAAGTAACCGTAGCAGAACTAAAATTATTCTACCTATTTTTATGTGTGCTTTATTTTTAATTTCTAGCAGCGTATAATTGTTGTTTGTGAATTTTAGGATTGAATTAAACTAAACCCAAACAGAATACAAAGTGATTTTAATTTTCTAGCAGCGTATAATTGAGGGACTGTTATCTTTCAATGCAAGCTTGCTTGTAATTTTATTAGCAATTATTATGTATGTATTTTTGTTTTTTTGTTTTTGATGATGTCACTTTTAGTTAGTAGCATTATATGCAGTAACCATACCATGGTTAACTTTCTAGAGTTTGGACTACTGCGTTTACTGTTATACATGCCTTCACAAATAAATACGAGCTCTTAACTATTCCGCTCAATCATATATTTTATCTACTCTCTTGAATGACATTATATTTCTCCTCCTCTTGGGTTTAGTATTATTTTCCGCATACCTCATGGAAATAAATATGAGTTCTTATTACTTCTTCCACTCGACCATGTTCATCTAAATCTACTCGGCCAGTTGAATGAAATAATGTTTCTTCTGAATGAAGGCCTTGCTTGTGTGTAACTGCTATAGTATTGAGGGACTGTTCTATTTCAATGCAAGCTCAACTGTAATGTGTTTTTGTTTTTTGTTTTTGATGACGTCACTTTTAGTTAAGCGAATGCTGCCATTTTTTATGTGTGCAATTTAGGTGTTTCCTAGCAACAAGTATTAATGTCAAAGTTAAATCCTTTTGTCAAATTGGCAACTTTAGATAGCCAATGTTATACAATTGTATTGTTGATGCGTTCTATTCTTAGGTTAAGCTATATTTTTAATGTCATCTCTTAATTTGTATTTGATTTCTTTTGCCCTATAGTTTATAACATCTGACCGCCATCGTGGTACGCCTCCCGCTGCAGTAGCTGGCAACATCGACCGTCTCAGCATCTGCTACCTCTTCAGGTGATTGTAAGCCCCTCCTAACCTATTTTGTTTTGTTGTGTGAATAAATGTCTGTTTTGATGACTACCAAAGACAGCCTTACCAATATAATGGTCAAGCCCATGAGTTTTGGCACTTGTTTGGATTGAAACCAATTTTGTACCATGAGTAAGATGAACACACCAATGAAGTTTTTTTTGCGGTCATACATGAGTAAGATGAGTCTTCCTCTCTAGCAGCTTCTGTTTAATCTCTTGGAACAAGAAAACAAAACTTGATCTATCTTGCTTTTAACTTGTCAACATACAAATGGCCTCCAAAAAATCAGTTTAAAATTGAAGAGGCAGATTGCTCCATTGCATAGATAGTGTGATTACTTCAGACAGTGCACAAAGTTCAGTTTCTAATGCATCTGTGCATGTTAGTAGGTGACGGCATGCAGCAAGCACTATATATCATTTGTTTCATTCCTCCTAATATTTAAAAGCATAATTTGTTTTATTTGTTCAGGCAAGCTAACATACAGGGAGTGCTGGCAACAGAACTCTGAATCAATCAATCAACTGACTAACATCAATGTGAAACAAGCAGTGGCAGGTATATCTACTTTCTTAACTCACTCAATTATTGGTGCAACTGGAGTAGTACTTAGGAATTGTATGAATTAGTACATGGACTGAATTTCAAATAAATGGTACTTTAGTAGTACATGGAGTTGATGCACTGTTGTATTGTTTAAAGTAGATATGGTACAGTTTATTTAATTTTGTATGCAGTTTAAATGGTTGCAGTTATGAACTGCTATGAGGTGTGCTCAGTTTGATATTTCATAGCACAGTGGTTGGCAGTGGATGTTTGGCTTTTCATCTGTAGATGCAACTATTGTGGGAACTGGATCATGTTTTTAGTTTATGACCTAAGTGACTACTAACTTAATTAAGGTAGTTATGGACAATTAGTTCACAAAGAGTAATTTGAGTTGATCCAGTGTTTATCAGGGATATTTGTAGATATGTTGGCATATGATCCAGTGCAAAAATTGTTAGTTCGATTGCTTAGAATAATTGCACACATACATAAGGGAGAACAAGCATACTTGTAAACTACTATTAGTTTCTATTTGTGAGATTTCATTAAAAAACTATTGCTTGACTATGCAAATTTAGGCAGTGAACTATGGTCATACCTTAAAAAGTTAGGTGTATGCCACACTTGCGATGTCCAGTTGTAGCCCACCTAATAGGACTGCTTGATTAGATCTACAACAATCAATTGTATTGCCTATGATCTTTTTATAACCTGTCACTTTATCCAATGGTGGTTATTTCTTGGAATTTGATGGTATACATGACCAAAGATGATCCTAATCTAATAACTGTTACCCTTTTACAGAAGAAAAATATCTAGAATTTTTCATACCTAGAGGAACTCGCCTTCTTGATGCTCCTTGATTACAGAAGGTACTCCTCGTGAATTTGTCCTCCAACTCTGGGTATTTTTATCCTTTGCTATCTGTGATGGGCGAAGGGAGAGTAAGGAGGGGGATGACGGATGGCAGAGGAGGTTAACGTATATAGGTAGGCCATACAGAGGAAGGCTAGGTAGGAGATCATGGCATATTCCAGTTCTACCATGTATATTTATGTATGGTGCAGATATCTTTCCTTTTTTCAACAAAAGGACACCTCTTAAGAAATTAGAAAATATCAGAAATCAGAACTTACTAAATAATTAAATTGCTATATTAATTAAATAAACAACTTATCATTGATTGCATGCCACTAAGTTACTGCCAATAATTAAATATCTTATCAATAAAGTTTTGCCATATAAAAACAAAATATCTTACCTGTCTATTTAAATAATTATTTAATTTTTATTATTGTTCAGTTTGAAGATGCAAACATGAACTTTCCATAATATATATGTGTATTTAATTAGTTAAACATGTAATACAAATCAAGTTAAACTAACAAACAAATAATTTTAAATGTTTTGATTCTGAAATATGGCAATTAACAGCCTTCTGATTTACTTGTTTGCACAATCAAAACACATAAGCACTTAATGCATCATCGACCTTTTGCAAGGTCGACATCGACTGAGTACGAGCGGCCGTAGGTCACAAGGGGGCGTGGAAATGTTGCAGCCCATCTGTGACAGAGCAGACTCCAGCGACTTTTGCCCAGCTAGGTACATCCTCTATACAACTACATGGTAGCAACTTGAAGAAAATTATTCCCTTTTTTGCTTCCATTACCTGATATCCTCCTCGCTGATGTATCGAGGTGCCGTCATCCGGCCTCACAGGCAGGGCCAGGGCGAAGACGTATCCCTGACGGCCAAGACACGACCACGGTGGTGCAGCCTGTGGTGAGACCTCCACGGACTCAAGCAACTTTGCCCAGACAGGTACATCCTCTACACGACTACACGGTAGCATCTTGAACAAAATTTGTCTTGATTAGTAACCTAAGTAGTAGTACGTTATAGTACTCCCAAGTTTATGTCGACCAATCACTGCACCGAACATGCAAGCCTGGGATTATATATGTGTGGGGGTCTGTTATACTATGAGTGGTCTTATATATGTTAAGCTTGATTATATTTGCACAAACTGTGTAAGACAAACAGGCTGTACTTGATTTATTAATTTTTCTTTGACGTGTCTACAAAATGCATCGTCGTCTTGGTTGGCTAGGATCCAATTAGCTAAAGCAAATTACATATATAATACATTACAAGGCTAGCCTGTTTAGTAATAAGAGCCATAGAGATTATGGTCTTCTCATGGGAAACAGTGATTCTGTTGGCAACAAGAAGTAAGAGGGGGTAAAGAGAGGGAGAGAAACAACCCCCAATCCACACACACACATCCTGCTCCTTCTCTGGATCCTCTCCTCCAGCAGAAATGCTCCCTCCTCTGCAGCAGATCCTCATCCCCTCCTATCCAGGAGGGGATCATCCTCATCCTCTCCAGTAGCTCATCCTCCTCCTCATCAGTACAGCAGCAACCAGCAATAGCAAGGAGCCAACACCTCTGCCTCCCCCTTATCCCCCACCATCCTATGCTCTGTTTCTTCTTGTTAAGTTGTTCATTGCTTGCTGTTTTCAGTTGTTAATTGCTTCATGCTTTGATGGTAGCTCACTGATTTGTGCTAGCTGCTTTGTTGGTTGCCCACCGCCTCTCTTATAGTGGTGAGTGGATGCCCGGATGGTTAGAATATTACTGTTGGGGATAAGAGAAAGTGCACAGAGTTTGTTTCCTATATGGGCTCTACAACCAGCAGCAAGTGCAAAATGTGTAGTGTGTATACCTAGTTGCCTACCAAATTCTAATTCATTCTACTGCTTAGAACTATCTAAGGCGTCCGCCTTGCCTTATGACTTGATGATTTCCTCATTTGAAATATTAATATTGCTATGCTCAATTAAGGTATATTAATATTTGTACAATGGCGTTAAGCAAAATTATAAGTTAAAATGTATTTGGCTGTTGAATATCAGTCTCTTTTTTAAATTATATTTCCTGTGAATATACTTTGGTGTAGTGATGGCTAATTGATTTCCCTGTACAAATGTCTGTTTTCAGTGCAAATGTGTTCCTTCATCAACTAAACTTGGTGAATGTACAATCAGGGGGAGCCTTGAAGCCTTCTCATGTAAGAGTATGCTCAACTAAATTTTGATAAGTGAGTCCATTAAATCATTCTAATAGGGTCAAGTTACAAATTATTTTGCAGGCAAAGCATGCAGGAAATGGAAAATGGATTTCACTAAAACTTGAACATGATGTACATACTTCGTATCACCATATGATTTACGACAACTGCTTTTCTTTTAGTGTTGATGTTGATTGTTGTTCGTATATAGTGATAGTTATATATAGTTCGTATTGCCAAATATATAGTCCGTGACTTCATCAGACGCCTTGGGCTTGCCAGCCAGGCAGGGAAGTAGTTTTAGGCAGGAATTATTCTTCTTGTGGGAATCAGTTAAGCTGTTGGAGCCAAGAAGTAAGAGGGGGGAAGGAGAGGGAGGGAAAAACCCCCAATCCACACACACATCGTCCTCCATCTCTTGATCCTCTCCTCCAGCACATCTGCTCCCTCTTCTGCAGCAGATCCTCATTGCCTCCTATCCAGGAGCTCCTCATCCTCCTCCTCTCCAGTACCTCATCCTCCTCATCTTCAGTACACCACCAACCAGCAACAGCAAGGAGCCAACACCTCTGCCTCCTCCTTCTCCCCAACCATCCTCTGCTAAGTTTCTTCCATGTTAAGTTGTTCATTGCTTGTTTTTGAGGCCCTATTCATTGCTTCCTGCGTTGCTGGTTGCTCACAGCTTTGTTCTAGCTGCTTTGATGGCTGCTCACTGTCTCTCTTATATGGTTAGTCGATGCCTGGATTATTTGAATATTACTGTTGGGGAGAATAGAAAGTGCACAGAGGATGGATCCTACATGGGCTCTACAACCAGCAGAAAGTGCAAGATGTGTAGTGTGTATGCCTAGTTGCCTAGCAAATTATACTTCATTCTACTACTTAGAACTATCTAAGGCGTCCGCCTTGCCTTATGCCTGACTGACGCACCCAACAAGCACCTTGCCTCGCCTTACCGACTTAAAAACAATGCATGGCTTTATTGTACTCATTGACGTGATATTTCAAGTCATAGTTCACAGAACTTGAATGGAGTTATACGATACAAGGAATTATAGGGTGCGTCACAAAACCGACGTTTAATATATCCAACACACCAAAAATTATTTAAACCTATATATTTATATCCGCATGCATCAGTCCATCTTCAGTTGCTTAAAACACTCAAGGCCGCTCTAATCTCTGGCGGGATGTTTGCAGCTGCTTCATTGTCTTTGACCATTAGCATCTGGACCGTAACTTGGTGTGTCAGCTGTATTGGATCCTAGGAAAGGTGGGAAAAACTCAATCATTTAATAAATAGTGTGGATAATAATTAGCACACATCAACTCATCCTATATGTACTCACGCTAGTGTTCATCCAGCCCATGCTACGCAAACGACCAATTCGGTGGGCCATCTCCTGTAGGACAAATAAGCCAGAGTGTTTGCTGCGACACCAAAATATTTATTAAACATTATAACGGTATGCATCTTATGTATGTGATCAGTTTAGTAGATTACCTACGACCAGCAGAGTATTCCAACCAGGCATCCTTGTCTGCAACACATTGTTGAATTCTTCCTTCAGCAATGAGATTTCCTTCCTCATCAATATGTTATGAGTGCTATCTTCAGGATCAAACGTGTTGAAGGATGGATCCATAACAACAACCCTCCTCCTCATCCGGTTGACTACAAGTAACCCATACGAGGAATCCAAAAGTTTCAATGGTAGTAGATACTGCAGCATCAGGACAAATGTCAATTGCTGTTATAATAAGTATAACTAACTTTAAGAACGAGCGTCTCTTACAATTATAGAGTTGAACACATCATATTTAGGAAGAGGCTGGACCACAGCATAGTTAACCAGCATCGTGATGCGCTCTCCTTGCGTCATCCAGGAGTACCTCAGGGCCTGTGACTGAGCATGGAACTGTAGGTAGAAATAATGTTTGCTTCCAACCTAGTTGGTGCCTGCGGTCCTCTCTACTTCAGCACTCGCAAGCTTATGAACAACAAGGTTGAAGCATTCGGGATGAAGTGGTACATGAAAAAAAGGGTGTCCTGGATCATTCGGAGGCTGATTTCGATCGGGTACGGCCGGGCGCTTCTTAGCCATATTGAGCTGCAAAATAAAATGCACAACAACATATAGCAAAAGGCATCAATGGTCATCTTCTAGATTAACTTTCTTTATACTAACCTAAAAATAGAATTCCTGGTTAGATTGCATGACATTGCACGAGGTCAGATTGTCCTCACCTAGATGTATCTGCACGTAGGAAATCTAGAACCAGAATCCATGGCCTTTGCATGACATTGTTCATGTACAAGGATTGAACTAAAAGACGTATACATTTACCTATGGATGTCTTAGGTTTGCCAGTCTAGCTATCTTAGTTTGCTCTGTACTAGAATGTTTCAACATGATTTTTATATACCACAAGAATGTACAATAAGACAACTTACTTTAATGTTTCTTGCTCTCGAACGGCCATGATAAAGTCAAATATGTATTGGAGTGCATCTTCCACGGCATGCATAGGTGGGGGCAGAAGATCCATGGGCGCAGGCACATCCTCCTGGGGCCGGGGAACATCATCCTGGGGTGCGGGTGCACCCTCTTGGGGTGCGTGCGCAGCGTTCGCAATGATCGCCTCCATGGGATAGAAGACTCGTTCTTGATCGGAATTAGCTGATGGGATATATGTGAACTTGGGTGGGTGGTGAAATAGGACGCATCTGGAGTTTATATCATTTTGTTACCATGACATCTCATTGTTTGGAGAGTTAATATTGCCTTCCAAAAGATGAACGTCGTTTAGCTAAAGACGTTATTCATTTCCTTGTAGAAATTATTTCCAATTGTGTTAGGATCAGATCTTGCTCCCAATATTAGAAAATATCTTCCCAATCGAATTATATTCAGCCATCAAACCGTTTATTCGCTACATATATGTAATACATAGGCAACTGATAGTGCGTTTCAGCGGGGTATATATATATATTTTCAATGGTTCAACACCTATATCACATAATATAACCTATACCATGTGGAACAATCTATAGCTTTACCCTTAATTCAATTAGGCAACTAATGCCCACTGTCTTTACATGCATTGTTACATACGTTATTGCTAAAGCACATTTAGATGTGCTTTTAGTAGTATTGCACATCTAAAGAACATGTCTTTGATTGTGCATGAAGATTGCTGTGGCTACCTTTTTTCTTTTATTTTATGTTTGATGTCTCATATTAATGTGGAATAACTAAGACAAATCTAGTTATGCCCCAGACATACACATAGGACGACGCCTTCTTGAAAGAAATAACATTATTTATCAATAAAAAGAGCAGTAGTAGAATACATTATTCAGATTGCCAAAAGCATAATTATCAATTCGATCCCTATCAAAACTGTAGTAGCCATTTATTTGCGACAATTGAATATGCAACAGTACATAGCCAGTCGTCCTAAACCCTCAAGGCCACTCTAGTTTCAGCTGGGATACTTCTAGCTTCCATTGTTCCTATCTTGAACAACACCATTGACGTACGCACGTGTTTTATCAAGTGTCGGGAGGCTGGCTTCATGGATATCTACGATAAAAAACAGTGTTATATAGTAGTGACATAGTATCAAAGTCAAAAAACATTGACAATAAATTTAAAATAGAATGCAGCCCCTACCTTGTACATGATGATGATCATCATTAATGCTAGGAGAGAAAAAGAATGAGCTCTCCCTCATAGTTTGCAAGCGAGGGTGCCTCCGATTTACCTGTACGTAAGTAACAACAATCTTCTCAAAGAGATTGTCAGTGCATTTGCAAATGGCAGAAGTGACGACCAACGTGTTCTTCCCGTACATGTAAGAAAATTATCTGCCGTCTACAAACAAATATAAATGTGAGTCTATCATTGCAGCAATAAAATTACAAAAATAAGCATATGAAAATCTCAAATTATAAATGGCGCTTACTGAAAGTTCATGAGGCCAATCACAAGGGAAGGGACGCGGCGCCTATATATTGAATCCCACTTATATTCTATCTGACCAACGTAGGCAAGGATAGCAACCACATCTGCAATTTTGAAATCACAATTAGACTATAAGATGTAGGGAGTAATATGCATTCACAAATAAAAAGATGATGCACCAGTGATTGTTCTGTCCCATAGCTCGAATATTTCACCAAACTGTGGGAAGCACGTTGGGCAAATTGTCGACATTATCTGCTGTGCCGACAAACAAACCTCGGTCGTACCACTTAGTGTGGTGACAAAGTCCATGGCCAGGTACCAGAAATGTCCATCAGGCATTTCTCTGGGGTTGAACCCGACGCGACTGAAATCATAGGTACTACTGGTTTGTAGCATGCTGTTGAAACGGATTGCCTTGCTGTTGTATGCAATCGCTTCCATCTTTGTTCCCTAATATATTTTTATGAATCATAACAACAATCAGCAAAAAAATGCTTATCAATATTGTATTCTGAAAATGCGGCCTATAAAGTAGATGATTAATGCATTACATGACGATCTAGTAGTATGCACTGAAGGTACAAGTTTCCTATGGCATTCTCTTTGATGTGAGCCTTCCACATGACCTTAGCTTGAATTATCCAGCAATTCTGATATATGTGCTCCATTTGGACTCTTAGAAAATTCAAGTTCCTGTAAGTAGAATAAAACAAAAAGGATGAGGTAAAATTATTTTGCAAGGGGAGCATAACTTGAATCAGACAAATAACATAACATTCATGTTTTTATTATTTATTATTTTCTACCTTTTATTCTTCTTTTTCTCCTTCATCATATTATCTCCTCCTTCCCAGTACAAGATTTCCACCACCCTCAATTGCACATCTAGAGATTTGTTTAGGGGTTGCACCTACCTTGACTGTGTTCTATTTGGATGGACTGATTGGCAGCCATGGAAAAATTGTATATCCTACGGGGTTTGATTTACGCAATATAATCTTTCGCTCCTCCGAAAAAAACAATTATGTATTTCAGACTCACTGTCCAATAGGTTTTAACTAATATATATACAAGATGAACAAGCCGAGCCTATTACTATGTTCATCTGGTTTTCGCAAGCATGTTTTAATCGCCAAGCCTATTACTATGTTCTAGTGTATGCCATGTGCTCCATCTTTTAAGATAAAGACCATAGTGACAAAACATTATCTAGTGATGGCAAATAGACGTACAAATAGAGACTTATATCTTGCCTGTTCATCGGAGGGGTTATCGGTTGACTGATGCCAGCAACTGGCGGCGACGCCATCACCCTCTTAGAGGTGATCGATCCGTATGAGATTACCATGGTCGCCGTGGAGGAAAATATTGTGACTTATCCTGTATAGCAAGATGGAGTCAAATATGGGGCAGCGGGGCCTTTTTATATAAGCATATTGGGCAGCGGGAAAACGAAATATATTTGAAAACATGTTTTTGGCAGGCTAGCCGCCCATGGGTGACATATCTATATTCAGATATTTAATATTAGGCAACCTAATAATAATGATTTATTAATAAAGGAAACACACATCTCAAAATCGGTCCATGATCAACCGAATTGATTGACATCATATTTAATTAAAGGAAATTTTTCATTTGTGATCACTTGCCTATGAAAATGTATCTGAATTATCAAATGCGCGTATAATATCAATTAGTTGCCTATGAAATATTGACTTTCTTTTTTATGGATATTTCCTAACCAATCTGACTATCACATTAAATTATTTATTTCATCCCTTGTATAATCTGTTATTTTCCGTTACCTGGATTATATCTTTAATTATGTTATAAGTAATTGCCCTTGCGTAAACAATTATGATAGACAGTTTTAGTACTTTCACAAAAATTATGTCTAACGCATAATTTTACGATCCTCATGTATATCAAACAATATAGTTGGACTACAAATAATTCAGTCCAACATAGATTTGGAAAAGATAATATTGTTTATTATTTTTCATCAAAACAATCTGTATAAAACACATACGTACATATGAGAAACAATTGTACAACAACTAAAGATAATAGTAGTAGTACAAGTACACGCTCCCATATCTAGCACACAACTTATTTTTGTCTATCTATGCGTATGCATTAGCAGCAACGGTATTAGACACATGCCCCTCTCTGACTATGTATTACCAGAAGCAACACATCAGCGGCATCACTCGGTCATGAAAAAATAATCACTCTATATATCTCTCTCTCTCTCTCAACGCCTGAGGCCTGGTTCATCTTCCGAAATCATGCACAACTCGCGAGTGGGGAAAACTGCTCTGGCCCTTGCGCCTTTCTCAAACACACACGCTCTCTCCCCCATACGGAGCAGCAGAAGCCAGCAAGCACAAGCCAGCATTAATGGTCCATGAACCCAAGAAGACCACACTGGTAACGAGGTGACCATTGGAGGTAGCAAGAACATCCCAAAAATCTATGGACATAAAATGGGAGAGGGAACCTTATGCCTCTATTAGGTAGTAGAGATAGAGTTAAATAGTTTGCTGCGATAAATAAAAGATAACTGAAAATTACATGTCCTCAAACATAAGTAAGAGACACCAAGCAAATTAATAACACTTCATTTATTCAGTCCAAACGATTACATTGATAAATTCTCATAAGGAGCACTGTAACAACTAACATAGTAAGAAATATGAATAACAATGTAGACCTCCTCATGCTTGGTCTTTAGATGGTGGTGGTGGCTTCTTGTCGCATGCTTGGATATGCTTCACGACGACCTCTGTCAACCGATTCATCTGGTTAATCAAAGTCTGAACCAACATGCTAGTATGCTTTTGTGCCTGCAGAATATCATAACTGCTGGTACCCCAACCGTCTTTCCTTTGTGCATTTGACCCCACATCACGCTGGATATCCCATCACGAGGGGACATATGCACGAGGAATGTGATGCACTTCACGACGTCAGATTAGGTTATCAAAGTGGTTTGTCGAAAGAGTGGTTGGGAACTTAATAGGCAGAGTATGATCATGCATCTTTAGGGTCTTACTCTTTCGTGAGGATCCCTCACCAACACCACGATCTCGCTGCGGTTCTGCATCCTCTAGTTGACCTAGATCATCAGGGTGAAGTTGATTCGTCTCATCCTGATCTTGACGGTTATCATCGGAACTATTTGATGACGTCATGTCTAAGTCAATGGAGTGGCAAGGGTGGAGCTTTCTGGTTTGGGTGGTGCAAGGGTCACGCAATTTGTAGATGTTTACAAGGAAACCTTGAATTGAAAATCCGTCTATGAATCAACCGAAATGATCACAATCAGAAAATAAAATCTGTTGGAACAAGATTTATGATTCCGTGTGATTAACCTAGTAGTAGTTTAGAATAAAAAACAATGAACATGCCATTAAATAAACTCCAACTACAATTTTTCACGTCACCAAACCATTTGGAGATATAAAGGAAACACATTTAAGGCTGATGATACACGTTCTGATTTGGTGACATGGAATTGGTAATTGGCATGATCACTTGCCTTAATATACTATTTGTTTCTGGATATTATATGGGGGGTTTTGGATTCTTTTTATATTTTGATCTACAGAAATACATTTGATAACTGCACAGCCAAACGTCTTAGCTGGGTGCAACCTACATTTCCTCCACAACAGCCCAACCAGCCTCCTTAAGATATTGTTTCAAACTACAATCCCCAATGGGTGATATATGCTTGATGTGCATGAGCATATGGTGTATCTATAGCACCATTCATTTTAACAACTGAAATAGTAAAAGTAGTTTGATTGGTAAATTAAATTTCAGTTTTCTAAACAGATCTTTATAGATCAAATTTACACTTGGTCATCACTAAAGCAAAGATCTTCATATTTTACAAACAAAACTCCTAATTCAAGAGGATATATGCAACCAGCGAACTGAACGATGTGGATGCTCACGTAAAGATTGTGGTTAATATCGTAGGCAGACTGTTCGGTGCCCCCTAAGGTGCCAACTCCTTCATGTCCATTGCCCATTAAAGTTGGATACAACAGAGCACATATCTTGCTTGCCTGGATACTTTGGTGTAGGTATAACATAGCAAATTATCTCTACCAGTTTCATCAGCAAATTGCTGGTATTCATGGCTAAGTACATCTGATTGTTCTAATGAAGCATTTCATAGCCTACCTTGAGTGTCATGCATGAAGCCATCACGGACTGAACCAGTTTTTGACTAATTATAATCATCCTATCAGCAGAGCTCTACTTACAAACTTTCTTTTTATCTGAAGACAAGGGGTCATAAAGAGAACAGTTGTATTTCCTAGCTCTAGCACCACTATGCTAAAGTATTTCATTCGTTCTTGCCAGTACCACCCCGATGGTATTTCCCCTGGAATGCATTACACTTCTATGGGAGTGCGAAGATGAATGGTGATAATTTTTATCTCTAATTTTTTTGGTTTCATCTTCTCTATATTTCTGTGTTGAAAGAAGAATAGTCAGTGTCATACTCCATGACATCAGATGTCTAGATTTCTTGTGATTACCCATTGTCAATATCTAGCCTTTCATCTTCAGATACAGATAGGATTATTTGATAGCCACATCTCACATGTACTATGCAGCACTATAAAACCAATAAATTATCACTTGCCGTAATACAAAAGTTTCATTCCATGTTCCAGGTCATTAGCAGTTCTGACATTATATCTGAATCACATATTACACATAAAATAGTGCGTTTCTAGATAACATATAACAAAGATGATTCTGACGATATGACGGATGAATATTGAAATGCAGTTAGTAGCTCAACTAAATGGAGTATAGCTCCATCTATCAAAGTACCAAATAAAAAGATTCGTTCTTGTCAGTACCACCCCAATGGTATTTTCCCCTGGAATGCCTTACACTTCTATGGGAGTGTGAAGATGAATGGTGATAATTTTTATCTCTAAATTTTTTTGTTTCATCTTCTCTATATTTCTGTGTTGCAAGAAGAAGAATCAGTATCATACTCCATGACATCAGATGTCCAGATTTCTTGTGATTACCCATTGTCAGTTTCCAGCATTTCATCTTCACATACATATGAGATTATTTGACAGCCACATCTCACATGTACTATGCAGCACTATAAAATTAGTAAATTATCACTTGCCATAATACAAAAGTTTCATTCCATGGTCCATGTCATTATCAGTTGTGACATTATATATGAATCACATATTACACATAAATTAGTGCGTTTGTAGAAAACAAATAACAAAGATGATTCTGACAATATGACGGCTGAATATTGAAATGCAATTTGTAGTTCAAATAAATGGAGTATAGCTCCATCTATCAAAATACCATAAAAGGGTATATCTAAAAAAGCAAATTACAGCATAACTTGACCATTAGAAGAGTAAGTTATATTACTAAACCTGCAGGTATATTAAGACCGGACTTCAGCCTGCAAGGACTTCCTTGTAGACGATGTTCTTCATCGAGGTCAGTAAGGACACGGTTGGTCTTTTTCGCTTCTTTGAATTGTCCTTTTGCCTCTTGGGTTTCTCCTTCGGCTTCTCCTTCTAAATGAGTATCTTTATGTTTCTCTTCGCGGTGGCTCGAGACAAAGCAACATAGAGTTGACCATGAGAGAACACAGGATTGGGTAGGTAGACACCAACAATAGGGATTGTCTGCCCTTGATCCTTGTTAATGGTCATAGCAAAGCTAAGTCTTATAGGAAATTGCTTCCTCTTAAACTTGAACGGAAACATGTCATTTTCAGATGGGCAGAGAGGTATTCGAGGAAGGAAGACCCTCCTGCCAGCGTGTTGTCCAATCATGATTTCTGCATCAATGGTGTTCCTCTCAAATCCTCTAACAACAAGGCTAGTGCCGTTACACAGTCCATTAGCTGGGCCAATGTTCCTTAGAAGTATGACAGGGCAGTTTAGCTTTAGTTTGAGTGCATGTGGAGGAAGACCGTTGGGAGTCAATCCATTCAGAAACTCTTGAGCGTAGTAGCCATACGGGTCATCCTCCGCACTGTCAAAGCTATGGTAGATTACTTCATCTCCCTGAAAATGCTCCATCATGTGGATGTTTATCTTGTCGACATTGTCGTTTGTGGTGGAAAGGATTGCGCGACATGTCATGTAATTCGAATCAGACATGTTGTCATCTAGACTCGGAAACACGTGGTCAATAAGCTTCTCCAAGTCGTCAACCTCGCATGTAGAAGGCAGACAAATGTCTTTAGGGAGTAGTATGTTGCCTTCATCGTCGACATCCTCAGTGCCATTGCCTACCCTTAGCAAGTAATCTGCAAACCAAGTGTCATTATGAGCCCTCACGTTGGTAACGAGCCGAAGCTGTCGCATGCCCTTCCATAGATGAGAACTTTGGAGTGTTGCATAAATTATCTGGCCCCGCAACCCCCTTCTAACAACCGGAAGCACCTGCCTAAAGTCCCCGCCAAAAACAATAGTATTTCCTCCAAAGGGTCGGTCGCGTATTCCCATGATGTCACGCATGCTATTGTCCAATGCCTCAACTGCTTGTCGCTTCGTCATGCTAGCCTCGTCCCATATTATCAATGAGGCCATCCTAAGCAGCTTGGCAGTCCCACTCTGCTTGGTGAAGCTGCATGAGGCACCATCATCGCAACTCAATGGTATCTTGAACCTCGAGTGGGCAGTCCTGCCGCCAGGCATTATAGAAGCCACGACGCCCGACGTCGTGGTAGCGATACCAATCTTGCGCTCGCTCCTCACCTTGGCAAGCATCGCCCTGTATAAGAAGGTCTTCCCTGTACCTCCAGGGCCATCAACAAAGAATACACCCACATCACCGCGTTCAAGAACCGCCAGTATCTCATCGTATGGGCCCTCTGCTTCAAGTTCAGGGAAGATGCCATTTAGTGTCATCCATGTCAAACTCAATGGCTGATTCCTTGATGACCTCTCTACACTCACCATCGGTTGGGTTAAACGCATCATCGATGATTGGAAGAGCGAAATCAACAATGTCTTTACCCATGGACTGCAACATACCCCTAATGTCAAGCAACACCAACTGCTCCACCTCGTTCGGTGGTGTGCGTGTTCGCCGATAGTCATCTGACATAGGCTCGAGGTGCCTATCCCATAAACCGTGCACATCGCCTGGCTCGCAGTGCACCAAGATGGTTGCGAAGAGCCTCCTAAGAGAACATGGCATCGCCCACTGCTCAGCCTCATTAAGACAATCGTCGAGCATGTTGTCTGCCTTGATGAGACCCAACAGTTCAGCAGCCTCTCTAAAGCTCCCACATAGCACGCCACTCACGGTGAGCAAGTCGTCGAATGAGGTTTTGCCTCTAACATGGTTCAGCAATACACGCAGGTAGTATCGCTCCCCCTCGGCAGGATTGGCAGACACGATGCGACCTATTTGAAAACGCTCGACCCGAGGCTTCCAAGACTTCTTTTGCTGCTACCACGTGAAGCTTCCGGGAAAATTCTTGTACAATATATGCCTAGCCCAAGGGTGTTCCTGGTTAGCCTTCAAATACTCCGTTAACATGGATTTTGAAGCTTTTTCGGAGGCCACAACGTTCTTCAAGTCAGCCTGTGCATTGAATGCAACCATGTGCATATTCGGGAGATGAAGAGGCAACTGCAAGACGGGCGGGTGATTGGCGCAAAGTGGGAAGCCAAATATCCTCCACATAGCCTCCGGAGGGGTGACCCATCTTGCGTCAACGTGTCTCTTGATATCATCAGTGTTACCATCGGCGTCGGGCTAGTCGATGCTGAAAGAAGCCTTATCATGGCCCTTGTAGATGTACTTGTAAAGATATTTGACGGCCTTTATGCTAGAGCAGACCTCAACGTTGATGTGCAACTGAACATCCGCAGAAGGTATGGGTTATAAGGCACAACCCATCTGTTGTCCAACATCTTCCCTCATACCTTAGCACGTCTACCATCGTCTCTACGCCGATAAACTAGATATGAGTCCTTCCCCTGTGCTGTGTTTTCATTGAACGGCCGCGGGTATCTGCACTTGCATCCGTTTTCTTGCATGCAAACATTCTTTGGGTTGAGAGCACCGCATGGTCCGTGCATCATATGCTTTACCACCATTGCATACAATTCGGGATACTTATGCTTGTCTGGGTGCTCTGCTGATATGAGTCGGTCATACTGCTCTGGGACGATAAGCTTATATGCTGAGTCCATGATCAACAAAAAATGTGCATGGGAAAGGCCCCTTTTTTGGAACTCGACTACGTATACATAAGCGACAACAACATCCAGGATCTGCTTCTTGAACAACATGTCCTTCATAGCCTCTAGTTTGTCGTAGAACACGCGAGCAACAATATCAGGTCGGTCCTGCGCAGTCTGACCAGGCAGCAACTCATTAGTTATCTCTTCCCATTTTGGATTGCAAGTCATGGTCAAGAAGATGTCAGGCTTCCTGTATGTATGGACAATTGCCATGGCATCCATATGCCTCTTCTTCATGTCGCGATCGCCACCTGGGTATGTTCCAGGGAGCACTATCCTTGTCCCAACAGCGCTTGCTTGTGTCTCCCCCGATGTGATCGCATCAATAACTCCTTTATACAAGTCGGCCCGAATCCGCGTCTGGTTCTTCCTATACCACCTCAACCGGCAACTCTCAATCTTGACATCCATGTCGACCGCCCATTGCTGCAGCAGGCGTGCTCCACATAGTATGGGATTGAAGATCGCAGGTCGTGTCTGAAGCATGTAATAGTAATAGTCTCTGACAGAGACGCACAACCTGCTATTCCCGTCTGCATGTGATCGAGTACAATCAAAATGAGGAATTGTTTGAGTTAAATTACATTATTTGTAACAATATTTGGTGCCTACGGCATACCTGCATCCTCATCATCATCACGGCCCAGTTGGGGATGTAGTACAACCTCCCAAGGAACATCACGTTTAGGTAGCTTCGGATGCCAACCTAGTTCCCCCTTGGATAAAATAGGGGATAAGACAACTGGTCATATGCCCCGGAGGCACACGAATACTGTGCCTTTCGCTGTTGTTACCACAAAGTGTTATCCTCCGGTCAAACCTTTTTGCAAGGTCGTTGCGCTCAACCCAAATTGCAGCGACCTCAGATGACAACGGTCTATTATATCTTCTTTGGTCAAGCCTCTTATCAGTGTTTAGGTCTATCCTATAATCATCGAGGTTGTCCTTGTGTGCACCCAAACTCCTAAATTGCTGGGAGTATGGGTTTTATTTGAGTATGTCTACTATCTTCTTCACGACATCCTGGTCTAATTGCTTGGTGGCTGCCTTACGATGAGTAATGGTTGGGTCATCATCATAGAAGTATAACTATAGATGTTCTGGACGGGAGCTAGGCCCGAACAAGTGCACATTGTGGTAGATGGTGTTGTGTGCCCAGAATGTGTACACCCCAGACTTCATGTTTGTGTAGTTCTCATCAAGGCTGACACCAAGGGTTGTGAAGGAAAAATGCTCGTTGAAGAACCATATGTTCTCCCGAAAATGTCTAGAATCTGCATCCATGCTGGACCATAGTCTCATCAGCTCTGGGAATGGTTCCGGTTGTTTAAGTTCGATATGTCCATTGCGACAGCAGAACCCGTCAGTCTCAGACACAAACTTTTTGGCCTTGCAGTGTTTGCAGTTTGCATCGAGTTTCAGGACGTGAGTGGTGTCTGGGATGTTTGTGTAGACAAAGTCTAATGGATCAACCTCGCTAGGTATAGGAGACGACATGCTCGTCTCATCAACATCCTCAATTGTGTCATTATCGGATCCTACAGGCATTTGTTGAGACAGGATTGTCAAAACAGTAATCACAAATAACTATAATTACACTTAAGCTCAACGACTTTGAAGTTCCGATTTGACCATACCTTGGTCGCGAAAAATGTAGTACTCCTCATCCATCAAGTCGGATGGTGTCGGTTCATGGCCCATGATGGGGTCTCGGAACACATCATTGTCATCTGCATTATAGATGTGGCGAATGTAACAAGAGACACCATCATGCCAGAACAGGGTTGCTGAGAATGAGCATAAGAACCAGACAAAAGCATTTTCATACCATTGGTGCCAACAACGTAATTTGGCATGACCGGCGGAGGATCGCCATCCGATGAATCATCTTCGGTGCCCCATCCGAGGGGTATTGCACGGCAGCTGGATGCGGGACATTCAGAGGTTGAGTTTGCTAGGTCTGGATGTGGGAGTGCAAGGGATTCTTTGCATGGGGTGTTTTTCCTTTTAGCATAACTGGCCTTCCTTTGAGCACTTGACTGGCCCTTCTCAATAACCGACATGCTTTTGCGGCGTTGCACACGCTTCCCTCGGATCTTTTCATTCAGATCTTCTCTGTCATCAACCGTTAGTTCATTCTTTTTCTTCTGATAACATGTTCGGCTACGTGAGTTTCTCTGCTCCCTCTTAGCTCGGTCATTGTCATGGGTAACAACAGACGCGTCTAATGATGAAGGGGGTAATGTTGCTTCAATGTGCGCAAAGTCTGTATAGTTTGTGCCATCAGGGGTGGCTTTATAAAAAACATTGTGAAAACATCATTAGAACAATCAGATGTAGTGGATAATGAATATTACCACTTTATTTTGCTACTCAAATATAAATCATGTGCATTAAGATCAAGCATTTGACGGTATGCTGCGTGCCTAGTAGTCTCTAAAAGAATATGCAGTTATGAGAAAAAAAATGATTACTTCAACGAGAAACTAAAGGCAATGTTTTACGTGACATAGATAGTGGCTGCAGATTTTCATCTGCTTTTAGCTGATCCTTTTTCCTCCGATAAGAAGCTCTTCTCAGTGCATTTCTATGATCTCTCTTGCGCTCTTCCTCGGTTAATTGACTGGTTTCTTCAAGGTCATTGAAGTGAACGTCTGGTGTCATTCATGGCATACTATAAATGTAGAGATTAAAACATAATCTGACCTCGTTTGATGACATCTCACGCTCAAGTTGTTTACCTTTAAAAGCATTGTCATTAACCAGACCAGATGTGACCATAGTTATAGCAGTAAATACTAAATTATTATGCGATAATGTTGTATAGTCGGAGCTAGTTGGGTTGTCTGGTAAAAAATGGTTAATAAAACATACTCAGAACTTAATGGTTAAGACCTTAATTTTCTGGTACTAAAAATATTGGTTAGAACATTTAAATCTTACCAGATAAATTAAGGGCCCGCATATTCTCTTCTTGCAGATCCCGATCATTTTTCTGCCGATAAGAAGCTCTCCTCAGGGCGTTTCTATGGTCTCTTTTGCGATCTTCTTCCGTTCTTTGCGGATTCTCTTTGGTCTCAATCAATTCATCTAATTCAACATGCGTGGTGAGTATTCTTACTTCATATATCAACGGGACGCTGACCTTGCTCTTATATATACCATGAGTACCTGATGTACCTGGTATCGCATTAGTAGGTTGACGAACGTTCGTGATATCACCTAGGGTAAGACGTTGAACAATGTGCACATCGTGTTGTTGTTTTTTCAAAACCTCTGACTTGCTAATGCGATAAGATGCTCACCTCCACGGGTTGTTAAGTTCCCTATGATCTACAAGATGAATCAATCGTATGGTAGTTAGTGAATAAAAAAAAGCCCCATAATGTATTAAGGTTAGTTTGACAACTCACTTAGATCACATTCATACCACATATGAGAAACTAGCCTAAAAACTTATATGATGCAAATATTAGTCAGCATACTCACGTTAAACTACTTAACAGAATTTGTCAAGGAGGGCTGATGAACCTCTTGCAACAACACAGTATCCTGGTCCTTTTTCTTCCGATAAGCACCACGCCTTTGTGCGTTGAACTGCTCCTTTGTTGTCTTAGCGTAATCTATGCAAGTGATGTAGTCTGCATCATGTCAAAAATAATAACTACTAAGCCCATAGTGCAAAAATCACATATGTTGGATGATGAGCCACTACCGAACACGTCAGTATGGTGTGTGTATAAGCATGCATGGGAATACCTTTTAGCACTGTCGCCCCAGCTAAATCATCGTTTGAAGGTTCACAGTCTACAACTTACCAATAAAAAAATCACGGTAATATGTAAATGAAGGTGAACACACTTGAATATAAGTTAGTGCAACTGAAATGCCAGAATCGAGAATTAGTTTACTCGATGACAACAACAAAGCTTCATGCTGATCTCCAACCAGTAGCGATATTGATCCAACTGTAGAGTTGATACAGGTAGGAAAATAAAGCCAATGTTATATAGGAGACAATATATGCAGCTAACATTCTTGGCATCTGAAATGCGGATGAGTAAGTACCATTTTCATCTGTGCAACAATCCACTGTTAGTATACTCGAGGCCGACAATGGAGCTTCATTATGCTCTCCAACCGGGTTCGGGCATTCTCTAGAGTTGTAACCAGGATTAATATAAGGCCAATGATACAGGTGACAATGTATGCAGCAACAAAATGAACATTATTGAGACAAGCATCATACGTGGAACCGTAGCATAATTTTCAACAACATTTTCAGCTACGGGTATGATGCTTGCATTGTTATCATCAACATTTCTCCCGCTTGAAAGGCCTGCAAAACATTCAGCATATAGCTTGTCAATATAATACATGCACGGAACCCATGAGTAGCACTTTATGATAGAATTGTAGCATACCGGTAGTAACGTCAACTTCTGGTTGCTGTTCAACTGGCTTGCTTTTTGAATTACCCATACGCACCTATGTAAGGGCAGTACACTAACATTAAATGACATTTTACTCACGTGAACTATGAATTGGCACAAACTCTGCTATGTAGTAATCTTGATCTACAAAGTGTTATTTTTCAGTTGAACCAAATGCTAGTCATTTTGAACTGTTTTAAAGAGTGGGAACACTTCCTCGTTTGTCATTCTATAATTAGGGTTGTTTCAATACATATATTTCCAGCTATATACATAACGAAAATGCAGTCAGTTTCTTATTACTTATTTGTGTCTATTCAAGGAATGTCGTCTTGGCATATAAAGTACTTGAAAATGAACTCAATATTTCAATAAGTGTGCTAACTACCTATTGTTTGTGTCACTTATTGCTGGTGATGTTGTTGTGAGCTGCAAAATCAAAAAGCATTGTCAGTTGCTGCTTCACATGACTAAGGCACAGAGGTAAATCACCACCTGCAAACTCCTAAAGTGAGTGTCACTTATGTCATGATACAAAAACCTGCAAATTCAGTTAAAGATAGCTAGACTTATGATTGTATGTAACCTGGGTCTATATGGCACAAATTCTACTAATATGCTGTCATTCTTTTGCTTGCATAATATGTTTCCAGCCTTATATACATATTGAGGATGCACTCAGTTGTGTCATTCAATCATTAAGGTTGTTTTTCTAATATGTTGCCAGCATTAGTGTGAGTTATGCTCCTGCTGTTTGTATACTGGGTTGTCATATTGTGCTCCTGATGTTTATGCAAATACCAATTTTGCTCCTGGTGTATATGGCATAAACTCGGCTTATATGTTGTGATTCTTTGCTTCCACAATCTGTTTAAAGCCTTATACATATTGAAGTTCTGATGTTTATGCAAATACCAATTATGCTCCTGGTGTATATGGCATAAACTCGGCTTATATGTTGTGATTCTTTGCTTCTACAATCTGTTTAAAGCCTTATACATATTGAAGTCCTGATGTTTATGCAAATACCAATTATGCTCCTGGTGTATATGGCATAAACTCGTCTTATATGTTGTGATTCTTTGCTTCTGCAATCTGTTTAAAGCATTATACATATTGAACTTGCAATACTTGTGTCGTTGTTGTGAGCTGCAAACTGGGAATTTGTTGTCAGTTGCTGCTTCTGATGACCCCGACACTGAGGTCAATCACCACCTGCAAACTCGTAAAGTGAGTGTTTGTATGTCCATGCAAATATAAATATGCTCCTGCTGTTTGTATGTAAACTTGGTGTCAGTTATGTGCAGATGGAGCTTGTAATACTGTCATTCCTACCTCTTCTATGTGTCACTTCTTCATTGTGATGAAGTTGTGAGCTGCATAATTGAAAATTGTTGCCACCGAGATGACTGACCACCTGCAAAACTCCAAAGGTGGGTGCTATTTTTGAGATGATCCAAAAACCTGCAAATATAGTTCCTGATTTTTACAGATGTAAACTGGGTGTCAGTTATGTGCTACACTCATAGGCAAAGAATTATGAAGATGGGGCTGTCAAACTGGGTGACATTAGGATGAATGGCCATAAGATTTGTGAACGGGTTCCAATCACCCGTATCCAGGTCTCCAAATATTCAAAAAAATTGTAAGATTTGAAAGGGTTAACACTCAAATTTGTAAGGGTTAATAGAGGCATACCTAGATGTTAGTGGTCGGCAGCGGCCAACCTGGAAGGGTCACGCCGATCCTGATGATCAGCGGCGGATCATACGGGATCGGTCTTAGATTCGATGATCAGCGGCGAAACAAACGGGTTGTAGCCAATCCAGATCAGGGCCCCTAAACGGGATCGTCCTATGTTTGCACTCCGATGACGCACTACTAGGAAAAGGGCTATAGATGATATGGACACTAATGGCGCACCACACATGTGGTGCGCCACTACTATATACTAATGGCGCACCATGTGTTGGTGCGCCAATAGTGTCCAAATACTAATGGCGCACCACATCCACGGTGCGCCATTAGTAACAATTTTTTTTATTTTTTTTTAAAACTAGTAATGGCGCACCAGGGGATAGTCCGCCATTACTAGTTTAACTAGTAATGACGCAGCACATCCACGGTGCGCCACTAGTAATTTTTGTTCAAATTTTTTTTAATTTTTTTTTACAAAACTAGTAATGGCGCACCAGGGGATAGTGCGCCATTACTAGTTAAAACTAGTAATGGCGCACCACATCCACGGTGCGCCACTAGTATTTTTTTCAATTTTTTTTTTATTTTTTTTTCAAAACTAGTAATGGCGCACCGTGGGAGTGGTGAGCCATTACTAATTGAACTAGTAATGGCACACCACTCCCACGGTGCGCCATTACTAACTTGGCCCGAAAAATCCACCAAATGCACCCCCTGGACCGCCTTATCAGTTTTTTTTTAAAAAGAAAATGATGGAAATGTCAAAAAAATAAAAGAAAATAAGTTTCCCATGTGATATGTGGTCTAGTTGTTTGGAAAAATTACAAATATGAATTTTGACTTTATTTGCAAAATCTCTCTGAAATTTGTAAAATGGGCATAACTTTTGCATAAGAACTCGGATTAAAAAGTTTTTTATATGAAAAATCATCAACTCGAAAAGTTACATCCGAATTTAACCGGGGAACCCCGTTAAACATTTTCAAAATCCTCAAAAACCTAACAGAAAAAAGTTACGGGGCTTTGAAGATCTAGAGGGGGAAAATTCAAAAAAATCAAACTTATTAGTGGCGCACCGTTTGCTAGGTGCGCCACTAGTAATATGATCGGGAAGTTTGAAATATTTTTCAAAATTTCATCATACTCATGATCATGAACAAAGTCGTAGGCATCAACAAGGTATAATAGGATTGATATGATAGATATATCAACAAGTGTCTGTTAAGTGAGGTGGTGCTGGGGTTAGATAGAACTGCGAAGTTAAGCGTGCTCGGGATGGAGTACTGTGAGGATGGGTGACCTTCCGAGAAGTTTGACCACTTATTGCAATTTGACCTGAGATTAAGCATATTAACCCGAGATTAAGAAAAAATTGAAAAAAAATTTCTAAAAAAAAATTGTTACTAATGGCGCACTTCTATGTGGTGCGCCATTAGTATCTGGTATACTAATGGCGCATCGTGGGCTATACTAATGGCGCACTGCCTGGTGCGCCATTAGTATCTGATATACTAATGGCGCACTATAGGTGCGCCAGTAGTGGCGGTGGGGAAGGGGTTGAGCGGCGGTGACGGGAGGTACATGTACGTAGCGACGATAGGGACGAATGATGGCGGCGGACAAGTGCATCGAGGGCAAAATGATACGGGTGCGAGGGTTTCTGTTGGGACTAATCAGTTAATTTTCGTAGGTTAACCGTCGTAGATTTTTTAGGGCGATTTTTTTAGGACGTTTTCCATACAGTTGCGTGTTAGCATCCCCTTTTTTTGTCGGTCTGGACGGAGGAAGTGGGGAATCGCTGGGTAGCGGGAGGTCGGATCGAGGACGAAAATTAACCGCAGCTGGTGGGACGAAAATTGACCGGCAGAGACTACCAACTGCTGCATTAGGAGTAGAGATGTATGTATAAGGCGAATTGTATGTCTGGAGGAAGCACACATATAATACGTACCAAGCATGGAAATTTGGAAGGATATATACTCATAGTCTCATACAATAAAATAGTATCTGCATGGATGCAACAAATTCGGCAAAAAAGAACATCCAAAAGGGACGTGGGCTGATTCTTATGGCTTCTGATACTCCCTGCATCTGTCTTTTTGCGCATAACAAAACTTTCATTACTTAACCAGAGTCATTACAATCCTGTTGACATAAGATGTCAACCTCATCAGGGGCACAACAAAGCCAAACAACAGTTTTGGGCAGTAAACGGCCCATTTGTGCGAGAGCGTGGCTAGCTTTATTCTGCTCTCGTTTAATCACCACTATTTCATGTGGCCGGACAGCTAGGATCTGCTTGATGTCGCCAACCATGGCCGCCACTGGAGCCCTGTTGGTTTTGGTGTCCCTGACCATGTGAGCCGCCGTCGAGCAGTCCGTCTCCACTATCAACCTGTCCGGGCTCCGCTCCATAGCCAGAGTCACTCCCTCCATGAGCGCCGCCATCTCTGCCTCGAGGGCGTTCGTACAGCGTGGGATGAACCGGCAAGAAGCGAAAATGACGGCACCCGTATGATCACGAAGTATCATCCCAGCACCTCATGTTCCCTCCTATTACTTCCATGCACCATCCACGTTTAGTTTTACCCAGCCAAATGGAGGCTTGCTCCAGTGCTCCACAGGACGTGAGCAAGTGCTTGGTATTTTATGTCGTTCTTTGCCGGACGTGCGGCCACCATAATTAATCACTCCCTTCCCCTTGGCAATGTCATCAGATGGATTTTGCTGAATGTACAACAGCGTATTGATGTAGCCGGACAGGAATCTGGTGGAAGCCTCAAGTGGTGGTGCAGGTTTGTGGTGGTATACTTCATTACATACATACCAGCTCCACCAAAGTGTCATCACCACAGGGAGTCTCTCCTCGTTCTTGCATTGGTCCAGCAGGTGGATGATCCACTCCGGCCCAATGTTGATGACGGTCTCCAGCTTGGGCATACTCCATGTACGCGCCATCGCCGTCCATAGCTGTCGGGCCAACGGGCAACGGCATAGAGCATGGTATGTGTCCTCGCATTCCAAACACATAAAGCACATATATTAGACACCTCCAGTGTACGTTTATGTTTATTTTCAAGCGCTGCCAGAGAGTTCATCGCAACTCTCCATGCGAAAACTTGTAACTTAGGGGGAGCAGGGCACCCCCACACTGCCTTCCAGACGGCACGAGTGCCGTCCGGTGCCCTGCTCGTGGCGCACGCGGTGGTGCTGGTCCGCTCCTCAAGAGCGGTCTTGTATGCGTTGCGAACACTGAAATTGCCCCGCGCGTCCGGCGCCCATGATAGGACGTCCTCCATCCTACGTGGGCTGTCCTTGATCACCAAGATGCATTCCATGTCGGGGGCGCTGAAGTGTTGTTGGAGGAGGTCCACCCGCCACCTTCCATTAGCATCCAATAGCTCCGATACCCGTCTGAGCAGGCATGTTCGCCATTGCGTGATGGGCTTGTCGGAAGTTGGGCGCGGGATCCACGGGTCGCGCCAGATGCGAATTTGCTCTCCATTGCCCATGCTCCATAGGAGCCCGCGTTTGAGTAGCTCGAGACCATGCTGGATAGCATGCCAAGTCGGTGACGCGTTACCTGAAAAAACAGTGTCCTCAAGGGACCCATTAGGGTAATATTTTGCTTTGAGAACCTGGGAGCACAAGGAGTCCGGCCTTGTTATAAGGCACCAAGCTTGCCGAGCTAGCAATGCTTGGTTGAAGATGCGGAAGTCCCTGAAGCCAAGGCCCCCCTTTCCTTTTGGTTCAATCAATTTCTCCGATGCCCGCCAATGCATCTTCCTCTTGCCTTCTTTAGACCCCCACCAAAAGTTTCTGACCAGACGGGTTAAATCATCGCACACAGAATAAGGTAGTTTGAACAATCCCATTATGTAAGTGGGGATAGCTTGCAGGACATATTTGATCAGTGTTTCCTTCCCTGCCTGTGAGAGCGTATCCCCCAGGCCATAATTCGCTTAGTTAAGCTTGCCTGCAGCATTTGGAATCTACCTTTATGCATGCGCCCATGCGGGGTAGGTAAACCGAGGTATTTTCCTTCATACTCAACATTGTGTACCTGCAGTACTTGTCTAACTGCTGTTTGTATCACCAAAGGGCAGTTGTCACCAAACTGAATAGAGCACTTTTGCGGATTTATGAGCTGGCCCGTGGCTACCGCATAACTCTGAAGGACACCCTTTACATACTGAGCTTGTTCAACGCTAGCTTTAAAGAATAATACCGTGTCATCTGCAAACAGGAGATGCGATATTGCCGGCGCCCTACTACAAATTTTCACTAGTTGGAAGGCATGATCTTGCACTCCATGTCTCAATAGAGCAGATAATCCATCAGCCACAAAGAGGAACAAAAAGGGGGATAAAGGGTCACCTTGCCGAAGCGCTCATGTCAGTGTAAACGAATCCAGAAGGGCTCCATTAAATTTAACAGAATAGCTCACCCTGGTGACACATGTCATAATCCATTGCACCCACCGGTGAGAGAAACCCATCCTCTCCATCGCTTGCTTCAAGAACCCCCAGTCGACCCTCTCATAGGCCTTTGACAGGTGTAGCTTGTACGCACAGTAGCTATTTTCTGGATTTTTCTCATGCTGAATAAAATGCAGGCATTTGAAGGCAAGTAGTGCATTATCTGTGATTAGCCTACCCGGCACAAATGCACTCTGGAAGGTGATATAATCTCATCAATAAGTGGCATGAGCCTGTTCACCAAGCACTTAGCAACAATTTTGTAAATGACATTACATAGAATTATTGGCCGAAAGTCGGTCATTTGAACAGGATCATCAACCGTAGGAACGATTACCGTTTCATTGACACCATCTGGCGTAATCCCTGTCCAAAAAAAATTCCTGAACAGCCTTGATAATTTCGCCCTTCATAACTAGCCAATTTTTCTGAAAAAACCTCGTTGGGAAGCCGTCCTTGCCCGGCGCCTCAGGGGTCCCATCTGGAATAAACTGTCAGATATTTCTTTCTCGCTGAATTCAGCACACAGATGGTCATTCATCTCTGAAGTAACTCTCTCATCATACAAGTCCAAGAGATGGTGTTGTACAAGTGAGTCATCGCGGGTGAAGAGGTTTTGAAAATATGAGCTAACCATGTTGGCCATTACCTCATGCTCCCCGTGGCTGACACCACTATCATCAATTAGCCTTTTCACTTTATTTTTCCTTGCTCTCCATACTGCTCGCCTATGAAAAAAGTTTGTGTTACGGTCTCCCTCACAAAGCCAGTCAATACGACTTCGTTGCATCCATAGCATCTCCTCTCGGTACAACAATTCCTGCATATGGTCGGACTCTTTCCGTATCTCATTCCGATCTGCATTCATGCTCATTAGTTCCTCCAGCCTGGTTCTAGATTTTTCAAGTTCATTTGTAATATTACCAAAATTCTTGTTACTCCATGCATGTAGCTCAGTCATGAGCTTAGCAAGGCCTGAACGAATATCTCCAAGGCTAAATTGCTGTCCTGCACTCCTCCATGCTTCTGCCACACATTCAGGGAGACTCTCATCCCTCTCCCAGAAAGTTTCGTACCTTCTAAAATTAGTATGTACATGATTAGTCTCCTCTTTAACACACTGTAGCATAAGCGGGCAATGATCTGAGCATGGTGACACTTTATGTACCACTCGTGCCTCCCCAAATATATCCCACCACTGGTTATCCGCAACCGCCCGGTCTAGACGTACCCTCACATTCTTTCTGCCTCTCTGCTTATTGTCATAAGTGAACGGTAAGCCAGAGAATCCAAGATCCACAAGTTCACATACCTCTAGTGTGTCTCTGAATGCAAGCATCTGGCTCTCACTGTGAGGTGTCACCGAAAAATGCTCAAAGCACCACATGGCCTCATTAAAATCACCGATAACACACCAAGGGAGATCAGATTGTTGTTTAAGGCTTGTCATGAGAGTCCACATCAGATGTAGATTTTCAGTGTGTGGTTCCCCATACACACATGTCAACCGCCACAAAGGATCATGCTCAGACAGTCGCACATATCTGTCATTCAATGATTGAACTTCAACATGCAAACTATCACACCAGAAAAGAGCAAGGCCACCACTCAACCCATTACTACCGACACCAGAAAAACCTCTAAGGCCTAACCTAGTACGTAATCTTTTTATTTTTTCTAAACTCTGTCTAGTCTCACATAAAAACAAAATTTTTGTCTGTGTTGCCTTCACCATGCCAACTAAGTCGCGAACTGTCAGTTTGTTGCCCCCCCCCCCCCCCGACAGTTCCAACTCATGCAATTCATTGCTCCTGACGGAGCACCACACTTGGCTCCGTCAGTTGACCAGCGGCCCCTGGGCTGGTTGCCTCCATGTTACTATCCATTTCAGCCGCACCTCCCTGCGACATCTCCTGTGTGTACATCTCCTCCATGACCAGCTTCTGTTTCTTTGGTGTGCCCTCCAGGACTTGCAGTTCAGCATGTACAAGCATGATCACCTTCCATGGTCGTTCAGGTTCCTCTGTGACACCCACTTCCTTTAGGTACAACTCTGTCAGCACCACTTCCTCATCAAGGTCCTCTCCTTTCAAAGTCTTCAGGTCCTGTGATCACCGGCCGATCCGCCGCCGGCCTCGATCCACCGATTACCGGTCGGACCATGCTTTGTCCGCCTCCTGTGATGGCATTCGCGGCTGCAGAGCTCTCTGCAAGGGCAGTCTTGGATCCACCATTGGTCGGCTTTGGGCGGGCAGCGTCCGCTATGGGAGCCCCATGATCGCCCCCACCGTCCGTTGGTTTCACCTCCACTGCACCCGCCAAGATCGCTAATGACAGCGGCTTCAACGACACCCCGGTAGGAGGACTACTCCCGAGAATTGGATCTGGCAGCTTGTTTCGATCAGGGGGAAGCTTTGTTTGATGGCACGGTGTTCTTTCCACGTAGCTCCAGGAAGATATGAAGCCTGATCGGGTGGGGAAGCCTTGCGTGAGGAAATAGGAATCGTAGCACCGACGGACTCGAAACCTAGGCATACGAGATCGATCTGGACTCCGAGATCGACAGGACTGTTAGCGGACGGGGCCGTAGTGCGGGCAAACCTCACACACGGCAAATGTGGCAAAGGCCAAGGCCTCGCCGGACGGGGGAGGTGGCGTAGCCACCGTCGCCAAGTATCCGCTTGACCCTAGCATGACTTGGTCGCTAGGCTCCCTATGCCTCGGACTTCATTGTTTCTCCCCGCGGAAAACTACGAAGGATGGTCAAGTTAGTCCTAATATCCTCCCTACATCTGTTGATCCTCAGGGCCACACCAGCGGCCACCCCGGTTGGAGATGGGCACCGCGGCACGAATGAAAGGGTGGCGCTCCGGCATGGTGGATTGGACGGAAGTGGCCGGTGAAGTGGTCGTGCTGCTTGACGATGATGAGAGGAGACGGCACATGCATACATGGCCCGGGGAGAAGTGGATCTAGGAGGCGTGTGGGTTGCGGCTAGTGGAATTGGGAGGGATATGGGGAGATTAAATAGGGCAAAGTTGTGTGCGGGATTTGTGGGTAGTTAGAGCATCTCCACTTGTTCGCCCCAGCGCACCAGCCGGCGATTTTTTGGCCATCCGGCCGGCGCTTTTTTGGCCCTGAGGGCGAACAAGTTCCCAGCCACGCCCCCAGGTTTCGGCCCCATGACGCGTATAATTCAAATTTGACATTTCCCGCTACCAAAATAACGCCACAAGTTCGGCGATCAACGGCTGCCACATAGTTCGGTGATCACCATCCCATAGTTTGGCGATCAATCATACTCGAAATTTCGGCGTTCAAAAGGAAGAACGCGTAGGTAGGTAATGCATCAAACGGTGACGTCCTCCTCCGCCGGCGTCGGACTGGTGGGAGTCGGCATGCTCGGGATGGTCGGGTCGGCGCGGCTTCTGTGCTGGGCGTCGTGGAGGCATCTTCACTCGGGCTTGGCGGAGGCGTGGGGGTCGGCACGGGAGTTGGCGCGACCCTCGACGGCATCTGGTTCAAGATGAGGCCGCGCTCCGCCAGGTACCACACTTTGACCTGCTCGTCCATCATCGACTTCTCCCCCCTCCCCCATCAATAATGTCAGGTCGGTGTTCCTCTTCTTCGTGGCGATGTTGGTCCCGAGTAGGTCGAGCTTGACGGCGCTGTTCGCATCAACGCTGACCATCACGCCTCGGATTTCTTTGCCCTCTGTGCGGCGTGGTTCTTGGCGTCGGCGATGCATTGCCGGATGGATGCGTGTAGTTGCTCTGTCGCCGGTGTGGCGTCCTTCGCTATATTGGCTCGTTTGTTGCCGTCAGGGTGCCCATCCGCCGTCCCCGACATGGGTGCGTCCGGCTTGTACGTCTCCTTGGCCTTGGCGAGGGTGCGTCAGACATCCACCCACTTCTCGCACCTCTCGATTCGGGAGAACACATGGAGGTACTTGAACTCTTTCTCGGTGCCGCTATCCTGGCGGTACATGGCAAACATCCAAACCATCTGCGCAGAAAAGCAGGTGTCGGTGACGCACACGTCGAAAAGAAGCGGGATCCGGCGTCGGTGCATACCTGACCCTCGACATTGGTGCTGCTTTCCGGGCAAGTTGCGATCTCCTCGACGATCCCATGCCATTTGTTGCATGGCATTTGGATGATCTCCCAATGGTTCGACATGGCCTTCGAGCCGCGCTTCATGTGGATGGTGGAGAAGTAGGGGTCCGCTAACTTGTGCTCGTCGAACTCTGACTTGATGTGCTCCCAGTACGTGTCGGCATTCTGGTTGGTGCCGGTGATCGGGTCGAGGCAGACAGTCTTCCATGCTTGGCGAGGCACTCATATTCTTTGGACGTCCACTTGACGCGCGGCTCACCGGACCTGGCCCCCCGCTTCTTCTTTTTCCCTTTCCTCGCCAACGCAGGTGCTAGCTCCTCCTCTTCATCCTATTCCTCCTCCTCCTCGCTATAGTCGAGCTCGTTGTCCATGTTGCTGCCAAGGTCCATTGTGTCGTCTTGCGTCGGGAACCCAGGGGAGGAGGCGGCGGCGGCCGAGCCACTCGTGATGATCTCGTCCATGTCGGCTTCCATCGCGTCGGGGTTGCCGAAATGCGATGACGAGGCTTGCGAGAAGTTGAGGGCGCCACGGCACAGAGGCGGCATCGGGGAGGTGGCGTAAGCCGGCAGCGAGTAGGCGTACAGGGGGTACTGGACACCGGCGAACGCAGGCGAGCGCGTGCGCTGGTCGAGGTTCAGACCGGAGGGCGAGGCGCGCTGGCCATGCGGAAAGGTGATGTTGGGGTTGAATCCGCCATGCACATCGCCGTTGGTGTAGCCAGGAGAGGGTGCGCACCCCCAGGGTTGCGGCAATGACGAGAAGCTAGCTGGCGACCCGACGCTCTGCTGGCTCCAGGCAGCTTGCGGGCCATGGCCGCCGGGTGGATTCATCATCCCCATGCAAGCCGCCTCTGCCTGCTCCGCCACCGCCGCCCTGTCCCGGGCCCTCTTGGCATTGAGCCTGTTGCGCCGGTCGGTGGTGACTGCCTCCCAGCGCTGAACCTCTGCCTTCCAGTCGGCATTCGACATGCCCAGAGATTTTCCCGGTGGCGCCCTCGGCTTCCTCTGCTTTGGCTGGGTGGCATCGGCAATGGCAGCGGCGCGAGGGGCCGTATACTTCTTTAGCGGAAGGCGGGATGGCGGTTGGATGGCAGGAAGAGGAAGGAGAATGGCGGGAGAGGAGGGGCAGAATGGAAGGGGGTGGAGGGAAAATGGAGGAGAAAAGCAGGGGTTTGGCGGGAAAAAGTGTCGTCTCTTGTTGACAAAGCGGACTCACGCGCCTTTTTGCTTCCGTCAGTGCCCCCAAGAGGCCCCGGGGGGCTTGGGTTCGGCTCGGGTTCACCGGCTATTATTTCGGCCCAAACCGGCGACGAATAAGGTCCTGGGATGCGACTGGGCCGATTTTTCGGCGCCGACGCTAAAAAAGAGCCCTAGGGGGCATGTTGGGGGGGGGGGGGTGAGTGGAGATGCTCTTAGTACCTGGCCTGGGTTTCTTTAACATATGGATCCCAATATGTAACCGTCAGATGTCAATTGAATCGACGGCCGTCTACTAGTCTGACACTGGCTTCCTATCATCCTACAGATAGGAAGTGTTTCCCATAATACTACATAGAACTCATCCACTACAGGAAACAGCTAATTTGTCGTTAGGAGGCGCCTTTGCCGTCAGCTTTTCGTCGGACAGACGGCAAAGAAAGGGTTTGACGTCATCAGCAGACGGCAAATAAACACAAACGATATCTGTCTGCGAAAAAAAGCACAGATGGCAAAGAGCTCACTTTGTCCTCTGCAAACCAAAACACAGACGACAAAGTCTTTTTTTTCTACATACGGCAAAGTGAGCACTTTGCCGTCCGTAGAAAAAAACGAAGAGTACTTTGCCGTCTGTAAAAAATCCAAGACGGCAAAGAGAAAGCACAGCACGCGGATTGATGACATGGCAGCGATCCAACACCGCCCGCTCCTCATGTGCACGATCCACACCACCCATTACCCACCTGCCTGCACAACCACCCACCACACCACCTGCCACGCACGGACGCAGTCCACACCCGCCCACGTGCCGTCTCCCTTATCCTCTCACACACGCACCAGCCACCAACCACCCACGCACACACATGCCAGCCACTAAGGCTGGTCATAGTGGGGAGTAACTTACAGTAGTAACATGCATACGTTACTACTCTATATTACTATCCTTATAGTGAGAAGTGTCATATGTGTAGTAACATGCACATGTTCATTTATTGTCTTGTAGACCCATTTTGCATTGGAATGTGCTATGTGCTGGTAACATATTAGAGCAAGTACAATAGAGCTGAGTCAGCGGGCTATAAGAAATAAACTAGTATATTTTTGTTTAGTTGGAGGAAAGAGAAGAGGAGAGAGAAGGTAAGCGGGATTTTCATGAAGATCCAGTTCTAGCACGTGCTCCTAGGCATTTTGTGAGAATGAAATGTGGGCCACATAATAAAAAAGTAGTACACACTTTTGATCTACTATTGTACATGTTGGCTATAAGATGAGCTGTAGATGACATGACACTGGCTTATAGCCAGCAGCTGGCTATACTATTAACCATGCTCTTAGGTTACTCTATTTGCCTCTCTCCTCATTAACTACTTGCCACATCAACATTTTTGCTTATGTGTCATCTATGTTACTACCTATGTTACTCCCACTATGACCAGCCTAACCACCCATGCCCACGATGCGGATGGTGACCGACTGGACGGCGAGCGGAGCGGAGGGCGACTGGCGCCAGGGAGCACGGCGGCCGGCGCGCGGGAGCATGGCTTGGCGGCGGCACGGGCTAGGGCAGCAGCGGCCGCGTCGGAGCGTGGCTGGGCTGCGGCGGCCGCGGCGGAGCGCGGCGGGGCCGTAGCGCGGGCGAACGTGGTCGGGCGCCGGCACGGCGAGCAGGGCCTGGCGGCCGCGGGATCCTCTTCCCCCATCCTGTCGCGGACCTCCCCTCCTCTGCGCTCACGCTCGACGGCCTTGTCTACATCGTCTATGGACGGGCTGTGGCCATGGCAGGGGAACGGAGCCATCCACCTCCCTGGCCGCTTGTGCGCTGCCGGCGCGGATCTCGACCTCCCCGGCGGCGCGGAGTCAACCACCTCCCGGCGGCGCGTGCGCTGCAAGGGCCAGTTGCCCAGTTCGTCAAATAGAGTAGTTTTTTTAGAAGTTGAAATAGAGTTTGCTTGTTCGTGGATGAGTGAGTGATGATAGATATATACTGTAAATGGGCTATTTCTATCATGTAAAATCCATTCCTTCGTCATTGATTCTTATATTGGTTGTTGCGAAATTGCTATGAAAGATTTTGGGTACGCCTTCGACCATGTACGGCCTCTGCACCTGCACTGTTGGTTCATATTTTTTTAAATAATAAAAAATTCTTTGCCGTCTGGGATATAGGAGACTGATGGCAAAGACGTAGTCTAGCTGACGGCAAAGATGATTTTCTTTGCTGTCTGGTGTTACTGGGCTTGACGGCAAAGACAGAGTTGGCTGACGGTAAAGTTTTTGCTGTCTTTCCGATGAAAAGCTGATGGCAAATTATTCTTTGCCGACTTATCTTTACCATCTGAGTTTGCCGTCTGCTTCCTGACGGAAGATTTTGCCGTCTGGATTTAGGTTTTTGCCGTCTGGGATTCACATACGGCAAATTACTTGTTTTCTGTAGTGATCCGAGTATATATGTAGTACATTTGTCTCTAGGCATCTTATATTGCACCATTTTATTTGTTTTTTTTTACTAGAGGCGTACCCGTTATACCACACACCAATAGTAATTGGTTCAGTTTTTTTTTCACTTATGAAGAGATTGGTCTGGCTACTAGTGGCGTGTCCTTTACATGGCACACCACTAATAAGATATAGTTAGTGGGTTCCATTTGCACGTCATTGGTATTTTGCGTAATTACAAGTGGCGTATGAAACTATGGTTGTGCCACCAATAACTTTCACCTATAAGGGATTTCCAACTAGTGCCTATCGGAATCTATAGAGATACTAAGCTCCCTCGAATTGAAGCGTTGTGGTGCTTCGAGGATTGTGGGGTCACTAGGGCCCCACACGTAAGTGTGTTGTTTCATTCTATTCCTTCTTCTTTTTTATTTTATTTTTATTTCCACGTATTAATTCATACTCCCTCCCTCCATTAAAAAGTGTACATGTAGCTTCAAAATTAATCCAGTTTTTGCAGCCGTGTCTGTTCCTCTCCACGTCTACTGGTGCAAATCGGGTGGCTGTGCAACGCCTCATCCAACGGCTCGCGAGGCGCTTTATATTTGCCTCCCGTCAGCCGGATGACGCGTAGCAGTTGCCTTTGCTTATAGCGAGATGTAGCCTGGCCTCGCATGAAACTTCCTTGGATCGCTACCGTACCGACCCAGTAAAGTAGCTGCGTTTTTCATTGCGTTGCACAGTTGTGCATATATTTTTTGGTATTTTTCTTTTTTCCTTTGGTTTCTTTGGTTTCCTTCGTTTTGTTTTTTCTGTTCCGTTTCTTTTCGGTTTTCTTTTAGTTTCTTTGTTTCTTCAGGGGTTTTATCGGTTTTTTATTGTCCTTTATTTATTCACCGGTCTTCTTTGTTTTATTTCTTGTTTTTTGTTTTCTTTATTTTTGGGTTTTCTTTTGTTCTTTCTCTGTTTTCATTTCTTTCTTTTCTGTCCTAGTTTCCATATTTTTCTTTGGTTTTTTGGTCCCTTCTTGGTTTTCTTTGTTTTTCCCTGTTTCTTTCTTGGTTTTCTTTGCTTCCATGCTTTTGCATTGGTTTTCTCTGGTTTTAGTTTTCTTTCTTTAGGTTTTTTTTTTGTTTTTACTGGATTTCATTGTTGATTTTCATCACTTTCTTTTCTGTTCAAACCATGCCAACATTTTTCAGTACACATTCTCCTTTTTTCGTATACATCAGAAACAAATTTTATTTACACACTTAAACTTATTGTAATATATGATTATTATTTTAAGACAATAATATTTTTGTGACTAATATTTTTCGTAAACATATTTAAGGCATATATCCAATATATTTTTACATACGCATTTAACATTTAGGAAATACAAGATTATTATTTGTTGAATACATGGTCATCATTTTTAAATACATGGAAGACATTTTTTAATGAATACATAATTTTTTCACACACAATGTATCTATTTTGTATACTCCAGGGGAATTTTAATACACATTTATCATTTTTAAAACATGATCATTATTTGATGCACTTTATATTTATTTTTATATACTTTTTCATATAAATGACAAATATGTTTTTCCATACACATTTAGCATTTTGCAAATACTTTATTCACATTGTTTTCAAATGCTTGATTAATTTTTTTAAATATGCGATCAACATTTTTCATAAACATTTTATTTGTTTATATACTTTGGTACACATGGCAAACATTTTTATGTGCATGTTTAACATTTTTCATATTCTTGATTAACATTTTTCAAATATATGATTCACATTTTTTACAGATGCTTGATTAACTTTTTTTTAAAACACGATCAAAGTTTTTCATACAGATTATATATTTTTTGTATACGTTATTTGTATAGATGAGAAACATTTTCTCTATGCACATTTAATATTTTGTAAACACATGATCAAGATTTTTTTCATACACATTGGCTTTATTTTGTATATGCTTTTTCGTATACATGACAAACATTTTTGCTATACACATTTAATTTTTTTAAATGCTTAACATGTTTTCAAATGGTTGATTAATATTATTTAAATACATGGTCAACAATTTTCACTCACATTGTATATTTATGTATACATTTTTGAATAAATGAGAATTATTTTCTCTATGGACATTTGACATTTTTCAATTGTTTGGTTACCATGTTTTCAAATGCTTTATGTAAAGTGTTTTTGTTAATATATTTAGATTATTTGGTAGTTTTACAAAAGAAATGAAGAAAAAACCTAAAAATGTGAAGAAATGGAAAAAAAGAGGCAGCGGCCACCCGCGCTGGGCTAGCCCATTACTGAGGCGTCTGATGCGAGCGCAACTTACGACTCGCTATAAGCGAGACATAGGCACGCCCCACACTCCTCTAGGGCTTGCGCAAATCACAGAAACAAAAAAAAAAGTATGATAATCGATTAGGCTGAATGAGTCCTGACTATAGCCCAGATAGAGTTATAGCGAAATTGTTTTTTTCTTCTATTGCAACACATGGACATGTTTGGAGTAATAGTTATAGAATCATATAATTTGAACTACATCTTTTTAGTATCTAGAATAACATATACTCCCTCCGTCCCATAATGTAAGACGTGTTATGGGAGGAGGGAGTACTAAATATATTTCACCGATGTGCAATACGCGAACAAGAACAAGTTGCGAGGGACACCTCACTACTTTACCTGTATTTGTACCCCCAATATTCTCTGGCAGAGAGAAGTTCTCCACTGTTCATGCTTTTTATTTTTCGGATTGTGCTATGCGGCGTCCACGAGTTTTAGAACATGGAGTCGTCATCAACACTGTTCATCCAGCCGTACTTGTCCATGTATGGATTGGCTGTGCTCTCCACCGGGTACTCACCCATGCAGTCAGGGGCGGAACCAGGATTGGGCAAAGCCCAAGGCCCATGCTGCTACAGTGTTGACATAGTACACAATATGCTGCACTAAACGAAGTAACCCCCGGCCTAGGTCCTGGATCCGCCACTGGATGCAGTCAGCCCACGCACCATTGTCCTTCAGATCGCGCTTCAAATCCCAGATGCAACTTTTGCACTTGAACCCTGACCCGAAGGTCACCATGAGCACCCTGTCTCCTCTCTTGAGCCTGCCATTTGCCTCCATGTACGCAAGCACGTACCACATGCTGCTGGTCGACGTGTTTCCCCAGCGGTGCAGAGTCATCCGCGACTGCTCCACGTCTACCTCCTTGAGCCCGAAGTTCTTCTTCACGTCGTCGATGACTGCAACCCCGCCTGAGTGGAGGCAGAAATGGTCGACCCCAGTCTTCAAGTTGACTTCGATCTTGACTCGCCGGCGGCGAGACATCTTCTGACACATCAGGTTAGTGGCAAGTCGGACGAGCTCCCTAACAGGGAGAACGTAAGGGACGAGCCGTTTCAGGTTGGCGGCGTACGCTCGGACGGCAGCCTTTGGGAGGGCTTGTTGATGCTGAACCCGGTTATGTTGTCCGCGTCCTCAGGCTGAAAGATGGCGGGGTATGCATCGTCATTAGCGGCGACGGTGGCGCGCACGAGGTGGCGTAGTTTCATCTTCGCACGCCCGCGGAGTGCGGGGTCCACTGGTGAGCAGCGCCGCAGATCCGCAGCAACGGAAAAGGCATAGTTCCAGCACCATGGACCTGCCTGTGCCCCCATAGTATCCAGGCGAGGGCACCTCCGTCGACACCACGAGCGCCAGAATTGGGCGCGGTGAGCGTGCCCGCATGAAATTCTGGACGATATCCAACGAGACCAGTGTGGCGCTGCAGCCCATGCGGGACACGTTGTACGCCAGTACGTCGTCGCACATGCCGTACTGGTGCGTGATCTGCAAGGCGAGGCAAGGTTGTGGGCATAACATGTTGACATTGACCACGAGCACGTCGACGTCCGGGGGGCCGAATCCGGTCTTGGCGAAGACTCCGGCGACGGCGCCGATGAAAAAAGTGTCCATCTCGTCGAGATCGTCCTGGTGGGTGAGACACTTCTCGCGGCCGGCCAAGACGCTAGAGGGGTGGTAGCTCTACTCACCCAGACCGGCGCGAGACGTTAAGCGGAAGAGGTAGCGTAACTCGAACATGCTGAGATGCTAAGGACATGTACAGTGGCTGACATGTAATTTAGAGATGACAATAGAATGATGTCTACAGTGAGTTATCTTTTAGTTTTATCTTTAATAACTAACTAGAAAAGTGGCCCGCTCGATGCACGGGCTAGAATTTTCTGAAGTTTATTTATGAGTGCATATTATTTGATGTCTCTAAATAAAAATTGGAACAGAATGTGATGAGTTTTTTAATATAAGGCTTCTGCAAAGATAGTTTTCTCTTGGATATGTTTGGTTTTCTATTTATATGCAAATATATGTGTTATCCATTTATCATTTGTGTTGTAATTATGTACGCCATACTAATTGCATTTCATTATGATCAACTAAATTGTGGAAACTATATTTGTATCACTTTTTTGGTATTTTAATAATGTTGCATCATTATTTTTAAAACATAGATTTAATAGTTTCCATCTTTGGAAACATCAATGCACATATAATTTTAAGATTTTACGAATTATGTTGGTTCATAAAATTGGATTTTCTAGGAAGCCACTATAACTTGGTCTCCCTACCTTCTCATCTAAAATGCATTGGCAACATCTTAACTTCCTGTTTTTTGTTATTCTAATACAAAGACATGCACTATTGACATTAAGAATAAAAGTGTAGGTTTGTATGTTTGGTTAACAATACAACGTTACAATTAATAATCTATGAAATGCTGAAAACATCTAAGGGGCAAACAATTTTGTTTCAGGTTATTACTTACTGGAAGTAAGGGTACCGAATTATTTTGGTAAGAAGATTATATGTTTTGTTTTACCTTTGTGCATTTAGTTGCTTTCTTTACTTGGCATCCTTGTTGTTATGCATTTTCATAGAAATTAAGTTTTATACATGCATTTTTGTTCATCATTGTACATGTTTATGACACTTACTCCTACAAGAACTACACTACATATAGTTATTGTTAACACCAAAAAATGATATAACGTCATAAAAGCCTAACATTTTTAAAACCTATTTTTCATTTTTACTATAGTCATGGAAGTCCGTAACAGAGTTTGATTTTCAAATAATGAAATATAAAAAATAGTAAAATAACAAATATGAATGAAAGCTTGGAAAGATAAATTTTTATGTGCCTACAATACATACAAATTGGTGTGCTATCATATCATGAAAGCCTAACATTATGTGTTCCCGCTTGAAACCCTCGAAATGTTTGGAGTCCCTTTAGAGAAATTATAAATAGATTAAGTTTTCATTCTAAATCTAAGTAATCTATTAGGACATGCAAGATTTTCCTTGTAACCATTGTAGAAACTGAAATGATGTAAGTAGAAAGGTGGCAAGCCTTACTTAAAATACCACAAATTTCTCTTATTTATGACAGTGAATTCTTCACTAATATAATACTATTTCTCTAGGAGGGAGTATCTTTGCATACTTTGAGAAAACATGGTCAGTAACATAAATTCAAATAAGTACAATTATGTAAGATAATATCATTAGCGTCATTTATAGCAAACAAAAAATTAGTAGAGAAGCTACCTCACGTTGGAACCTATACACAATGTGAGTTCCCTTGCACATGTAAAAAACTCCACATCATATTCCAATGGAAATAAACGATTAGATAATTAAAATATATAGACCGTGTTAGTGAGTGCATTGCCATCATATTTAAAAACTAACCTATCTAGGAAATTAGGATATTGTATAGTCGTTGATAGTTGTGACATATAACCATGTAAAGACTACATTTCTGTGCATTATATCAATAATATACAAAATAATATATGATGAAAACCTCGTTTTGATATTTCTAGCTCTACATATGTTTTTATGTTCTAGGGTATAACATAATAGATTGCTTAGATTTAGAATGATTGAATTGTAAATATTTCTATTCAAACTTCTGTGTGTATGACATAATCCTTCTAAGTGTCGAAATCTTTATTCCAATGATTGAATTGTGAAACCATTTCCCCTGTCTGTAAAACGGAATGCAGCAAAAAAAATCAAGTTTCAAATTAAAAGAATGGTTATTTCCCAAAGTCTATTTGCACATGCAGATAACAAACATGAATCATTCATTTAGTTCTTATTAGTAGTTCTCCAATAGGAGCCAATAATGAAAAACTTGAACGAAGGTGATGCACCAAGTGGTACCATTGGAAGAGCTATTAAACATCGGCAATGTTGGTTCTTGGATTTATCTTCCCGGGTCTGGTTCTAGTCATCTTGCACTTCAATCGAGTTAAGCCATTTTGAGATGCTGACTATTCTGCGCTGCTAGGTTTATTTGCACCTTTCTCTCATTACCTGAAACGTTGTCTATGACTTCATGTTTAGAAACACATGGCACCTTGATTTCAAGAAAACACATGATGAACCACGCACACACTACTTCAACCATCCGGCCAAAGTATATTAAAACCTCCAAGTAGTGCAGAGCAAATCAGGTTTTTTTTAACATACTCATAAAACTCATGTAAGCGAATGTAGCAGTGTACATAGTTGTCTTATAAAGTCCTCCAATGCACCCACGTTCCAAAAATCCACTCTCTGGCATTATATTATAGGATTAGTTATTATAGTCCTAGTCAAGTCTGTTGTCTTGTATGGACGTGTATATGAGCACCGACAGTGTGTTACTTATTGTACACCAACGAAAATTGATGAAAAATAATAATAAATGGTGCCTTTGGATATTACTAAGTCTCCTGATCTATTTTCCGTACCGTCTAGTACAGGTGACGTTTTGCCGAGAGAGAGAGGGAGGTTGCGGCTGGACATACACGTAATGCTGCTGGGAAATCAATCAACCTGCTTCTCCTTGTTAACTTAGTTAGTACGTGTGTATCGCCTCTGTTTAAATCGGTCAAGCTGCCTCTTTGGCTAGATTCAAAAACCAACAACTAAGTAGTCAAGAATGAACTAAATTTTGCAGAAATAAGCAGATTTTGCATAACTTCATTTTTTATGTTGACCACAATAATTTTGGAGAAATAATCAGATTCTGCATAACTTCCTGATCTGATTCGGGAGAAATAATCAGAATTTGGAGAAATATATCATCTAGTAGTACCAAGCCTTGTGTTGTTAGCACGGGGAAAGTCCACGTATCAATCTTGTAGCTACTTTATTCATGCACATGAGGCCATTGTGATCCAAGCTCCACATTGTATGAATGTATGCACGATGAAAATAGAGTATCAAGGTTTGAGAATAATTAATTAAGGTAGTTTTAGACATCCATCTATGGTAGTTTTTTTTCCGAAACATAAACGCCTAGTAGCTTTTTCTAAACATGAATGCGTAGTATTTTTTTATGGGTAGAGGCCTAGTATTTAGCTAGACGTGTCAGCACAGGACTATTTTTTTGAATGCCAAAATGGGTAGTTTTATTAATTTAAATCACACTAACATCGTCAATTAACAACGATAAAATAAAGCTAGGGGGGTCATCTGCCCAAAAACACTTCTCTGAATTACACTCCTGGGCTAGCGTATGTGCGACACGGTTTGCTTCCCTTGGACAATATGTGAACTGAACGTTGCCGAACGAACTTGCCTGTATCCATATGTCCTCGAATATTGGCGCTGCAGTTGTCGCAGAAAAACCTCCATTATGAAGAATATTAATAACTTCTAAACAATCTGATTGGATTACCAATTTCTGACACCCAAGTTGGTTTGCAAGATGAATTCCGTCCAAAACTGCTTGTGCTTCAGTAGTTGCCGCATCTATCGTGAAGGGAATGATCTGGGAGCCTGCTGCTAGGAATCTTCCCTTATCATCTCTAATCACCACGCCAGTAGCTCCAGAGCCCAAGTCAATATCAAACTTTGCATCAACATTTACAGAGATAAATCCAGTGGTCGCCCGATTCCAGATACTCGACTTTGGTTGGGACACTTTACCTGAAGCTTTAACAAAATTTGACACCAAAACTTGAATTGATAGCGCTGCATGTGACGAGGACTGCAAACTTTCTGCATGTACCGTCTGTCTTCTTCTCCGCCAAATATACCAAGCCGACGTCAAAATTGTTTCTCTTATGTACTTCACAGATGCATCAGTTGGATTCTTAAACCTCCCTGCTAACAAATAATCCAGAACGACACTACCAGACCGATCGACCTCGCAAGCTTCTTTGACCACTTCTATGAAACCGAGTTTGACCCAAATTTCCTTTGCTTCCGCACACTGAAATAGAACATGCTTAATATCCTCACAATATTTTTTGCAAACCGGGCATAGGTAATTATTCATAATATGACGGTTGGCCAATACACCATAACAAGGAAGAATGCCATGTAAACATTTCCAGGCGAAAATTTTCACCTTTGCTGGTACTGTACATTTCCACATGTCTCTCCAAACATTGTTTAGCCCTGATGACGCCGCCCCATCCGATCGTTCCATGGATACACCGAAAGTCGATTCCCACTCCATATGATATGCGGAATGAACTGAGAAGAGGCCATTCTTGTTAAATTTCCATGCCACAAAATCGCCCATACCATGTTGACTCAATGGAATCGCCAATATTTGTTGGACATCAACCTCCCAAAAGATACTACGAATCAGATCAACATCCCATCTCCCTGTGCAAGGATCAATCAGTTCATAGACATATTTTAGTAAGCAATGACCCTTAGGTGTTAACACCCTTCCAGAATTACTACATGGAAGCCATGCATCCTCCCAGATCTCAATCTGTTGTCCATCTCCAACACGCCATATCGCCCCTTTATTAAAAGTGTTGAGACCAGACAATATACTCTGCCACGTGAAGGAAGAACCAGGTTTAAGTTTTGCATTAAGAATCCTACCATCAGGGTAATACTTACTCCTCAGAACTCTTGCACACAAGCTATCTGGTGCCTCTAGTAATCTCCAAATTTGCTTCGCAAGCATCGCCAAATTAAAACAATGAGGGTCTCTAAACCCCATCCCTCCCCGAGATTTTGGGACACAAAGATTCCTTTGCATATTTTTTTCGGAACCCTGAATACAGACATTGCATATGCCGGAAGAGCTTGGGCTACAGCTTTAAGTAGAACCTCTTTGCCCCCCATAGATAAAGTTTTTTCTTTCCACCCTTGCACCAATTGACAAATCCTATCCACCAGGTATTGGAAATTATCACTCTTGTCTGCCCCCACCAACAACGGTAGACCCAGGTATTTTTCAGTCAAAGCCTCCACAAGAATATTAAGAGTTGTGCACACCTCAACTCTTTTTTCAATTGTTGTATTTGGACTAAAATATATACTTCATTTGGCTTCACTTACCATTTGTCCAGACGCACTACAGTATGATTGCAGAACATCTCTTAAAGAATTTGCATTGACCCCATCCGCTTTCCTCAAAATCAAAGAATCATCAGCAAATAGAAGATGTGAAACCGAGGGTGCATCTCGGCAGACCTTCACCCCTTCTAACATTCCTCTCTCTTCTGCATCCGAAAGTAAGATAGATAAACCCTCTGCCACCAATAGGAATAGATATGGGCTAAGTGGGTCGCCCTGTCGTAGGCCTCGAGATGGAGTAAACCTTTCTGTTACCAGTGAATTAAACCTCACTGAATAAGTCACAGATTTAACGCATGCCATAATTAGATGTACCCATCTCACATCAAATTCCATCTTCAGCATGATACCTTCAAGAAAACACCATTCCACACGGTCATAAGCCTTGTGCATATCTAGTTTCACCGCACAAAGACCATGATTCCCTTTTTTCTTCTTTATTCTATGAACACTCTCATAAGCCACCAAAACATTATCAGTTATTAATCTGCCCGGGACAAAAGCACTTTGGGCTTCTCCAATTACCTCTGGTAATATAGCTTTCAATCTTTTAGCTAGCATTTTACTGACCACCTTGTACACAACGTTACATAAAGAAATTGGCCTAAATTGCGATATTTTCTCTGGATTATCCACCTTCGAAATTAACACTATAACCGTGTCATTCCGACCTTCTGGTATAACAGAATTATTCACGGCTTCCAACACCTCCTTAACCAAGTCCTCTTCTAACATGACCCAAAGCCTCTTAAAAAAAACAGCATGCAATCCATCAGGTCCCGGTGCTTTCAAATCACCTATATCAAAAAGAGCTTTCTTCACCTCCTCGGCCGTGAAAGGAGTAAGCAGATGAACATTCATAGCCGGTGTCACTCTAGGTTTAACTTTATTTAGCACATCCTGATTTGCTACCTGAATCTCTGATGTGAATAGACCCGAGAAAAAAATCAGTAATTAAAGCAGCTAAATTGTCATTACCTTCCATTGCATTCCCATTGTCATCCAGCAATATTTTAATTAAATTTCGTTTCTTCCGAGCTGTAGCGAAATGATGGAAGAAATTAGTGTTCCTATCCCCATGGCGCAACCAGTTTGCCCGACCCCGTTGCAGCCAAAAGATTTCTTCTTGTTCAAAAATATCCTCCAGCATCACCAAGATTTGTTTCTGTCTCTCCAACGCCTCATCAGACCTGGGTCCTCTTCTTAATTCTTCTAGCTCGGCCTTCAGTTTCTCTATTCTTTTCCTTGGCTTTTTTAGGACTTTTCTATCCCATTGATGGAGATCCCCATGAACCTGTTCAAGAGTTTCCATGATTAATTTACCATTGCACTTAGCCTTTTCCCAAGCGTTACTTACAACCTCCTCTACTGTCGGTTCTTGAAGCCAGCGTGCTTCAAATCGTTTTGTAGTTTGGTTACTCTGTGTCACATCTAACTTGTAGTAATCAGTATCAACCATAATAGGACGATGATCTGATTTTTTCATGCTCTCATTGATCAACGCGGCAAAAGGGAAAAGGTTCCTCCATTCAGACGAACACACAGATCTGTCAAGTCTTTCTCTAATCTTCCCCCTTCTCCAAGTAAATTTATCACCCACATATTCCATGTCACCCAAACCACAGTGATCTAAACAATTCTGGAATTCCTGCATAAATCTCGCAGGTCTTAGATTACCACCTTCCTTCTCCGAATTGAAGAGTATTTCATTAAAATCCCCCAACACAAGCCATGGAATTTTATAGAGTTCATGCAGCTCCCGTAAGTTCGTCCATGTCCTTTCTTTCCAATCCCAATTCGATTCACCATAGATCCCAGTCAACCTCCACTTCTCACCCCCCTCAATCATGACATCAATATGATTCTTTGTCACACTAAGTTCCACCAGATTAATGTGGCTACCCCACATCATTAACAAACCACCACTTCTGCCATCACTTTCATCTACCAACATATGGTCAAATCCTGTTCTTCTCATAAGTTTTGCCGCCCTAACTTTCGACAGATGTGTCTCGGACAGAAAACACACATCCGGTTTTATATTCTTCTGAACATCGAGGAGTGCACGAACAGCCCGACCTGAATTCAGACCGCGGCAATTCCATCCCATGATCCTCATAGCTTCTGAACAGACTAGCTCAAGATCAACATCAGAAATCCACAGCAATCCTGCAACACATACTTCAAACGCCCAAGACGGTGAAGCAGACAAACGGATCTACTGTTAGGGCTCAAGGATTATGGAGACCTGCAGTAGAGATTAAAAGACCAGCCGCGCCGACGCAGTGTCGCCGCCCTGGGAAAAAGACGCCAGCACCAGCGCCGCCGCCAGGGGCGGACGGCGTTAGGCCAGCAAACCCTAGTCGCGGAGTCGCCTGATCGGACACACGAGACGAAACTCAAAAAAAAAAAAACTGTCAGCACAGGACTTTATTTGGAGTTTCAGTCTACTCCCTCCGTTCCTAAATAATTGTCTTTCTACAAATTTCAACAAGTGACTACACACGAAGCAAAATGAGTGAATCTACACTCTAAAACATGTCTACATACATCCGTATGTTGTAGTCCATTTGAGATGGTAGAAAGACAATTATTTGGGAACGGAGGGAGTAATACGTAAAGGCCTAGTAGTATTTTTTAAACATCGATGCTTAGTTGTTAGCTAGACGTGCCAACACGTGACTTTACATGGAGTTTGAGTCTGGGTCCACCAAATTTACAATGTTACGCAGATTCAATGGCTAAGAATATTTTATAATAAATATTTGCGAGATCAATGGACTCTATTTTCTGATTAACGTGGAATTTTCTTTACTATTTCTTTTACTCTTGGTTCACTGTATATTACTTTTAATATATAATAGATAGATAGATAACAATTCATATGATGAGACATATTGTGCTAAGAGATTATCTCTTAAATAAAAGAAGACAAACATTTTCTTATAATTTATCTCTCCTCCATTTCAACACGTATCCTATATGGCAATCCTAGGATAACACCCTTGTACATACCCTTACGCTCAGTCATTGGTACCCTTACGCTCGGTCATTGCGTACGACATATCCGTTGTCATATTGTCGTCGTCTGGCGGTTTGTAGCAGACATAATCGAGTAGGTAGCACTGAGAACACTGACGACGAAAGGCGGCCGTCCAGGCCAGATAGGTCAAGGCCATGGCCGCCAGCAAGACGGGACTGCGAGCAGCTCCGTTTGGATGATGCAACTTAATTTGGCTCCCGACAACCGATCGAGGATACTGTGAAGTTGTGACCGACCAGGTAGCCAAGGGAAGTTGGATATCGTTGGCTTGTTGGAGTGCGCTAAGAACATCTCTAGTAGACCCGTATAAAGTCATCGCCCGTAAAATAATCGTCAAAATACGGGTCATCACGGAAAATGCTGCCCGATCAGACTCCGCAAACGCGTTCGACCCATAAAATTCTTTGCGGGACGCGGCAAAAGTTCGCCCTCAACCTTTAAATTCACGGGGTGGGAGGCCGACCCGAACTCGCCCCCTATCCGCAGCGAGATTTGGCATGAGGGAAATTTCCGCACAGCCGTTCCCGCTCCCTCCCCTCCCCCTCGACCGCCATTGCTCCGCCACCGCCCGCTCCGGTCCATCTTCCCCGGCCATTCTTCGCTGCCATGGAAGTCTCCCAGCCGTCCCCGTCACCGTGGAGGTCGTGCACGCGCAATCCCCTCCGCTGGATCTCGTCCCCGGTCATGTCGCCCCCGCCGTTGCCCAAGGCACCACCGCGCCTGCCTGCAAGCGGCAGGGCAACGTTGTCGTGCAGGGCGGTAATCCAGTTGGCCCCGACGGAAAGGAACGCGCGCCGGGCGCCGCCGCCGCTGCGCGATCTGGCCCGCCGCCGACGGAGAATGTGGGCAAGGTTTCGGGCGTGAAGCGCAAGAAGGTTCCTACGAAAAGGCCGGCGCCTTCGTCCACTTCCTCCGCCCCGGCAAGATGTTCCCCGACGATGCCGTTCAATGGCGCTGCTTCCACCGTAGGAGATGTGTTCGATGAAACGGCCAGAAGGTATGCATCTTCGATCCTTTGTACTTGCTTCGCTTTTTTCCATTGTGGTAGCTCGTGACTTGATGTCACTCACTGTAGCGGTGGTTCGAATAATGTCACTACTGAGTTCGTGAACTTGTTGGACACCAACGCTATCAATATCGATCAAGCCATGTTCGCTGGTTTCGATTACAATGAAATGGAGGGTGGCATGGATGATCATGGTGGTGAAGATGAAGTGGAGGAGGCAAATGAGGGGGTGTATGAGCAAGTGCAAGCAAAAAAAGTGTGAGATCGAAGAACTACACGATGTTGGAAGATCAAATCTTGATCAAGGCTTGGAGTGCGGTGTCTCTTGATGCTTGTACGGGTACATCTCAAACCGCCAAGAGGTATTGGTAAAGAATCAAAGATCAATACTTCCGAATGACGGGGAAGCATTGAAGGAAATATGCCCTAGAGGCAATAATAAAGTTATTATTTATTTCCTCATATCATGATAAATGTTTATTATTCATGCTAGAATTGTATTAACCGGAAACATGATACATGTGTGAATACATAGACAAACATAATGTCACTAGTATGCCTCTACTTGACTAGCTCATTAATCAAAGATGGTTATGTTTCCTAGCCATAGACATGTGTTGTCATTTGATTAACGGGATCACATCATTAGGAGAATGATGTGATTGACTTGACCCATTCCGTTAGCTTAGCACTTGATCGTTTAGTATGTTGCTATTGCTTTCTTCATGACTTATACAAAGTTCCTATAACTATGAGATTATGCAACTCCCATTTACCGGAGGAACACTTTGTGTGCTACCAAACGTCACAACGTAACTGGGTGATTATAAAGAAGCTCTACAGGTGTCTCCGAAGGTACATGTTGAGTTGGCGTATTTCGAGATTAGGTTTTGTCACTCCAATTGTCGGAGAGGTATCTCTGGGCCCTCTCGGTAATGCATATCACTATAAGCCTTGCAAGCAATGTAGCTAATGAGTTAGTTATGGAATGATGCATTACGTAACGAGTAAAGAGACTTGCCGGTAACGAGATTGAACTAGGTATTGGATACCGACGATCGAATCTCGGGCAAGTAACATACCGATGACAAAGGGAACAAAGTATGTTGTTATGCGGTTTGACCGATAAAGATCTTCATAGAATATGTAGGAGCCAATATGAGCATCCAGGTTCCGCTATTGGTTGTTGACCGAGAATAGTTCTAGGTCTTGTCTACATAGTTCTCGAACCCGTAGGGTCTGCACGCTTAATGTTACGATAACAGTTTTATTATGAGTTTATAAGTTTTGATGTACTGAAGTTTGTTCGGAGTCCCGGATATGATCACGGACATGACGAGGAGTCTTGAAATGGTCGAGACATAAAGATTGATATATTGGAAGCCTATATTTGGATATCGGAATCGTTCCGGGTGAAATCGGGATTTTACCGGAGTACCGGGGGGTTACCGGAACCCTCCCGGGGATTAATGGGCCTACATGGGCCTTGAGGGAGAAGAGGAGGGCCGGCCAGGGCAGGCCGCGCGCCCCTCCACCCTAGTCCGAATAGGACAAGGAAGGGGGGGGGGCGCCCCCCTTTCCTCTTTCCCATCCCCCTTTCCTTCTCCACCAAGGCAAGAGGGGGGAGTCCTACTCCCGGTGGGAGTAGGACTCCTCCAGGCGCACCCCTAGGGGCCGGCCGCACCTCCCCCCTCCCTCCTTTATATACGGGGGCAGGGGGCACCTCTAGACACAAAAGTTGATCTTCGTGATCGTTCCTTAGCCGTGTGCGGTGCCCCCCTCCACCATATTCCACCTCGGTCATATCGTTGCGGTGCTTAGGCGAAGCCCTGCGTCGGTAGAACATCATCATCGTCACCACGCCGTCGTGCTGACGGAACTCATCCCCGACACCCTGCTAGATCGGAGTCCGGGGATCGTCATCGAGCTGAACGTGTGCTGAACTCGGAGGTGCCGTACGTTCGGTGCTTGGATCAGTCGGATCGTGAAGACGTACGACTACATCAACCGCGTTGTCATAACGCTTCCGCTTACGGTCTACGAGGGTACGTGGAAAACACTCTCCCCTCTCGTTGCTATGCATCACCATGATCTTGCGTGTGCGTCGGAATTTTTTTTAAATTACTACGTTCCCCATCAGTGGTATCAGAGCCTAGGTTTTATCGTTGATGTTATATGCACGAGTAGAACACAAGTGAGTTGTGGGCGATACAAGTCATACTGCTTACCAGCATGTCATACTTTGGTTCAGCGGTATTGTGAGATGAAACGGCCCGGACCGACATTACGCGTACGCTTACGTGAGACTGGTTTCACCGTTACGAGCACTCGTGCTTAAAGGTGACTGGCGGGTGTTTGTCTCTCTCACTTTAGTTGAACCGAGTGTGGCTATGCCCGGTCCTTGCGAAGGTTAAAACAGCACTAACTTGACGAACTATCGTTGTGGTTTTGATGCATAGGTAAGAACGGTTCTTGCTCAGCCCGTAGCAGCCACGTAAAATTTGCAACAACAAAGTAGAGGACGTCTAACTTGTTTTTGCAGGGCATGTTGTGATGTGATATGGTCAAGACGTGATGCTATATTTTATTGTATGAGATGATCATGTTTTGTAACCGAAGTTATCGGCAACTGGCAGGAGCCATATGGTTGTCGTTTTATTGTATAAAATGCAAACGCCCTGTAATTGCTTTACTTTATCACTAAGCGGTAGCGATAGTCGTAGAAGCAATAGATGGCGTAATGACAACGATGCTACGTTGGAGATCAAGGTGTCGCGCCGGTGACGATGGTGATCACGACGGTGCTTCGAAGATGGAGATCACAAGCACAAGATGATGATGGCCATATCATATCACTTATATTGATTGCATGTGATGTTTATCCTTTATGCATCTTATCTTGCTTTGATTGACGGTAGCATTTTAAGATGATCTCTCACTAAAATTATCAAGAAGTGTTCTCCCTGAGTATGCACCGTTGCGAAAGTTCTTCGTGCTGAGACACGACGTGATGATCGGGTGTGATAGGCTCTACGTTAAAATACAACGGGTGCAAAACAGTTGCACACGCGGAATACTCATGTTAAACTTGATGAGCCTAGCATATACAGATATGGCCTCGGAACACGGAGACCGAAAGGTCGAACGTGAATCATATAGTAGATATGATCAACATAGTGATGTTCACCATTGAAACTACTCCATCTCACATGATGATTGGACATGGTTTAGTTGATTTGGATCACGTGATCACTTAGATGACTAGGGAGATGTCTGTCTAAGTGGGAGTTCTCAAGTAATATGATTAATAGAACTTAAATTTATCATGAACTTAGTACCTGGTAGTATTTTGCTTGTCTATGTTTGTTATAGATAGATGGCTCGTGCTGTTGTTCCGTTGAATTTTAATGCGTTCCTTGAGAAAGCAAAGTTGAAAGATGATGGTAGCAATTACACGGACTAGGTCCGTAACCTGAGGATTATCCTCATTGCTGCAAAGAAGAATTACATCCTGGAAGCACCGCTAGGTGCCAGGCCTGCTGCTGATGCAACTGACGACGTTAAGAACGTCTGGCAGAGCAAGGCTGATGACTACTCGATAGTTCAGTGTGCCATGCTTTACGGCTTGGAACTGGGTCTTCAACGACGTTTTGAACATCTTGTAGCATATGAGATGTTCCAGGAGTTGAAGTTAATATTTCAAGCAAATGCCCGGATTGAGAGATATGAAGTCTCCAATAAGTTCTATAGCTGTAAGATGGAGGAGAATAGTTCTGTCAGTGAACACATACTCAAAATGTTTGGGTATAATAATCACTTGATTCAACTGGGAGTTAATCTTCCTGATGATAGTGTCATTGACAGAATTCTTCCATCACTGCCACCAAGCTACAAGAGCTTCGTGATGAACTATAATATGCAAGGGATGGACAAGACTATTCTCGAGCTCTTCGCAATGCTAAAAGCTGCGGAGGTAGAAATCAAAAAGGAGCATCAAGTGTTGATGGTTAATAAGACCACCAGTTTCAAGAAAAAGGGCAAAGGGAAGAAGAAGGGGAACTTCAAGAAGAACAGCAAACAAGTTGCTGCTCAAGAGAAGAAACCCAAGTCTGGACCTAAGCCTGAGACTGATTGCTTCTACTGCAAGCAGACTGGTCACTGGAAGCAGAACTGCCCCAAGTATTTGGCGGATAAGAAGGATGGCAAAGTGAACAAAGGTATATGTGATATACATGTTATTGATGTGTACCTTACTAATGCTCGCAGTAGTACCTGGGTATTTGATACTGGTTCTGTTGCTAATATTTGCAACTCGAAACAGGGACTACGAATTAAGCGAAGATTGGCTAAGGACGAGGTGACGATGCGCGTGGGAAATGGTTCCAAAGTCGATGTGATCGCGGTCGGCACGCTACCTCTACATCTACCATCGGGATTAGTTTTAGACCTAAATAATTGTTATTTGGTGCCAGCGTTGAGCATGAACATTATATCTGGATCTTGTTTGATGCGAGAGGGTTATTCATTTAAATCAGAGAATAATGGTTGTTCTATTTATATGAGTAATATCTTTTATAGTCATGCACCCTTGAAGAGTGGTCTATTTTTATTGAATCTCGATAGTAGTGATATACATATTCATAATGTTGAAGCCAAAAGATGCAGAGTTGATAATGATAGTGCAACTTATTTGGGGCACTGCCGTTTAGGTCATATCGGTGTAAAGCGCATGAAGAAACTCCATACTGATGGACTGTTGGAATCACTTGATTATGAATCACTTGGTACTTGCGAACCGTGCCTCAAGGGCAAGATGACAAAAACGCCGTTCTCCGGAACTATGGAGCGAGCAACTGATTTGTTGGAAATCATACATACTGATGTATGTGGTCCAATGAATATTGAGGCTCGCGGTGGGTATCGTTATTTTCTCACCTTCACAGATGATTTGAGCAGATATGGGTATATCTACTTAATGAAACACAAGTCTGAAATATTTGAAAAGTTCAAAGAATTTCAGAGTGAAGTGGAAAATCATCGTAACAAGAAAATAAAATTTCTACGATCTTATCGTGGAGGAGAATATTTGAGTTACGAGTTTGGTTTACATTTGAAACAATGTGGAATAGTTTCGCAACTCATGCCACCTGGAACACCACAACAAAATGGTGTGTCCGAATGTCGTAATCGTAGTTTACTAGATATGGTGCGATCTATGATGTCTCTTACTGATTTACCGCTATCGTTTTGGGGTTATGCTTTAGAGACAGCCGCATTCACGTTAAATAGGGCACCATCAAAATCCGTCGAGACGACGCCTTATGAACTGTGGTTTGGCAAGAAACCAAAGTTGTCGTTTCTTAAAGTTTGGGTCTGCGATGCTTATGTGAAGAAACTTCAACCAGATAAGCTCGAACCCAGATCGGAGAAATGTGTCTTCATAGGATACCCAAAAGAGACTATTGGGTACACCTTCTATCACAGATCTGATGGCAAGATTTTCGTTGCTAAATTCGGATCCTTTCTAGAGAAGGAGTTTCTCTCGAAAGAAGTGAGTGGGAGGAAAGTAGAACTTGATGAGGTAACTGTACCTGCTCCCTTATTGGAAAGTAGTCCATCACAAGAACCGGTTCCTGTCACAACTACACCAATTAGTGTGGAAGTCATGTTACTTGACCATGGCGAACCTACGAACTATGAGGAAGCGATGATGAGCCCAGATTCCGCAAAATGGCTAGAAGCCATGAAATCTGAGATGGGATCTATGTATGAGAACCAAGTATGGACTTTGGTTGACTTGCCCGATGATCGGCAAGCCATTGAGAATAAATGGATTTTTAAGAAGAAGACTGATGCTGATGGTAATGTAACTGTCTACAAAGCTCGACTTGTTGCGAAAGGTTTTCGACAAGTTCATGGGGTTGACTACGATGAGACTTTCTCACCCGTAGCGATGCTTAAGTCTGTCCGAATCATGTTAGCAATTGCTGCATTTTATGATTATGAAATTTGGCAAATGGATGTCAAAACTACATTCTTGAATGGATTTCTGGAAGAAGAGTTATATATGATGCAACCAGAAGGTTTTGTTGATCCAAAAGGCGCTAACAAAGTGTGCAAGCTCCAGCGATCCATTTATGGACTGGTGCAAGCATCTCGGAGTTGGAATAAACGCTTTGATAGTGTGATCAAAGCATATGGTTTTATACAGACTTTTGGAGAAGCCTGTATTTACAAGAAAGTGAGTGGGAGCTCTGTAGCATTTCTGATATTATATGTAGATGACATATTATTAATTGGAAATGATATAGAATTTCTAGATAGCATAAAGGGATACTTGAATAAAAGTTTTCTATGAAAGACCTCGGTGAAGCTGCTTACATATTGGGCATCAAGATCTATAGAGATAGATCAAGACGCTTAATTGGACTTTCACAAAGCACATACCTTGATAAAGTTTTGAAAAAGTTCAAAATGGATCAGGCAAAGAAAGGGTTCTTGCCTGTATTACAAGGTGTGAAGTTGAGTCAAACTCAATGCCCGACCACATCAGAAGATAGAGAGAAAATTAAAGATGTTCCCTATGCTTCAGCCATAGGCTCTATCATGTATGCAATGCTTGTAGGAGATATGCCCTAGAGGCAATAATAAATGATATTATTTATCTCCGAGTTCATAATTATGTTTATGTTCCATGCTACAACTGCAATGATTCTCGAGTCTACAATATCCACGAGGCTCAGAGGAAGACTCATATGCACGTGTGGAATAATAAACGGTAAGAAGTATTCCTAGTTTGGCCTCTAAGACTAGCTCAAGTGTTGCATGATGGTTCCGTTTTCCTGATCATGGGCATGTCTATGCCAGCAACTTTGAGGGCACAATGTTAAGAAAACATTTGTGTTGAATCGACCCGGTTTGATGTTATGCTATGAGATTCATTCGTCACAAGTTAATGGTAAATAACACAGAGATGGTTAACGTTTGCATGATTCCTTAGACCATGAGAGTATCGAGTTTCTTCATGCTTGCTTCATGAACTTTGGGGTTTGTTAAACGTCATCCATAAATGGGTGGCTATTACGGCGGCTTACGGGTTCATGGAAAAGTGTGTCAAGTAACTTGATAGCTCTAGATTGGGATTAGCTCCTCCGATGATGGAGAGATATTCTCGGGCCCTCTCGGTGTTACGGTATCCATCATCATCTGGCCAGACACAGTGTGATTTGATCACAGGGATGCCGGAACACGGAAACGAGAAAAGAGAACAAAACCAGTAACGAGGTAACTAGCATAGTGGACAAGTTGTTGATCCACGGGGATGCAAGTAAATCTCACCTCGGGTCTTTGTAACATATCGCAAAGCAACAGGAATAGCACATGGCAACTGGAGGTTCACTCGAATATTCATTCGTGTGGGTATAGGGGTCAATATGGGTGTCCACGGCTCCGATGTTGATCATTGATTGGAAGGGGTTCCGGGTCATGTCTATACTTCACCGAACCTATAGGGTCACACGCTTAAGGGTCATCTATCAACTGAATACTAAACAGGGAGTCTGAGAGAAAATCACCGAAAAAGGTTTCGGACACCGGAATGGTTTCGGACAGCGGAATCGTACCGCAGAGAGAGGTCATCGGATAAGTTTCGATGATACCGAAAAGTTGTTTCGGGATATACCATTAAGTCATATTGGTTTCGGCACATATGCCTGATAATTCTTGAAGGGTGCCAGAATCATTCTAGAAGCTTTTTGGAATTTTCTTAGATAAAAACCGGAAATGTTCCGGAGCTGCCGGAGCCACTTCAGATGCGTTTCGCAAATGAAAATAACTAAAATGGAATTGTTCCAGAACGCGTTGAAAATTATTATGGTTGGTATTGGAAATTTTCTAAGCCCACATAAATATTTTCAGTTCGAACAGATGCTGAAAAATGTCATCGTGAATAGTGAAAGTGTTTTTTGGGATATTTTATGGAAAGCCACCTTTTGGGGCTTTACTCAAAAGATCTAGGGATGACATGGATGGATTGGGAGGCCCTCATGGGGCCCCCCCAAGGGGTGTGGATGGCCACACTTGGGGCTCCACCTTGGAGCCCCTCTTGTTCCTTGGTTTCACTCTTATGCCCTTGAGGAAGGACTTCATTCATGTGCATTTTGGGTTTTTGTGTTAAACTACCCTACCCCTTGGGATTTCCTATAAATAGAGGTGGAGGGGCAGCCCTCCACACTCACTCTTTCTCACATACAAGTGCCATGCATGATCTGGCTTCTCTCTCCCTCCCAGCGAAACAGTTTCGTAGAGCCGTAAGGCTGTCTGGGTTCCGGCAGGAACTAGTTCTGGACGGCGAAGCCCTGCTGGATAGATGACACCGTATGTGTGCAACTCTGTAGACAGATCGTAGTTTCGGTCTTAGTTCGTGAGTGCCTCCCGAAGGACTGTCCGTGTGACCGTCCGAGTTTTGAAGGTCCTCCCAAAGGGCTGTCTACTACGTCTCGAGCATGCGTTGGTTTTCCCCGAAGAGGAGGGGTGATTCAGCACAGTAGCGTAAGTATTTCCCTCAGTTTTTGAGAACCAAGGTATCAATCTATTAGGAGGTCACGCGCCAGTCCCTCATACCCGCACAACACGATAGCAACTCGCAACCAACGCTCAGGGGTTGTCAATCCCTTCACGGTCACTTACGAGAGTGAGATCTGATAGAGATAATATTTTTGGTATTTTTGATAGATAGATGCAAAGTAAAAAGTAAAGGCAAAGTAAAAACAAAGCAAGTAAATAAAGTGATGGAGATTGATATGATGAGAATAGACCCGGGGGCCATAGGTTTCACTAGTGGCTTCTCTCAAGAGCATAAGTATTCTACGGTGGGTGAACAAATTACTGTTGAGCAATTGACAGAATTGAGCATAGTTATGAGTATATCTAGGCAATGATCATGTATATAGGCATCACGTCCGTGACAAGTAGATCGAAACGATTCTGCATCTACTACTATTACTCCACTCATCGACCGCTATCCAGCATGCATCTAGAGTATTGAGTTAAAAACAGAGTAATGCTTTAAGCAAGATGACATGATGTAGAGGGATAAATTCATGCAATATGATAAAAACCCCATCTTGTTATCCTCGATGGCAACAATACAATACGTGCCTTGCAAAGTCTTTCTGTCACTGAGTAAGGACACCGCAAGATTGAACCCAAAGCCATGCACTTCTCCCATTGCAAGAACTACCAGTCTAGTTGGCCAAACCAAACGGATAATTCGAAGAGACTTGCAAAGATAACTCAATCATACATAAAAGAATTCAGAGAAGAATCAAATATTTTCCATAGATAATACTGGATCATAAACCCACAATTCATCGATCTCAGCAAACACACCGCAAAAAGAAGATTACATCGAATAGATCTCCACGAGAGAGGGGGAGAACATTGTATTGAGATCCAAAAAAGAGAGAAGAAGCCATCTAGCTACTAGCTATGGACCCGAAGGTCTAAAGTAAACTACTCACACTTCATCGGAGTGGCCATGGTGATAATGTAGAAGCCCTCCGTGGTGGATGCCCCCTCCGGCGGAGCTCCGGAACAGGCCCCAAGATGGGATCTCGTGGATATAGAAGGTTTCGGCCGTGGAATTAGGTTTTTGGCTCTTGTTCTGATCATACGGGGATACGTAGGTATATATAGGAGGAAGGAGTACGTCGGTGGAGCTCCGAGGGGCCCACGAGGCAGGGGGCGCCCTCCAACCTCGTGACCGCCTCGTGGCCTTCTTGACGGAGGTTCCAAGTCTCCTGGGTCTTATCTGATGAGTAAATCACGTTCCCGAAGGTTTCATTCCGTTTGATATTCTGTTTCTTCGAAACACTGAAAAAGGTAAAAAACAGCAATTCTGGGCTGGGCCTCCGGTTAATAGGTTAGTCCCAAAAATAATATAAAAGTGGAAAATAAAGCCCATTATAGTCCAAAACAATAAATAAAGTAGCATGGAGCAATCAAAAATTATAGATATGTTGGAGACGTATCAGGCATCCCCAAGCTTAATTCCTGCTCGTCCTCGAGTAGGTAAATGATAAAAAAAGAATTTTTGATGCGGAGTGATACTTTGGCATAATTTCAATGTAAATCTTCTTAATTGTGATATGAATATTCAGATCCGAAAGATTCAAGACAAAAGTTCATATTCACACAAAAATAATAATACTTCAAGCATACTAATCAAAGCAATCATGTCTTCTCAAAATAACATGGCAAAAGAAAGTTCATCCCTACAAAATCATATAGTTAGGCTATGCTTCATTTTCGTCACACAAAGATGTTCCCAACTTCTATACCCCCGATGACAAGCCAAGCAATTGTTTCATACTTAAATAATCTCAAACTTTTTCAATCTTCACGCAATACATGAGCGTGAGCCATGGATATAGCACTATGGGTGGAATAGAATATGATGATGGGGATTGTGTGGAGAAGACAAAAAAGGAGAAAGTCTCACATCAACAAGGCTAATCAATGAGCTATGGAGATGCCCATCGATTGATGTTAATGCAAGGAGTAGGGATTGCCATGCAACGGATGCACTAGAGCTATGAATTCTCAACAAAAGAAAACTAGTGGGTGTGCATCCAACTTGCTTGCTCATGAAGACCTAGGGCATTTTTAGGAAGCCCATCGTAGGAATATACAAGCCAAGTTCTATAATGAAAAATTCCCACTAGTATAAACAAGGCAACTTATGAGACTCACTATATGAAAAATATGGTGCTACTTTGAAGCACAATATATGAGACTCACTACATGAAGAACAAGGTGCTACTTTGAAGCACAAGTGTGGAAAAACAGATAGTAGCATTGCCCTTTATATATATATATATATATATATATATATATATATATATATATATATATATATATATATATATTATTTTTTGGGTCTTTCTTTTTTTTGGGCCTTTTTTTGGGCCTTTCTTTTTTTGGGCCTTTCTCTTTTTTTGGGCAATGCTCTAATAATGATGATCATCACACTTCTATTGATTACAACATAAGGATTACAACTCGAAACTAGAACAAGATATGACTCTATATGAATGCCTCCGGCGGTGTACCGGGATGGTGCAATGAATCAAGAGTGACATGTATGAAAAATAATGCATGGTGGCTTTGCCACAAATACGATGTATGCAATGGCAATATAACAAAAGTAATGTATGTCATGATGATGATGGTGGAAGTTGCATGGCAATATATCTCGGAATGGCTATGGAAATGCCATGATAGGTAGGTATGGTGGCTGTTTTGAGGAAGATAAAAGGAGGTTTATGTGTGATAGAGCGTATCGTATCACGGGGTTTGGATGCACCGGCGAAGTTTGCACCAACTCTCAAGGTGAGAAAGGGCAATGCACGGTACCGAAGAGGCTAGCAATGGCGGAAAGGTGAGAGTGCGTATAATCCATGGACTCAACATTAGTCAAAAAGAACTCATATACTTATTGCAAAAATTTAGAAGTCATCAAAAATCAAGTACTACGCGCATGCTCCTAGGGGGATAGATTGGTAGGAAAAGACCATCGCTCGTCCCCGACCGCCACTCATAAGGATGCACAAGCCAGGTACACTTCATGTTTCAAATTTGTTACACAACTTTAACCATACGTGCATGCTACGGGATTTGCTAACTTCAACACAAGTATTTCTCAAATTCATAATCACCCAACTAGCACGACTATGATATTATCACCTCCATATCTCAAAACAATTATCAAGCATCAAACTTATCTTAGTATTCAACACATTGAAAAGAAAGTCTCACATATCTTGAACACCAAGTATATTAACATTAAGCAAATTACCATGCTATTAAAGACTCTCAAAATAATCTAAGTGAAGCATGAGAGATCAAGTTTCTTTAAAACAAATCCACCGCCGTTCTCAAAAAGATCTAAGTGAAGCACTAGAGCAAAAATTATCACGCTCAAAAAGATATAAGTGAAGCACAATGAGCAAAACTATCAAGCTCAAAATATATAAGTGAAGCGCTATGAGCAAAACTATCAAGCTCAAAAGATATAAGTGAAGCACATAGAGTATTCTAACAAATTCCAAATCATGTATGGCTCACTCAAAAGGTGTGTACAGCAAGGATGATTGTGGTAAACTAACAAGCAAAGACACAAATAATACAAGACGCTCCAAGCAAAACACATATCATGTTGGTGAATAAAAATATAGCTCCAAGTAAATTACCGATGGAAGTGGACGAAAGAGGGGATGCCTTCCGGGGAATCCCCAAGCTTTGAATTTTTGGTGTCCTTGGATTATCTTGGGGGTGCCATGGGCATCCCCAATCTTAGGCTCTTGCCACTCCTTGTTCCATAATCCATCAAAAGAATTCACCCAAAACTTGAAAACTTCACAACACAAAACTCAATAGAAATCTCGTGAGCTCCGTTAGAGAAAGAAAACAAAAGACTACTTCAAGGTACTGTAATGAACTCATTCTTTATTTATATTGGTGTTAAACCTACTGTATTCCAACTTCTCTATGGTTTATAAACTAATTTACTATCCATAGATTCATCAAAATAAGCAAACAACACACGCAAAACAGAATCTGTCAAAAACAGAACAGTCTGTAGTAATCTGTAACTAACGCAAACTTCTGGAACTCTAAAAAATTCTAACGAAATAGGAAGTCCTGGACAATTTGTTTATTGATCATCAGCAAAAAGAATCAACACAAAAGCACTCTTCAGTAAAAAATGGCAGCTAATCTCGTGAGCGCTAAGGTTTCTGTTTTTCAGCAGAATCAAATCAACTATCATCGTAGGTTATCCTATAGGTCTTACTTGGCACAAACACTAAATAAAACATAAAACCACATCCAAACAGAAGGTAGATGGATTATTTATTCCTAAACTGAAGCAAAAACAAAAAACACAAAATAAAATTGGGTTGCCTCCCAACAAGCGCTATCGTTTAACGCCCCTAGCTAGGCATAAAAGCAAGGATAGATCTAGGTATTGCCATCTTTGGCAGATAATCCATAAGTGGCTCTCATGATAGATTCATATGGTAATTTTATTTTCTTTCTAGGGAAGTGTTCCATACCCTTATTTAAGGGAAATTGGAATCTAATATTCCTTCCTTCATATCAATAATTGCACCAATCGTTCTAAGGAAAGGTCTACCAACAATAATAGGACATGAAGGATTGCAATCTATATCAAGAACGATAAAATCTATGGGCACATAATTCCTATTTGCAACAATAAGAACATCATTAATTCTTCCCATAGGCCTTTTAATAGTGGCAACCGCAAGATGCAAGTTTAGAGAGCAATCATCAAAATCACGGAAATCTAGCAAATCATATGAAGTTTTGGGAATAGTAGAGACACTAGCACCCAAATCACACAAAGCATGAAACTCAAAGTCTTTAATTTTAATTTTAATAGTAGGTTTCCACTCATCATAGAGTTTTCTAGGGATAGAAATTTTCATCTCAAGTTTTTCTTCATAAGATTGCATCAAGGCATCAACAATATGTTCGGTAAAAGCCTTATTTTGACTATAAGCATGAGGAGATTCTAGCACAGATTGCAACAAGGAAATACAACCAATCAAAGAGCAATTTTCATAATTAAATTCCTTGAGATCCAAAATAGTGGGTTTAGCAACATCATGGTTTTTATTTATTTTAATCCCACTTTCATCAATTTCATCATCAAGATCTAGAAACTCCGAATTCTTAGAACGCCTTCTAGGTAAAGGAAGATAATCTTCAGATTCATTAAGATTCATATTGCAAAACAAAGATTTAATGGGGGACGCATCAATAACTTTTAGATCTTCATCTTGATTTTCATAGGAATTGGAAGAACACGCTTTAATAAAGGCATCTTTGGAAGCACGCATCCTAGCGGTTCTTTCCTTGCACTCATCAATGGAAATTCTCATGGCTTTGAGAGACTCATTGATATCATGCTTATGAGTAATAGATCTAAGATTTAAAGAATCAACTTCAAGAGAAATTCTATCAACGTTCCTAGCCAAATCATCAACTTTAAGCAATTTCTCTTCAAGCAAAGCAATAAAATTATTTTGTGAATTCATAAACTCTTTAACACTACTCTCAAATTCAGAGAGCATCTTATTAAAATTTCCATAAGAGTTGTTGTAGGAATCTCCATAATTATTAGAAGGATTACTAGGATAAGGTCTAGGATTAAAATTCCCTCTATAAGCATTGTTTCCAAAACTATTCCTACCAACAAAATTCACATCCATAGATTCATTATTATTCTCAAGCAAGGTAGACAAAGGCATATCATATGGATCAAGAGGAGTATTTTTAGGAGCAAACATCTTCATAAGTTCATCCATCTTTTCACTCAAAACATTGATTTCTTCTATAGCATGCACTTTTTTACTAGAAGATCTTTTGGTGTGCCATTGAGAATAATTAGCCATAATATTATCAAGCAATTTGGTAGCATCCCCTAACGTAATTTCCATAAACGTGCCTCCCGGGCCGAATCTAAAAGATTTCTAGAAGCAAAATTCAATCCAGCATAAATTTTTTGTATGATCATCCATAAATTCAAACCATGAGTAGGGCAATTGCGAAGCATTAATTTCATTCTTTCCCAAGATTGGGCAACATGCTCATGATCAAGTTGTTAAAAATTCATAATATCATTCCTAAGAGTGATGATCTTAGCGGGAGGAAAATACTTAGAGATAAAAGCATCTTTGCACTTGTTCCAAGAATCAATACTATTTTTAGGCAAAGACAAAAACCAAACTTTAGCACGATCTCTAAGTGAAAACGGAAATAACTTCAATTTGACAATATTGTTATCCGTATCTTTTTTCTTTTGCATATCACACAAATCAACAAAATTGTTTAGATGCGTAGTGGCATCTTCACTAGGAAGGCCGGCGAATTGATCTTTCATAACAAGATTCAGCAAAGCGGTATTGATTTCACAAGACTCATCATTATTAAGAGGAGCAATCAGAGTCCTAAGGAAATCATTATTATTGGTATTCGAGAAATCACACAATTTGGTATTATCTTGCGCCATGGCAACAAGTAATCCAACACACAAGCAAACAAAAGGACGAGGAAAAGGCAACGGAAAGAGAGAAGGAGATTGGGAAAAAGAGGGCGAATAAAACGGCAAGGGTGAAGTGGGGGAGAGGAAAATGAGAGGCAAATGGCAAATAATGTAATGCGAGAGATAGGGATTGTGATGGGTACTTGGTATGTTGACTTTTGCGTAAGCCTCCCCGGCAACGGCGCCAGAAATCCTTCTTGCTACGTCTTGAGCTTGCGTTGGTTTTCCCCGAAGAGGAGGGGGTGATGCAACACAGTAGCATAAGTATTTCCCTTAGTTTTTGAGAACCAAGGTATCAATCCAGTAGGAGGTCACGCGCAAGTCCCTCGTACCTACACAACACGATAGCAACTCGCAACCAACGCTTAGGGGTTGTCAATCCCTTCACGGTCACTTACGAGAGTGAGATCTGATAGAGATAATATTTTTGGTATTTTTGATAGATAGATGCAAAGTAAAAAGTAAAGGCAAAGTAAAAACAAAGCAAGTAAATAAAGTGATGGAGATTTATATGATGAGAATAGACCAGGGGGCCATAGGTTTCACTAGTGGCTTCTCTCAAGAGCATAAGTATTCTACGGTGGGTGAACAAATTACTGTTGAGCAATTGACAGAATTGAGCATAGTTATGAGTATATCTAGGCAAGGATCATGTATATAGGCATCACGTCCGTGACAAGTAGATCAAAACGATTCTGCATCTACTACTATTACTCCACTCATCGACCGCTATCCAGCATGCATCTAGTATATTACGTTAAAACAGAGTAACGCTTTAAGCAAGATGACATGATGTAGAGGGATAAATTCATGCAATATGATAAAAACCCCATCTTGTTATCCTCGATGGCAACAATACAATACGTGACTTGCAAGTCTTTCTGTCACTGAGCAAGGACACCGCAAGATTGAACCCAAAGCCATGCACTTCTCCCATTGCAAGAACTACCAATCTAGTTGGCCAAACCAAATGGATAATTCGAAGAGACTTGCAAAGATAACTCAATCATACATAAAAGAATTGAGAGAAGAATCAAATATTTTCCATAGATAATACTGGATCATAAACCCACAATTCATCGGTCTCAGCAAACACACCGCAAAAAGAAGATTACATCGAATAGATCTCCACGAGAGAGGGGGAGAACATTGTATTGAGATCCAAAAAAGAGAAAAGAAGCCATCTAGGTACTAGCTATGGACCCGAAGGTCTGAAGTAAACTACTCACACTTCATCGGAGGGGCCATGGTGATGATGTAGAAGCCCTCCATGGTGGATGCCCCCTCCGGCGGAGCTCCAGAACAGGCCCCAAGATGGGATCTCGTGGATACAGAAGGTTGCGGCGGTGGAATTTGGTTTTTGGCTCCTGTTCTGATCATACAGGGCTACGTAGGTATATATAGGAGGAAGGAGTACGTCGGTGGAGCTCCGAGGGGCCCACGAGGCAGGGGGGCGCACCCAGGGGTGGAGGGCGCGCCCTCCACCCTCGTGACCGCCTCGTGGCTTTCTTGACGGAGGGTCCAAGTCTCCTGGGTCTTATCTGATGAGTAAATCACGTTCCCGAAGGTTTCATTCCGTTTGGACTCCGTTTGATATTCTGTTTCTTCGAAACACTGAAAAAGGCAAAAAAAAACAGCAATTCTGGGCTGGGCCTCCGGTTAATAGTAAGTCCCAAAAATAATATAAAAGTGGAAAATAAAGCCCATTATAGTCCAAAACAGTAGATAAAGTAGCATGGAGTAATCAAAAATTATAGATACGTTGGAGACGTATCACTGTCCGAGTGACCGTCCAAGTTTTGAAGGTCCTCCCGAAGGGCTGTCCGTGACACCGTCCGGGGGGCTGTTCAACCGCCTCTCGGAGGGGTGTCTGAGGAGCAGATGAGGTTATACATCCTCGCGGTTGGGAGGTTGTAAATCCTAGCTGCGGGGATCTGCACCACCGTTCGTCATCGAATCTACTTCCCGCTGCGCTACGAGTCGGTAACGAAGAAGATCAAACCATGTATGCAGTCTCCATAGTGGTCCTGGGCTGGTGCGTAGGTCGGAAAATTTTTGTTTTCTGCTGCGTTCCCCAACAGTGGCATCAAGAGCCGTGCTATGCGTAGATGCAGGTTACGATCTAGAATACATGGAGATGTATGGGTATTGCATAATATAATTTTGGAGTAGATGAGATCTATTGCTGAAAATTATTTATGTGGGTGATAGATGAAATCTGTTACCCGACGTTCTTGTTGCTTCCCTAGAATTTGCGATTTCTCAATCTCGAGAAAGCATGGTGGAATTTGACAAAGTTCTGGCAATCCGTGATCCTGATTGATCATGGAAGTGCTATCAGTTCTTTGGGTTCTGCCGTAGTCAAAAGAAAGATGAAATTCACAGATGAAAGGGCATTGCAGATATGATCTGCATGGGGGTCATGCGTATGACGAAGTTTAGTATGGGGTTCGAGATTTTATTATCTCGTGCTTCATACATCCCGAGATGTTAATCTAGCTACTTGAATTATCATACTTGATGATGGACGTAGGTAGCTTCGGTTTGTTTCGAAACCTTAGAAGCCACGTAAAACCTTTTTTGTATGAACCGATTAGAGGCGTCTAACTTGGTTTTGCAGGATGGTTTGCATGTGATGTGGTATAGCAGTGCTCATAATAATCTGATTATGTATGAGATGTCTATATGATGTAAATTGATTAAACATGTCCTGCGTGTCATGATTTGGCATGATGGCTGGAGCCATATGATTGCACTTCAAATGACCTATGTGTTAACCTTGTGTAATGCATTATTTTATTAGCTATAGAGATAGCAATATTATCTGGTGCACCGACAAGGTGGTGGCAATCTTCGCGAAGGTGAACACCGACGCAAATGCCGAAGACAAAGAAATGAAAGACTTCTCCGTCAGAAAGGGCTATACCATATCATGCTATTATGAATTGCCTGAGATGTTTATCCCTTTGATGCACCCTTCTTGATTGCGCCGTAGTCGCTTTTTATTAGGGTGATCTCTCACAAAAATATCAAGTAGTTAGTGTTCTCCCAAGTGTAGCACTCTCACGGCACCTAACTTTTCGGGGTGCGCCATGTCCACATGGGTACGAACAATTAGGGATGTGTGAGGCGGGTGAGGTCAGACCTCGCAGCGTGATCACTTGGTTGTATTGACATTCTAGCTTGATCGTCCCGAGCTCGGAACACAAGCATCGAAAGATGAACAAGAGTCACATAGAGATGTGATCGGCAAGTTTGCCCACCAATTGAAATTCTCGTCATCAGTGATGTCCACATCAATGGCGTTGAATTGAAATGTGGATCTTGAATCACTCACAATCAATTATGAGAGATATTGATTTGAGTGGGAGCGCACTCTAGAATTAACTTGTTTAATTCTCAGTGCAATTAATTTTGAACACTGTCAAGTGTGATTTGCAAATAGTTCTAGAATAATGGCTCGTGTTTCCACCTTCCCTGTTAAAATTGAATAGCTGTTAAATATCTGGTTAAAACTTTATGATTGGTAACGTACTGTGAGGATTGTCCTCAAAAGTGCCGAGAAGGACTTTGTCCTATCGCATGCTTTCCGTATACTCCCGCTAAAAGCAATGGATGATGAGACTCTCGTCCTTCGATCCAAAAGCTAGAATTCTGTTATGGTCAAGTGGAATATGTTTGCTTCCATGAAACCCAAACTTCGAAAGTTGGGATAGTTATATGATATTCATGGAACTGAAAATTATTTTCAGATACAAACAAAGTAATGTTTGTTTGCAAGTATTAGTAAAAGTGTTTACTATGCATTTGACTGTTGGGAAAGGGATCTGGAAGAACGCCTGTCATATAATGAAAGGTGAATAAAACAACAACTTAAAGAGAAAGGAAGTGTCCAAAGGGTGTTAGTATGACTCACACGCCTAGGAAGTCCGGGGCTAACACCACTCTTAAGTTGATTGCTTCTTTTGCGAGTAGGAGAAATACTAAAAGTTAAACTGTTAGAAGTATAAAGGCAGAAAGAAAGATGACTAGAATATCCAGCTCATGTATGAATGTCATACAAGTTTTTGATGTATAAGTAGGCTGGTCAGAGATATATTTCTTGGGAATTATGGTTAAACATGTTAATCACTAATTCTTGGGTATTGTGAGTTAATCACAAAAGATACCCGCTTGATTGCATTCTGTTGCGAATCAATGTAAGAGCTGCTATGGCCTAAAAAGACTTGCCAGAAATGAGGTTAAGGTATACACAGGGAACATAGTAAATGCTACTATACCTTCCATCGGTGTATTGCCGTCTATATTTATTTTCATAATTCATTTAGAGTTTTACAAACTCTAGCCCATTGCATCAGATATCTTGCAAGAAGGTTGTTCATAAGAGAACTTTTTATGTTCGATGTTATGAATAACACAAGGGCCATACTTTCATTATGAATGAGGTGTATGTTATGAATATTGATAATAATAAAATACCTCTGGGTTTACTTTCATAATTCATTTTAGAGTTTCATACACTCTAGCCCATTGCACAATGTTTGTTGCAAAAGAGTTGTTCATAAAACCAACAATTGTTGTTAAGTATTATGAATAACATGAAGGGCCATGCTTCCATCCAAGATGGGATGTATGTTATGAATATTGATGGAAATATGATACATCCATAACACTGATGCTAAATGTCGCAAGACTAAAAGAATACCACACAAGTGTGGCACTACATTTGGTCACATTGGAGAAACCCGCATGGAAAATTCCATTATGATGGACTTTGAAGTCGTTTGATTTTTGAATCATCTGACACTTGCAACTTTCCTTCGAAAAGTGAAGTGACTAAAATACCGTTCACAGGCCATAAGGAACGAACAACAAACTTATTGGTGATCATACATTTGATGTGTGTAGTACGCTAAGTGTTGTTAGTAGTGGATTTATCTATCTTCAGAAATGACTCAAGTAGATATATGGATATTTACTTGATGAGACGTAAGTCTGGATCTTTTGAAATCATTCGAAAGGTTTTCAAAAATGAAGTAGAAGTTACTGTAACAAGAAAATTACGTTTCTACAATTTGATTGCAGAAAGGAATATTTGAGTTACAAGTTTAGCGAATGTCTGATGAGTTGTGAAAGGGGTTTCATACACTTGCACCTCCCGGAACACCACTGCAAGTGAAAAATCCGTGGAGATGTAATCGAACCATTTATGACATGGTAAGATCAAAGATAACATAAATAAATTTGCCATTGTCACATTTAAAGAGTAATGCTTTAGAGACTGCGGCTTTTACACTGAAAAGAGCTACATCGGGTCTGTTGAAATGAAGCCATGGAATGGTACGCCCAACCATGTTATATCTTTTATTAACATTTGGAATATGGGGCTTGTGTAAAAGGTTACAACCCTATTCCAAATCAGACAAGTGCTACTTTGTAGGTTATACCAAAATGTTGGGTATTCCTCCCTCACTATACCGAGGCAAATAGTTTTGCCGCAAAACGGTGTGCTTTTAAAGAGAATGGTTCTTTCAAAAAGGTGAGTGGGAGAATAGTGCAACTCGACGAGATAAACAGTATCTCCATCATCAGATCAAAGGAAAGAGACCTTGGAAGTAATTCTAGAGTTTCCTACTACGACTGATACGGAAGTCTCTACAATAAAATGTATGGACTTCGGTCAAACTTGCAGCTGAACCACGTAGGCAAGGCTCGTGCAAACCTCTTAGGTGCGCGGACGAGATATTGTTGTTGAACAACAGTATACCTATGATACACAAGGAAGCGTTGATGGGCCCTGACTCCAGAATTGGCTAAATGCCAATACAAACCGAGTTAGTTTCCATATAAGTGATTCCAGATTAAAACCTTGATACACCTTTCGGAAGACTTAGAGTCTAATGAATATTTATGGAACTTAAAACTGATACGGATAAAAATGTTTATCCATAAAGCTCGACTTGTTGCAATAACAAGTTCAAGGAGTTGACTACAATGAGGTTGTTTCATCGTAGCAATGCTTAAAGTCGGTTCGGGTTGAACTAGCAATTAATTCATATTTCAATCTTGAGATATGAAACATGGATGACAAAAGGATTTCCATCTGATGGAAATGAAACCTAGGACTTGTATGTGATACAGTTCAAAGTAATTTGTCGATCCAGAGGATGCTAGTAAGGATGCAAACTTTAGAGTTCCAGCGATCGACAGAAGAGAGCAAAATGGAGTTGGAATCTTTATGTTTTGATGAAATTCTCAAAAGGGGTTTTGACTTCATCAATGGGTAACGAAGATGCTTGTAATTCAAGAAAGTAAGTGGGAGCGCAATAATATTTCTAAAAACCTTGTGTGCTTGACACATTGGTAATTGGAAATAAATTTCTTGACACGAATTAGGACTTCATTTGAAAATAGTTTTTCGATGAAGTGCTTAGGCTAAATAGCCTTGATATTAGGCATGATGATCTATGGAGATAGATTTACCTAATAGGGCTAAGCAATAAATACATATTGACAAGATGCTAAAACCGTTTAGCACTAAGAACAACAAGGAGTGATTCTTGCCGAAGTCACATGGAAAGAGTTTTTGCAAGAATCAGTGTCCCAAAACACTGATGAGCAAAATACATGATGCAGATTCCACACACTTTTGTGTTTGGATTAATCATGTATTCCATGGTATGTAAAACAACCAGATATGTCCAATACTCCCAAGATGTTGCGAGTATGGATACTAAAGTGATCAAAGTACTGATCATGGGACAACAGTGAAAGATGTCATTGAGTACTAGAGTAAGTACTGATGATATGTTTTCTCGCAAGCGGAGATCATGAAGAGTTCGTTGTAAAATGTTACATCGATACGATCTTCATCTTTTCTCCATGCGATTTTCAATTTAAGTTAAGGGTTTTGTGTAATACACAATATGGTGGCACGGTAGTTGGAAATTGTTCCCAACAGGATACTGTGGCGAATTCTATAACAAATGACTAAGTATGTTGACGCTTTAGAAGCGACAAACTAGATGTTGAATCATATAGTTCATTCATGAACTTAGTATGGTTCAAAGATGGCTTTTGTCAATGGGACACTACTACAGGTAGTTTCTCCATAACTAAGTCTGAGGAATCCAGGTTCAACCTGTGATTCACATTTATACAAAGCCAAGTCCGCACAAAATATGAATTTTGTGAAAGCGTAAAAACGCGAGGATATGCAGAGATAGACACGGAGCTGAAGTTATCAGATCTGATGCACATCAGGCTATACCACATGCGAAGTATTTTTTACACCGGCATGCCATAGGTGTAAAGTGCATTAGCATTAACTAGATTATTGACTCTAGTGCAAGTGGGAGTCTGTAGGAGATATGCCCTAGAGGCAATAATAAATGATATTATTTATCTCTGAGTTCATAATTATGTTTACGTTCCATGCTATAACTGCAATGATTCTCGAGTCTACAATATCCACGAGGCTCAGAGGAAGACTCATATGCACGTGTGGAATAATAAACGGTAAGAAGTATTCCTAGTTTGGCCTCTAAGACTAGCTCAAGTGTTGCATGATGGTTCCGTTTTCCTGATCATGGGCATGTCTATGCCAGCAACTTTGAGGGCACAATGTTAAGAAAACATTTGTGTTGAATCAACCCGGTTTGATGTTATGCTATGAGATTCATTCGTCACAAGTTAATGGTAAATAACATAGAGATGGTTAACGTTTGCATGATTCCTTAGACCATGAGAGTATCGAGTTTCTTCATGCTTGCTTCATGAACTTTGGGGTTTGTTAACGTCATCCGTAAATGGGTGGCTATTACGGCGGCTTATGGGTTCATGGAAAAGTATGCCAAGTAACTTGATAGCTCAAGATTGGGATTAGCTCCTCCGACGATGGAGAGATATTCTCGGGCCCTCTCGGTGTTACGGTATCCATCATCATCTGGCCAGACACAGTGTGATTTGATCACAGGGATGCCGGAACACGGAAACGAGAAAAGAGAACAAAACCAGTAACGAGGTAACTAGCATAGTGGACAAGTTGTTGATCCACGGGGATGCAAGTAAATCTCACCTCGGGTCTTTGTAACATATCGCGAAGCAACAGGAATAGCACATGGCAACTGGAGGTTCACTCAAATATTCATTCGTGTGGGTATAGGGGTCAATATGGGTGTCCACGGCTCCGATGTTGATCATTGATCGGAAGGGGTTCCGGTCATGTGTATACTTCACCGAACCTATAGGGTCACATGCTTAAGGGTCATCTATCTGCTGAATACTAGACAGGGAGTCTGAGAGAAAATCACCGAAAAAGGTTTCAGACACCGGAATGGTTTCGGACAGCGGAATCATACCGCGGAGAGAGGTCATCGGATAAGTTTCGATGATACCGAAAAGTTGTTTCGGGATATACCATTAATTCAAATTGGTTTCAGCACATGCCTGATAATTCTTGGAGGGTGCCAGAATCATTCTAGAAGCTTTTTGGAATTTTCTGAGATAAAAACCAGAAATGTTCCGGAGCTGCCGGAGCCACATCAGATGCGTTTCGCAGATGAAAATCACTAAAATGGAATTGTTCCAGAACGCGTTGAAAATTATTATGGTGGGTATTGGAAATTTTCTAAGCCCACGTAAATACTTTCAGTTCGAACGGACGCTGAAACATGTCGTCGTGAATAGTGAAAGTGCTTTTTGGGATATTTTACGGAAAGCCACCTTTTGGGGCTTTACTCAAAAGATCTAGGGATGACATGGATGGATTGGGAGGCCCTCATGGGGGCCCCCCAAGGGGTGTGGCCGGCCACACTTGGGGCTCCACCTTGGAGCCCCTCTTGTTCCTTGGTTTCACTCTTATGCCCTTGAGGAAGGACTTCATTCATGTGCATTTTGGGCTTTTGTGTTAAACTACCCTACCCCTTGGGATTTCCTATAAATAGAGGTGGAGGGGCAGCCTTCCACACTCACTCTTTCTCACATACAAGTGTCATGCATGATCTCGCTTCTCTCTCCCTCCCAGCGAAACAGTTTCGTAGAGCCGTAAGGTTGTCTGGGTTCCGGCAGGAACTAGTTCTGGATGGCGAAGCCCTCCTGGATAGATGACACCGTATGTGTGCAACTCTATAGAGAGATCGTAGTTTCGGTCTTAGCTCGTGAGTGCCTCCCGAAGGCTGTCCGTGTGATCGTCCGAGTTTTGAATGTCCTCCCAAAGGGCTGTCCGAGTGACCGTCCGAGTTTTGAAGGTCCTCCTGAAGGGCTGTCCGTGACACCGTCCGGGGGGCTGTTCGACCGTCTCTCGGAGGGGTGTCTGAGGAGCAGATGAAGGTATACATCCTCGCGGTTGGGAGGTTGTAAATCCTAGCTGCGGGGATCTCCACCGCCATTCGTCATCGACTCTACTTCCCGCTGCGCTATGAGTCGGTAATGAAAAAGATCAAACCATGTATGCAGTCTCCATAGTGGTCCTGGGCTGGTGCGTAGGTCAGAAATTTTTTGTTTTCTGCTGCATTCCCCAACAATGCTGTGTACCAGACTTGACGTATGCTTAGCAATAAGCTTAGCAGGGAGGTACCGAAGTAATCCAGGAGTGGATCACTGGACAACGGTCAAGAACATCCTGAAATACCTGAAAAGGACTAAGGATATGTTTCTCGTTTATGGAGGTGAGAAAGAGCTAGTCGTAAATGGTTACGTCGATGCAAGCTTTGACACTGATCTGGATGATTCTAAATCGCAAACCGGATACGTGTTTTTATTAAATGGTGGAGCTGTAAGTTGGTGCAGTTCTAAGCAAAGCGTCATGGCGGGATCTACATGCGAAGCAGAGTACATAGCTGCTTCGGAGGCAGCAAATGAAGGAGTCTGGATGAAGGATTTCATTTCTGATCTAGGTGTCATACCTAGTGCATCGGGACCAATGAAGATCTTCTGTGACAATACTGGTGCAATTGCCTTGGCAAAGGAATCCAGATTTCACACAAGGACCAAACACATCAAGAGATGCTTCAATTCCATCCGGGACCAAGTCCAGGTGAGAGACATAGAGATTTGCAAGATACATACGGATCTGAATGTTGCAGACCCGTTGACTAAGCCTCTTCCACGAGCAAAACATGATCAGCACCAAGACTCCATGGGTGTTAGAATCATTACTGTGTAATCTAGATTATTGACTCTAGTGCAAGTGGAGGACTAAAGGAAATATGCCCTAGAGGCAATAATAAAGTTATTATTTATTTCCTCATATCATGATAAATGTTTATTATTCATGCTAGAATTGTATTAACCGGAAAAATGATACATGTGTGAATACATAGACAAACATAATGTCACTAGTATGCCTCTACTTGACTAGCTCATTAAGATGGTTATGTTTCCTAGCCATAGACATGTGTTGTCATTTGATTAACAAGATCACATCATTAGGAGAATGATGTGATTGACTTGACCCATTCCGTTAGCTTAGCACTTGATCGTTTAGTATGTTGCTATTGCTTTCTTCATGACTTATACAAAGTTCCTATAACTATGAGATTATGCAACTCCCGTTTATCGGAGGAACACTTTGTGTGCTACCAAACGTCACAACGTAACTGGGTGATTATAAAGAAGCTCTAAAGGTGTCTCCGAAGGTACATGTTGAGTTGGCGTATTTCGAGATTAGGTTTTGTCACTCCGATTGTCGGAGAGGTATCTCTGGGCCCTCTCGGTAATGCACCTCACTATAAGCCTTGCAAGCAATTTAGCTAATGAGTTAGTTACAGAATGATGCATTACGTAACGAGTAAAGAGACTTGCCGGTAACGAGATTGAACTAGGTGTTGGATACCGACGATCGAATCTCGGGCAAGTAACATACCGATGACAAAGGGAACAAAGTATGTTGTTATGCGGTTTGACCGATAAAGATCTTCGTAGAATATGTAGGAGCCAATATGAGCATCCAGGTTCCGCTATTGGTTATTGACCGAGAATAGTTCTAGGTCATGTCTACATAGTTCTCGAACCCGTAGGGTCCGCACGCTTAACGTTACGATGACAGTTTTATTATGATTTTATAAGTTTTGATGTACCAAGGTTGTTCGGAGTCCTGGATATGATCACGGACATGATGAGGAGTCTTGAAATGGTCGAGACATAAAGATTGATATATTGGAAGCCTATATTTGGATATCGGAATCGTTCCGGGTGAAATCGGGATTTTACCGGAGTACCGGGGGGTTACAGGAACCCTCCCGGGGATTAATGGGCCTACATGGGCCTTGAGAGAGAAGAGGAGGGCTGGCCAGGGCAGGTCGCGCGCCCCCTCCCCCCTAGTCCGAATAGGACAAGGAAGGGGGGGCGCCCCCCTTTTCTCCTTCTCCTCCCCCCTTTCCTTCTCCACCAAGGCAAGAGGGGGGAGTCCTACTCCCGGTGGGAGTAGGACTCCTCCAGGCGCACCCCTAGGGGCCGACCGCACCTCCCCCCCTCCCTCCTTTATATACGGGGGCAGGGGGGCACCTCTAGACACACAAGTTGATCTTCATTATCGTTCCTTAGCCGTGTGCGGTGCCCCCCTCCACCATATTCCACCTCGGTCATATCGTTGCGGTGCTTAGGCGAAGCCCTGCGTCGGTAGAACATCATCATCGTCACCACGCCGTCGTGCTGATGGAACTCATCCCCGACACCCTGCTGGATCGGAGTCCGGGATCGTGATCGAGCTGAACGTGTGCTGAACTCGGAGGTGCCGTACGTGCGGTGCTTGGATCGGTCGGATCGTGAAGACGTACGACTACATCAACCGCGTTGTCATAACGCTTCCGCTTACGGTCTACGAGGGTACATGGACAACACTCTCCCCTCTCGTTGCTATGCATCACCATGATTTTGCGTGTGCGTAGGAATTTTTTTGAAATTACTACGTTCCCCATCAAGCATCCCAATAGAACTCCACGGACCTTTCGGTCACTCCAAGGTCGTTGGGACGTGATCAAGCCGATTTATAGCCATTGGGCTACTTTATTGGAACAAGTTCGCAATGCACCTCCAAGTGGAAACGTGGAATCCGACCATGTGAGTTCATTTTCACGTCCCAAGCTGTGCACATCATTTGTACCATATGAAGTGAATGCATCATTTGAATTTGTTTTAATTGTGTAGGAGAAATTTTCCCAACAAAAAGAAATGGAAGCTTCCGAAGGCAATTTTTTTAAACTAGAGCATTGTTGGGACTTTCTCAAAGAGTGTGACAAGTGGAAGTTGATTGACAAACAATCCCCACCGAAGAGAGGTTCACTTATGAATGGATGAAGATGAAGATGACGATGGCCCAAGAAACTTGAACAAGCCCGATGGTGACAAGAAGGCAAAGGAGAAGATCAAGAGGGAACACGTAGCATCGAGCTTGCAGGACAAGATAGATGCCATGGTGCAATCAAATGAGTTGATGCTAGCGAAGACGTTGGAGACAAAGAAGGAGTTGACCGAGAAGAAGGCACGAGAAAAGCAAGAGAAGTGACAATTGCTCAAGGACGAGGGGTTGCACAAGGCGGCCATTGAGGAGAGAAGAGCACGTGCCGCTGAGAACAAAGCCATGGCCAAGCTTCTTTCCGAAGAGAACAGGATTATCACATTGAACTGCAATGACATGGATGACATCACAAAAGAATGGCACGATATGGCAAGGACAGACATGTTGAAGAGGAGGATGCTTGCAGCGGCCGGTGCGTGTTACAATACCGGCGATTTTGAAGGAAATATGCCCTAGAGGCAATAATAAAGTTGTTATTTTATATTTCCTTATTCGTGATAAATATTTATTATTCATGCTAGAATTGTGTTAACCGGAAACTTGATACATGTGTGAATACATAGACAAAACACTGTGTCCCTAGTATGCCTCTACTTGACTAGCTCGTTGATAAAAGATGGTTAAGTTTCCTAGCCATAGACATGTGTTGTCATTTGATAGATGTGACCACATCATTAGGAGAATGATGTGATGGACAAGACCCATCTTAGCTTAGCATAATGATCGTTCAGTTTTATTGCTACTGCTTTCTTCATGTCAAATACATATTCCTCCGACTATGAGATTATGCAACTCCCGGATACCGGAGGAATGCCTTGTGTGCTATCAAACGTCACAACGTAACTGGGTGATTATAAACATGCTCTATAGGTATCTCCTAAGGTGTTTGTTGGGTTGGCATAGATCGAGATTAGGATTTGTCACTCTGAGTATCGGAGAGGTATCTCTGGGCCCTCTTGGTAATGCACATCATAAGAAGCCTTGCAAGCAATGTGACTAATGAGTTAGTTGCGGGATGATGCATTATGAAACAAGTAAAGAGACTTGCCAAGAACACACATCAACTATTCCTAGCCGTGTGCGGCACCCCCTTCCACAGTTTATGCCTCCGGTCATATTCTCGAAGTGCTTAGGCGAAGCCCTACGCAGATCACTTCACCATAACTGTCACCATGCCGTCATGATGATGGAACTCATCTACTTCCTCGACACTCTGCTGGATCAAGAGCTCGAGGGACGTCATCGCACTGAACGTGTGCAGAATGTCAGAGGTGCTGTATGCTCGCTACTTGATCGGTCGGAACGAGAAGAAGTTCGACTACATCAACCGCATTAGCAAACGCTTCTGCTATCGGTCTACGAGGGTACGTGGACACCCCCCCCCCACCTCGTTGCTATGCATATCCTATTTAGATCTTGCGTGAGTGTAGTATTTTTTTTGAAATTGCATGCTAGGTTTCCTATCAGATGTTTTCTCTTCGGGATTTGGAACCAATATCGCCGATGCATTCAGTGCGCCCGGCGATGCTTTTGGTGCGGGAGTTGGAACAAGTGCTGGCGATGGCATCGATGGAGGTGGTGCGGAGTGAAGATCATGACCACGGGTGAAAGCGACCAAGATGATGATGGACGTGGTCGTCGCTTTTGCATGAAGTCTTTTTACGTTCGTCGTACAAAACTATGCTTTTATTTGTGCGCGAACTATGTTTTATTGTTCGAATTTGAACTCAATTGTTGGAATCGCTGCCATATTCGCTTATCGGGGGGGTTGGTTTGCGGGTCGACGCGTGCTGCGGCCGAGCAGACCCCCGTGTAGCCGACCCGTAGAAGAGCATATTCTGCGAATATCCTTTTTTACGGGTTCGTTTTGCGGGGTCTGACTCTGCTGCCGCCTGCACCGGCCCGCAAAGCCGTTATTTCCGCGAACTGTATACGCGTTTTGCGGGTCGGCATTATACGGGGTCTGCTAGAGATGCTCAATCTGTTCTCTTGCTACCTAACCGGTATTATGAGGTACCTATGCTCTCTTGTACCAAGGATGGCATGGGAGAATATCACATGGAAACCGACGTTCAAACAAAACTTCATAAACACAACATTTGGAAGTATAAAAAAAATCTAAATACATACGGGTTATTAAAAGGCTGATATTTTATTGCCATGCTAAATTTCAAGTTGAAACACATTACGAGATGTGAACCTAGGTAAAAACAAATTCAGCAATGAATAGTGGTTATTCGGCAATATTCAATGTTATTTCGTTATTTTCATAGCTCACAACCCTTAATGTGTTTAAACTTGGAATTTCACACGGCAATAGGACATTATCCTCTTAACCTCCTGTGTTTTTTTATATTTTTTTTGAAACTTGAAAACATCTTTTTTGCGTAGTTTCATAGTTTTCACCGAATGTTAGTTTCGATATGATATGCTCCTAGGATGGCACCGCGCCAATGCGACGACCCCATAGGATAATATCAACATGAGAGGTTGTCTAGTTTGCAACACATATGAGTGCACTCTAATTGAGTTTTTGATGCCAACAAATTTATGTGTGACATGCTCAACTTCTTTTTGTTAATGAATTTCTATTTCATACAATATTTGTAAATCAAATTTCCAATTCCGCGACAATGCAAGGGATACCATCTAGTTTTCTATGGAATGCATAGCCTAGAAAGAAAACAATCAATGGTTTTTTGTACAAGTTTACGTTTATTGGGAATTGACACATTGACTTTGCCAAACAACATCAAGTTCATAAGAATGTTTTAGTCTTTTCTCTTTCCATTTCTCAGATGGAGTAACTTCTTTATTCTTTTCAGAAACTCTGTTTACAACATGACTTGCAGTCATTAAAGCCTCCTCGACCATTCTTGGGAAAGACCCAACATGCATAACATCACATTAATTAACCAAATCAATCAGTGTGCATTTCTTCCTTTCGGAAACCCCATTTGACCGGGAAGAACATAAGGGGATTTATGGCATGTAGGGGTGGGGCATGCAGCCCAAATTTTCTATTGGCTCTCAATTTTTAATCTTTTATATTTTTTGAACCAAAGTCCAAATTAAGTTTCATATTTTGTTTCTTGTGACCTGGTCTTTAAAATAAGATCCTTTTTAACACTCTTTGACGAGTTCTTAAAATTTCGTTAAGTTTCAACTGCTGAAACTTGGTAAGAGTGAATGACAAAAACTTAAAACTCAGTATGAGTGAACGCCGAAAAGTTAATTTTCAGAACCAGAAATTTAAGACTTGGTGTGCCCGCGTGCGAAATCCAGCGACTTTGTGGATCTCGAGGCAATTGGACGGCTGGCATGGTTGGGCAGGTCCGTGCCCCAATGAGTATCTGAGGCCTTCTCTCATGAATTATACCATGTTCTTCACAGACTAAATTGAAGTAATTGGAAATAGTCCCCACCATGACCCGATCCAAGTCTTTCGATCTTTCAATCAAGTTGATTTCTTACTTTGGGGTTGTAGATTTTAAAGTAGTGCAAAGCACCGTCACTTGTTTTTGATAGAAATACCATGCAATATCTAGTAGAGTCATCTATTGATGTCATGAAATATATTTTTCCATAAAGCAGTAGTCGCATCGCCTTCAAACCCGAGTCATTCCCTCTCGAAAAAAATTCCTTAGAGATGGTTGGTTTTTCTAAGTAGTGTTCGTCAGAAATTTTTCTAAACCTTCTAAAAAATTACCACAGTCTCTAGATGCCACATGAGGGCACCATGACAAGTTTCATCTTTTTCGGACTTCCGTTGCATATTTTGGAATTTAAAAACTAATAAACTTCATATTTGGGGTCGAGCCTTGGCACCCTATTGTTTGGAATTCCTTTAATTCAACTAATTTTTTCCCACTATTTCATGCATTTGCAATTTATTTCTTATGATATTCACTAAATCCCTAGAAAATGCACTAGAAAATAGAGAGTTGAAAAGAAATAAATTAAAAATGAAGATAAATAATATAGAAAACAAGTGGGCACAGAAGAAAAGGAAACAAATAATGTACAAAATATTTTTGAATCTAATCACTCAATTTTCTAATGGTAGTTTAAGTTTGGAAGGTATCAATGGCTCAATGATCACATTTATACCGACGATGTTGGCACCTGAGGGGCCTAGTGGTTTTAGGACCATTTCTCTGAATAATACCTGTATAAAATTCCTAAAACAATTGTTGGCTAAGAGGTTACATAGAGTGATCCTTTAGTGCATTCACAAGAACCAATATGGTTTTCTTAGGGCATCTCCAGCCGTTTGAGCCCCCTGATACGTCTCCAACGTATTTATAATTTTTGATTGCTCCATGCTACTTTATCTACTGTTTTGGACTATATTGGGCTTTATTTTACACTTTTAAATTATTTTTGGGACTAACCTATTAACCGGAGGCCCAACCCAGAATTGTTGTTTTTTGCCTTTTTCAGTATTTCGAAGAAACAGAATATCAAACGGAGTCCAAACAGAATGAAAACTTCGGGAACGTGATTTTCTCATCAGATAAGATCCAGGAGACTTGGACCCTCCGTCAAGAAAGCCACGAGGCGGTCACGAGGGTGGAGGGCGCCCCCCCCCCTCCTGGGCGCGCCCCCTACCTCGTGGGCCCCTCGAAGCTCCACCGACGTACTCCTTCCTCCTATATATACCTACGTATCCCCAAACGATCAGACAAGGAGCCAAAAACCTAATTCCACCGCCGCAACCTTTTGTATCCACGAGATCCCATCTTGGGGCTTGTTCCGGAGCTCCGCCGGAGGGGGCATCCACCATGGAGGGCTTCTACATAAACACCATAGCCCCTCCGATGAAGTGTGAGTAGTTTACTTCAGACCTTCGGGTCCATTGCTAGTAGCTAGATGGCTTCTTCTCTCTTTTTGGATCTCAATACAAAGTTCTCCCCCTCTCTCATGGAGATCTATTCGATGTAATCTTCTTTTTGTGGTGTGTTTGTAGAGACCGATGAATTGTGGGTTTATGATCCAGTATTATCTATGGAAAATATTTGATTCTCCTCTGAATTATTTTATGTATGATTGAGTTATCTTTGCAAGTCTCTTCGAATTATCCTTTTTGGTTTGACCAACTAGATTTGGGTTCAATCTTGCGGTGTCCTTACCTAGTGACAGAAAGGGTTGCAAGGCACGTATTGTATTGTTGCCATCGAGGATAACAAGATGGGGTTTTTATCATATTGCATGAATTTATCCCTCTACATCATGTCATCTTGCTCAAAGCGTTACTCTATTTTTACTTAATACTCTAGATGCATGATGGATAGCGGTCAATGAGTGGAGTAATAGTAGTAGATGCAGAATCGTTTCGATCTATTTGTTTTGGACGTGATGCCTATATACATGATCATTGCCTAGATATACTCATAACTATGCTCAATTCTGTCAATTGCTCAACAGTAATTTGTTCACCCACCGTAGAATACTTATGCTCTTGAGGGAAGCCACTAGTGAAACCTATGGCCCCCGGGTCTATTCTCATTATATCAATCACTATCGCTTTATTTACTTGCTTTGTTTTTACTTTGCCTTTTACCTTTTACTTTGCATCTATCTATCAAAAATACCAAAAATATTATTTATCATCTTTATCAGATCTCACTTTCGTAAGTGACCGAGAAGGAATTTACTTGCGTTGGTTGCGAGTTGCTATCGTTTTGTGTAGGTACGAGGGACTTGTGCGTGGTCTCCTACTAGATTGATACCTTGGTTCTCAAAAACTGAGGGAAATACTTACGCTACTTTGCTGCATCATCCTCTCCTCTCCGGGGAAAACCAACGCAGTGCTCAAGAGGTAGCAAGAAGAATTTCTGGTGCCGTTGCCGGGGAGGCTCACGCAAGCAAGTCAACCATACCAAGTACCCATCGCAATCCCTATCTCTCGCATTACATTATTTGCCATTTGCCTCTCCTTGTCCTCTCCCCCACTTCACCCTTGCCGTTTTATGTTCCCTCTCTTTCCCAATCTCCTCCTCTCTTTTCCGTTTGCCTTTTTCTCATTGCCTTTCTGTTTGCTTGTGTGTTGGATTACTTGTTGCCATGGCACAAGATAATACCAATTTGTGTGATTTCTCGAATACCAATAATAATGATTTCCTTAGTACTCCGATTGCTCCTCTTAATAATGATGAGTCTTGTGAAATCAATACCGCTTTGCTGAATCTTGTTATGAAAGATCAATTTGCCGGCCTTCCTAGTGAAGATGCCGCTACTCATCTAAACAATTTTGTTGATTTATGTGATATGCAAAAGAAGAAAGATACGGATAACAATATTGTCAAATTGAAGTTATTTCCGTTTTCACTTAGAGATCATGCTAAAGTTTGGTTTTCGTCTTTGCCTAAAAATAGTATTGATTCTTGGAACAAGTGCAAAGATGCTTTTATCTCTAAGTATTTTCCTCCCGCTAAGATTATCACTCTTAGGAACGACATCATGAATTTTAAACAACTTGATGATGAGCATGTTGCCCAATCTTGGGAAAGAATGAAATTAATGCTTCACAATTGCCCTACTCATGGTTTGAATTTATGGATGATCATACAAAAATTTTATGCCGGATTGAATTTTGCTTCTAGAAATCTTTTAGATTCGGCCCGGGAGGCACGTTTATGGAAATTACGTTAGGGGATGCTACCAAATTGCTTGATAATATTATGGCTAATTATTCTCAATGGCACACCAAAAGATCTTCTAGTAAAAAAGTGCATGCTATAGAAGAAATCAATGTTTTGAGTGAAAAGATGGATGAACTTATGAAGATGTTTGCTCCTAAAAATACTCCTCTTGATCCATATGATATGCCTTTGTCTACATTGCTTGAGAATAATAATGAATCTATGGATGTGAATTTTGTTGGTAGGGATAGTTTTGGAAACAATGCTTATAGAGGGAATTTTAATCCTAGGCCTTATCCTAGTAATCCTTCTAATAATTATGGAGATTCCTACAACAACTCTTATGGAAATTTTAATAAGATGCCCTCTGAATTTGAGAGTAGTGTTAAAGAGTTTATGAATTCACAAAAGAATTTTAATGCTTTGCTTGAAGAGAAATTGCCTAAAGTTGATGATTTGGCTAGGAACGTTGATAGAATTTCTCTTGAAATTGATTCTTTAAAGCTTAGATCTATTACCCCTAAGCATGATATCAATGAGTCTCTCAAAGCCATGAGAATTTCCATTGATGAGTGCAAGGAAAGAACCGCTAGGATGCGTGCTTCCAAAGATGCCTTTATTAAAGCATGTTCTTCTAATTCCTATGAAAATCAAGATGAAGATCTAAAAGTTATTGATGTGTCCCCCATTAAATCTTGAGAAAAGTATACTTTTCGTCCCTTAATTTTTGGCGGAGTCTAAATTTGGTCCCTCAACTTCAAAACCGGACAACTTGCACCCTTAACTTCTGAAACCGGACAAGATTCATCCCTGGTCACGGTTTTGACCGGTTTTGGTGCTGTCCCATCCCGGTTTTGACCGTTCCGACTCAAATTTGCCTACCTTTTCCAAGTCCACGTAATGTTTTCAAATTCGGTCACTTTTTTGAATACGTGAACCATTTTAAAATTTGTGTAATTTTTTTTAAAATCTACGTACTTTTTTCAAGTTCATGTACTTTTTCAAATATACGTATTTTTTTAAAGTTCATTTAATTTTTTAAAAAATTGATGTACCTTTTCATATTCGAGTACATTTTTTTGAAAGAGTTCATGAATTTGAAAATTTTATGCAAACTTGAAAAAACTACATGGATATGGACTTCTTCTACGCTAAAATATGTGGATTTCAAAAATAATTTCAAAAATATGTGGACCAAAAACTTGAAACAAGTACGTGAATTTCAAACAAAGTTCGTGGATTATAAAAGGAACACGGATTTAAAAAAAATGCGGACTTTGAAAAGCATGTGGATTTGAAATAAGTATGTGAATTTCAAAAACAGGTCATGGCTTTTGGAAAATATTTGGATTTGATAAAATTACACAAACTTGGGAAAATACGGGGATTTGGAAAAGGTACGTAAATGTTAAAAAATCACGGATTTGAAAAAAGTACGCCAATTTCAGAATAGTTTGCTGATTTGGAGAAAGTATGTTTATTTTGAAAAAAAATACGCGACCATGAAAAAACTACGATGAGTTGAAAAGTGTATGTGAATTTCAAAAAGTTCACGGATATAAAAAAATACAGGAATATGAGTGAGCACCGGTCAAAACCAGGATGACTCAACACCAAAACCAGTTAAAACCGAGTCCAGGGACGAACCTTGTCCGGTTTCGGTAGTTGAGGGTGCAAGTTGTCCGGTTTTGAAATTGAGGGACTAAATCTAGACTTCCCTAAGAGTTGAGGGATGAAAAGTATACTTTTCTCTTAAATCTTTGTTTTGCAATATGAATCTTGATGAAACTGAATATGATCTTCCTTTACCTAGAAGGCGTTCTAAGAATTCGGAGTTTCTAGATCTTGATGATGAATTTGATGAAAGTGGGATTGAATACATAAAAACCGTGATGTTGCTAAACCCACTATTTTGGATATCAAGGAATTTAATTATGAAAATTGCTCTTTGATTGGTTGTATTTCCTTGTTGCAATCCGTGCTAGATTCTCCTCATGCTTATAGTTAAAATAAGGCCTTTACCGAACATATTGTTGATGCCTTGATGCAATCTTATGAAGAAAAACTTGAGCTGAAAGTTTCTATCCCTAGAAAACTCTATGATGAGTGGGAACCTACTATTAAAATTAAAATTAAAGATTATGAGTTTCATGCTTTGTGTGATTTGGGTGCTAGTGTCTCTACTATTCCCAAAGCTTTATGTGATTTGCTAGATTTCTGTGATTTTGATGATTGCTCTCTAAACTTGCATCTTGCGGATTCCACTATTAAAAAACCTATGGGAAGAATTAATGATGTTCTTATTGTTGCAAATAGGAATTATGTGCCCGTAGATTTTATCGTTCTTGATATAGATTGCAATCGTTCATGTCCTATTATTCTTGGTAGACCTTTCCTTAGAACGATTGGTGTAATTATTGATATGAAGGAAGGGAATATTAGATTCCAGTTTCCCTTAAAGAAGGGTATGGAACACTTCCCTAGAAAGAAAATAAAATTACCATATGAATATATCATGAGAGCCACTTATGGATTGCCTACCAAAGATGGCAATACCTAGATCTATCCTTGCTTTTATGCCTAGCTAGGGGCGTTAAACGATAGCGCTTGTTGGGAGGCAACCCAATTTTATTTTGTGTTTTTTGTTCTTGCTTCTGTTTATGAATAAATAATCCATCTAGCCTCTGTTTGGATGTGGTTTTATCTTTTAATTAGTGTTTGTGCCAAGTAGAACCTATAGGATAACCTACGTTGATAGTTGATTTGATTCTGCTGAAAAATAGAAATTTTGCGTGCACGAATTTAGTTATAATAAATCACAGAAACATGCTTTTGCGTTGATTCTTTTTGATTCTGTTCAATAAATACATTGTACAGGACTTTCTATTTTGGTAGAATTTTTAGAGTTCCAGAAGTGTGTGTTAGTTACAGATTGCTACAGAATGTTCTGTTTTTGACAGATTCTGTTTTACGTGTGTTGTTTGCTTATTTTGATGAATCTATGGCTAGTAAAATAGTTTATAATCCATAGAGAAGTTGGAATACAGTAGGTTTAACACCAATATAAATAAATAATGAGTTCATTACAGTACCTTTAAGTATTCTTTTGTTTTCTTTCTCTAATGGAGCTCACGAGATTTCTGTTGAGTTTTGTGTCGTGAAGTTTTCAAGTTTTGGGTGAATTCTTTTGATGGATTATGGAACAAGGAGTGGCAAGAGCCTAAGCTTGGGGATGCCCATGGCACCCCCAAGATAATCCAAGGAAACCAAAAAGTCAAAGCTTGGGGATGCCCCGGAAGGCATCCCCTCTTTCGTCCACTTCCATCGGTAATTTACTTGGAGCTATATTTTTATTCACCACATGATATGTGTTTTGCTTGGAGCGTCTTGTATTATTTGTGTCTTTGCTTGTTAGTTTACCACAATCATCCTTTCTGTACACACCTTTTGAGAGAGCCATATATGAATTGGAATTTGTTAGAATACTCTATGTGCTTCACTTATACCTTTTGAGCTTGATAGTTTTGCTCATAGTGCTTCACTTATATCTTTTGAGCGTGATAATTTTTGCTCTAGTGCTTCACTTATATCTTTTAGAGCACGGTGGTGGATTTGTTTTAAAGAAACAATTGATATCTCTTGCTTCACTTAGATTATTTTGAGAGTCGTTAATAGCATGGTAATTTGCTTAGTGTTAATATACTTGGTGTTCAAGATATGTGAACCTTTCTTTTGAGTGCATTGAATAGTAAGATAAGTTTGATGCTTGATAATTGTTTTGAGATATGGAGGTGATAATATCAAAGTCATGCTAGTTGGGTAATTATGAATTCAAAGAATGCTTGAGTTGAAGTTTGCAAGTCCCGTAGCATGCACGTATGGTTAAAGTTGTGTAACAAATTTGAAACATGAAGTGTACCTGGCTTGTGCATCCTTATGAGTGGCGGTCGGGGACGAGCGATGGTCTTTTCCCACCAATCTATCCCCCTAGGAGCATGCGCGTAGTACTTGGAATTTTGATGGCTTCTAAATTTTTGCAATAAGTATATGAGTTCTTTTGACTAATGTTGAGTCCATGGATTATACGCACTCTCACCTTTCCGCCTTTGCTAGCCTCTTCGGTACCGTGCATTGCCCTTTCTCACCTTGAGAGTTGGTGCAAACTTCGCCGGTGCATCCAAACCCCGTGATACGATACGCTATATCACACATAAACCTCCTTCTATCTTCCTCAAAACAGCCACCATACCTACCTATCATGGCATTTCCATAGCCATTCCGAGATATATTGCCATGCAACTTCCACCATCATCATCATGACATACATTACTTTTGTCATATTGCCATTGCATGATCATGTAGTTGACATAGTATTTGTGGCAAAGCCACCATGCATTATTTTCCATACATGTCACTCTTGATTCATTGCACCATCCCGATACACCGCCGGAGGCATTCATATAGAGTCATATCTTGTTCTAAGTTTCGAGTTGTAATCCTTATGTTGTAATCAATAGAAGTGTGATGATCATTATTAGAGCATTGCCCAAATAAGAAAGAAGAGAAAGGCCAAAAAAAGGAAAGGCCCAAAAAAAAGGGCAATGCTACTATCTCTTTCTCCACACTTGTGCTTCAAAGTAGCACCTTGTTCTTCATGTAGTGAGTCTCATATATTGTGCTTCAAAGTAGCACCTTGTTCCTCATGTAGTGAGTCTCATAAGTTGTCTTTTCATACTAGTGGGAATTTTTCATTATAGAACTTGGCTTGTATATTCCTACGATTGGCTTCCTCAAATGCCCTAGGTCTTCATGAGCAAGCAAGTTGGATGCACACCCACTAGTTTTCTTTTGTTGAGCATTCATAGCTCTAGTGCATCCGTTGCATGGCAATCCCTACTCCTCGTGTTGACATCAATTGATGGGCATCTCCATAGCCCGTTGATTAGCCTCATTAACGTGAGACTTTCTCCTTTTTTTGTCTTCTCCACACAGTCCCCATCATCATATTCTATTCCACCCATAGTGCTATATCCATGGCTCACGCTCATGTATTGCGTGAAGGTTGAAAAAGTTTGAGATTATTTAAGTATGAAACAATTGCTTGGCTTGTCATCGGGGGTATAGAAGTTGGGAACATCTTTGTGTGACGAAAATGAAGCATAGCCTAACTATATGATTTTGTAGGGATGAACTTTCTTTTGCCATGTTATTTTGAGAAGACATGATTGCATTGATTAGTATGCTTGAAGTATTATTATTTTTGTGTCAATATGAACTTTTGTCTTGAATCTTTCGGATCTGAATATTCATATCACAATTAAGAAGATTTACATTGAAATTATGCCAAAGTATCACTCTGCATCAAAAATTCTTTTTTTATCATTTACCTACTCGAGGACGAGCAGGAATTAAGCTTGGGGATGCCTGATACATCTCCAACGTATCTATAATTTTTGATTGCTCCATGCTACTTTATCTACTGTTTTGGACTATATTGGGCTTTATTTTCCACTTTTATATTATTTTTGGGACTAACCTATTAACCGGAGGCCCAGCCCAGAATTGTTGTTTTTTTGCCTTTTTCAGTATTTTGAAGAAACAGAATATCAAACGGAGTCCAAATGGAATGAAAAACCTTCGAGAACGTGATTTTCTCATCAGATAAGATCCAGGAGACTTGGACCCTCCATCAAGAAAGACACGAGGCGGTCACGAGGGTGGAGGGCGCCCCCTGGGCGCGACCCCTACCTCGTGGGCCCCTCGAAGCTCCACCGACGTACTCCTTCCTCCTATATATACCCACGTATCCCCAAACGATCAGAAAAGGAGCCAAAAACCTAATTCCACCGCCGCAACCTTCTGTATCCACGAGATCCCATCTTGGGGCCTGTTTCAGAGCTCCGCCGGAGGGGGCATCCACCACGGAGGGCTTCTACATCAACACCATAGCCCCTCCGATGAAGTGTGAGTAGTTTACTTCAGACCTTCGGGTCCATAGCTAGTAGCTAGATGGCTTCTTCTCTATTTTTGGATCTCAATACAAAGTTCTCCCCCTCTCTCATGGAGATCTATTCGATGTAATCTTCTTTTTGCGGTGTGTTTGTTGAGATCGATGAATTGTGGGTTTATGATCCAGTATTATCTATGGAAAATATTTGATTCTTCTCTGAATTCTTTTATGTATGATTGAGTTATCTTTGCAAGTCTCTTCGAATTATCCTTTTTGGTTTGGCCAACTAGATTGGTAGTTCTTGCAATGGGAGAAGTGCTTAGCTTTGGGTTCAATCTTGCGGTGTCCTTACCCAGTGACAGAAAGGGTTGCAAGGCACGTATTGTATTGTTGCCATCGAGGATAATAAGATGGGGTTTTTATCATATTGCATGAATTTATCCCACTACATCATGTCATCTTGCTTAAAGTGTTACTCTATTTTTTAATACTCTAGATGCATACTGGATAGCGGTCGATGAGTGGAGTAATAGTAGTAGATGCAGAATCGTTTCGATCTACTTGTTTTGGACGTGATGCCTATATACATGATCATTGCCTAGATATACTCATAACTATGCTCAATTCTGTCAATTGCTCAACAGTAATTTGTTCACCCACCGTAGAATACTTATGCTCTTGAGAGAAACCACTAGTGAAACCTATGGCCCCCGGGTCTATTCTCATCATATCAATCTCTATCGCTTTATTTACTTGCTTTGTTTTTACTTTGCCTTTTACCTTTTACTTTGCATCTATCTATCAAAAATACCAAAAATATTATTTATCATCTCTATCAGATCTCACTTTCGTAAGTGATCGAGAAGGGATTGACAACCCCTAATCGCGTTGGTTGCGAGTTGCTATCGTTTTTTGTAGGTACGAGGGACTTGTGCGTGGTCTCCTACTGGATTGATACCTTGGTTCTCAAAAACTGAGGGAAATACTTACGCTACTTTGTTGCATCATCCTCTCCTCTTCCGGGAAAACCAACGCAGTGCTCAAGAGGTAGCACCCCCCAAGACAATCGTCGGACCAAAAATAGCACATCCTGGGGGGCAAAACTCTTCCGCTGGCGCCCCCAAGAATCCGTATCCCCAGCCGTTGGTGTCCTCAGAAGAATTGCGGGGCAAAAAGTGATTAGGTGGCAAGGAAAAAAACGCGTGGGGGAGTAGGATTGGCCGTTACTTCCGCCTGCGCTCCTAACAGCCCCCCAGCGCGCTGGGTTTGGCCTGGGTTCGCCGGCGGAATTTTGAGGTCGTGGGAGGGCTTGGGGGCATAGCTGGGCCATTTGTTTGCCCTTTTTGCATCGCTGGCAGAGAAAAAAGGCTCCTGGGGGGCACTCGGGGGGGGGGGGGGGGGGCTAGAGATGCTCTTAGGTGCAGGGCCATACAGGGCTTTCTTGCATGGGTCTTTGAGTACATTCATCAGTGCAAGCAATCACACGGACCCCTCCTAATTCTGAAGCTTGACTTTGCCAAACTTTTGACAGTATTGAACATGATGCCATCCTTCAGATTTTGTAGCATAAGGGTTTTGATGAGCACTTGATTGCTTGGGTCAAGGTGATTTTGTGCTCCATCTCATCTTTTATGTTACTTAATGAAGTGGTGGGCAAATAGTTCAAATGCAAGCGTGGTGTGCGCCAAGGGGATCATGTTTCTCCATTGCTTTTTGTCTTAGTTGCGGATCTTCTTAAGTCAGTTCTTAACAACATGTTGTAGGATGGACTGTCATCTCTAGCGATTCCTTCTCATGATCGGGATTTCCCAAATCATTCAATATGTTGATGACACCATTCGTATTGTGCCTGTTGTTGACTATCAGCTGGTGGGTCTAAAGGAGATGCTGCATATTTTTCTCTGCTTCAGCTGGCGAAAAATTGAAATTTAATGAATCATCCATGGTCCCGATAATTCTGGTTGTTACACCTCCAAGAGTTATTATACCTGAATGCATTCCCATCAGCCAGTGATTATGACATGCAAATGGCTATGGAGGAGTAGGTGAACTATAGATATCAAGGTTTTTGCTTGGCTGCTTTTTTTTACAGGTTAAGCACAAAGGATCTTTTGGTTAGAAGGCATTGGAGATCAAGCCAAGATGACAACATATGTGTTATGTGCTCTGCTCAAGTTGATGAGGACATGTTGCACCTCTTCTTATCCTGCAATTTCATCCCCCGAGTTTAGAATTATTTGCAGATTGATTGGTAAAGTGTGAGTGACATCGGGCAGTACATTCTTTAGGTAAGCTTGGGTTTTGGGCATCCTTTTTTCTTTGAAGTCATGCTCACGGCAGCTTGGTGCATCTGGATTGTCAGAAATGATAACACTTTCAGAGGAGAGCATGCTTCTTTTGGTTCATGGAGACGTAAGTTTTTCATGATACCACCCTTCTTTGTTAGAGTGAAGGATAGCATTTGGCCCAAGCTATTGGCTTGGATTAACAACCTTCCTTAGACCCTCATAGGTGAGTAGGTAGGTCCCTGTATATACTCTGTTTTCCCTAACCTCCATGTACATCTGTTGTAAATAACCTTTTGGTTTTATTTGGTTTTGGAATAAAGGACTGTGGGGCTATTGCTCCACTGTAAATAGTCCAAAAATGTACAAAAGAAAAGAAACAAGAGAAATGAGAAGAAAAAGAAAGTGAGTGTGTGCCGAGTGAAAAAAAAAATGGTACTCGGGAAAGAATTGTTTGCGAGTGCTGGAAAAAAAAATCTTGGGAAAGAATTGTTTGCCGAGAGTAAAAAAAGTACTTGGCAGGGGTCATGTTTGCCAAGTACGCACTTGGAAAACAACCTGCCACTAGACAAAGTTCCAGATTTCAGTATATGAATCTGAATTCTGCAGTTTCTTTCTCTTTTTACAGGGGAATTCCGTAGTTTTAAGCATGTCTGAAAACAAAAATATACACGGACATATTCAGTAAATCAAGAATCAATACTCTTAAGGAGATGCCCTCGCGGTTGCGAGTGCCATCATGATATTTTTCAAATAATTTTACTCCCATGTACAATCTGACGAAGAGAAGTTTCCCACTGTCCATGCTTCCATTTTTCTCATTGTTATCTTTCGTGGTTTACAACACAGACAACATGGAGTTATTATTTTTCTCATTGTTATCTTTCGTGGTTTACAACACAGACAACATGGAGTTATCATCAGCCTTGTTCGCCAGATAGCACTCTCCATTGGGTACTCACCGGGTATTCATCCAACCATACTTGTCCACAGACGGGTTGGCTGTGCTCTCCATTGGGTACTCGTTGGTGCAGCCGGCCCACGCACCCTTGTGTGCTATATCGCGCTTCACATGGAGTGAGGACATCCTGTACCTATGGACATATGAACCAGCTTTTTAAAAAATGCATTTTTAACGTGTTTTAAAGTGTCAAAAATATTGAAACAAAACAACACGCATACATCTTCACAACATGTATGCACGGAACTAAGTTTTGTGAAAAAAGATGTTTTCAATTTTACCTCCGCGAAAAAGACAAATTTAGTGATTTTACATAGCATTCCATGACACATTTTTTTCTTTTTTGCACTGACCAAAGAAAAGTTATTTTTCCGCGAAACTTTTTGTACACACATAGAATGTGAAGTTGTATGCGTGAAATTGTTTTTAGAATTTTTTTGGATTTAAAATTGATTTCTTTTTGAAGTGGGTTCATATGCCCACGTGTTCATAATGTACTTTCCACTTCACATGCCACATGCAAGGGAGCAACTATCAAACGTGTCTCGATCCGGGGGCTCCCGTGGAGGTTATTTCAATACCCTGAGAACTTGCTAAGTGGTGTGTCCAGTCACCGCCAAGTGACACACGCTGGACGCACCCTCAGGATTTCGGCTTTAACTTTATTTTGCATGTGTTATTTGGGTTTTTCTTTTGTTATAGTTTCTTTTAACTTTTCTGTTTTTTAAGTTTTTCCTAGATTTTGATGAGAAAATAATCATTTTTGTGTGTTTTATTTGGGAAGCCGTGCTTTTCCGGGAGTTGTGCTTCGCAAAAAGGAAAAAAAAAGCATAGCCGTGAGAAGCACAACCTTACTTCCGCGCGAAGCGCATCATGTGCTTCCATGAAAGCACAATTTTGCTTTCCGAAAAAAGAAAGCACAGTTGTGTTTTCACAAGAAGAACATGATGTGCTTCTACGAAAAAAAAGGAAGAAGGACAGTTGTGCTTTCAAGAGAAGCATAGCTTTGCTTATGCGAGAAAGCGCACCATATGTTTCTCCCAAAAAAGCATAGCGTGTGCTTCGCAAAAACAAATTGAAAAACATAAGTGTGCTTTTGTCTCAGGTTTTTGGTGTTTGCTATTTTTTCGTTTGCCAGCTTTATAGTTTTCGTTATTCTTTTTCTTTTTCTTTTGTTGGGTTTTTCAGGTTTTCTATTTTCGGGGGACTTGCCTGGTTTTTTTGTATTCTTTTTTTGTGTGAAAAAGTAAGTGGTCAAAACCTATTTACATGGGATTTACTTTCGAAGACTCGATGCGAGAAATCCAATGGTGAAAATGGTTCAGGATTTGGGCACACAGTTTAAGAGATAAACTGTTTTGAAATAACTAATCTACAAAAAAAACTCCCATAATGTAACCAAGAAGGTGGGGAATGAGCTTTGCAAGCTGTAACCGTTAAGTAGTGATTTTGCACAAACAAGCAACTGTTGGACTTGAATCCCGACCCGGAACGTCACCATGAGCAAACGTGAGAATACATCGTTAATTGGGTTGTACATTCAAAACCTCTTGTTCCTCTTCAATACCTATTGTTGTAATGTCCCCTTAATAATCTGGGTGATTCATGATAGTGCCCCTGCAGCATGTGATATGAAAAACATGGACTACACTACGGGCAACGTGAATAATATTCTGTGGATGCAAGGTCTCATACGTACAGCTACCATGGCTCTTGTACTATTGCATAACTCTTTGTTCCAGATGCCCCATGAGCCTATGACATTAGAGCATCTTCAATAGCCAATAGGTGATGTAAAATAAGGCATAAAAAATGGCTTGATGTAAAATATACATCACCAAAATCGGTGTTTTTTGGGCACGTGAAACGTCCAACTCCAATAGCTGTCTTAAAATTCTAAATATACTAAACCTAGCTAGGTTTGATTTACCTCGTTTTTTGACTTTGTCTTATCAGTGAAAACTTGACCAACCAAGCCGTGACACGTGATTTACTGGGGGATCTGAGAGAGTACATCTTCGGGTGGATTTAGCAGTTCCTCCGTAAGAATCGTGCGCCAGTTTGCTATTGGTGTGCATACCTGTTCGACCGGCCTGTTCCCATTGGCTGCATGCGGGGGCTCAACTGATTCGGCGATTTGACTATGAGCTCTTCCGCAGCGTCTTTTTTCTCTCCTTCTTTTATTTTGTTTCCTCATGCATGCATGTGCCTTCGTGTCGCGCGACCCTTCCGGCAGGTTCGTTAATTTTCCTTGCGTATTGTGTCGTTCTATTGAGAGGATGACACGTATGCGTCTGTTTACAATTTGGCTACGTTGCGGTTGCCGCTTCTGTCGCGAGTTCTAGTCGCGTACGTCTGGATCGTTCGGCGCCTGTATAAAAAGGCTTTGCCCCATAGATGTTTATCCCTTTGATGCACCCTTCTTGATTGCGCCGTAGTCGTTTTTTATTAGGGTGATCTCTCACAAAAATATCAAGTAGTTAGTGTTCTCCCAAGTGTAGCACTCTCACGGCACCTAACTTTTCGGGGTGCGCCATGTCCACATGGGTACGAACAATTAGGGATGTGTGAGGCGGGTGAGGTCAGACCTCGCAGCGTGATCACTTGGTTGTATTGACGTTCTAGCTTGATCGTCCTGAGCTTGGAACACAAGCATCGAAAGATGAACAAGAGTCACATAGAGATGTGATCGGCAAGTTTGCCCACCAATTGAAATTCTCGTCATCAGTGATGTCCACATCAATGGCGTTGAATTGAAATGTGGATCTTGAATCACTCACAATCAATTATGAGAGATATTGATTTGAGTGGGAGCGCACTCTAGAATTAACTTGTTTAATTCTCAGTGCAATTAATTTTGAACACTGTCAAGTGTGATTTGCAAATAGTTGTAGAATAATGGCTCGTGTTTCCACCTTCCCTGTTAAAATTGAATAGCAGTTAAATATCTGGTTAAAACTTTATTATTGGTAACGTACTGTGAGGATTGTCCTCAAAAGTGCCGAGAAGGACTTTGTCCTATCGCATGCTTTTCGTATACTCCCGCTAAAAGCAATGGATGATGAGACTCTCGTCCTTCGATCCAAAAGCTAGAATCCTGTTACGGTCAAGTGGAATATGTTTGCTTCCATGAAACCCAAACTTCGAAAGTTGGGATAGTTATATGATATTCATGGAACTGAAAATTATTTTCTGATACAAACAAAGTAATGTTTGTTTGCAAGTATTAGTAAAAGTGTTTACTATGCATTTGACTGTTGGGAAAGGGATCCGGAAGAACGCCTGTCATATAATGAAAGGTGAATAAAACAACAACTTAAAGAGAAAGGAAGTGTCCAAATGGGTGTTAGTATGACTCACACGCCTAGGAAGTCCGGGGCTAACGCCACTCTTAAGTTGATTGCTTCTTTTGCGAGTAGGAGAAATACTAAAAGTTAAATTGTTAGAAGTATAAAGGAAGAAAGAAAGATGACTAGAATATCCAGCTCATGTATGAATGTCATACAAGTTTTTGATGTATAAGTAGGCTGGTCAGAGATATAGTTCTTGGGAATTATGGTTAAACATGTTAATCACTAATTCTTGGGTATTGTGAGTTAATCACAAAAGATACCCGCTTGATTGCATTCTGTTGCGAATCAATGTAAGAGCTGCTATGGCCTAAAAAGACTAGCCAGAAATGAGGTTAAGGTATACACAGGGAACATAGTAAATGCTACTATACCTTCCATCGGTGTATTGTCGTCTATATTTATTTTCATAATTCATTTAGAGTTTTACAAACTCTAGCCCATTGCATCAGATATCTTGCAAGAAGGTTGTTCATAAGAGAACTTTTTATGTTCGATGTTATGAATAACACAAGGGCCATACTTTCATTATGAATGAGGTGTATGTTATGAATATTGATAATAATAAAATAACTCTGGGTTTACTTTCATAATTCATTTTAGAGTTTCATACACTCTAGCCCATTGCACAATGTTTGTTGCAAAAGAATTGTTCATAAAACCAACAATTATTGTTAAGTATTATGAATAACATGAAGGGCCATGCTTCCATCCAAGATGGGATGTATGTTATGAATATTGATGGAAATATGATACATCCATAACACTGATGCTAAATGTCGCAAGACTAAAAGAATACCACACAAGTGTGGCACTACATTTGGTCACATTGGAGAAACCCGCATGGAAAATTCCATTATGATGGACTTTGAAGTCGTTTGATTTTTGAATCATCTGACACTTGCAACTTTCCTTCGAAAAGTGAAGTGACTAAAATACCGTTCACAGGCCATAAGGAACGAACAACAAACTTATTGGTGATCATACATTTGATGTGTGTAGTACGCTAAGTGTTGTTAGTAGTGGATTTATCTATCTTCAGAAATGACTCAAGTAGATATATGGATATTTACTTGATGAGACGTAAGTCTGGATCTTTTGAAATCATTCGAAAGGTTTTCAAAAATGAAGTAGAAGTTACTGTAACAAGAAAATTACGTTTCTACAATTTGATTGCAGAAAGGAATATTTGAGTTACAAGTTTAGCGAATGTCTGATGAGTAGTGAAAGGGGTTTCATACACTTGCACCTCCCGGAACACCACTGCAAGTGAAAAATCCGTGGAGATGTAATCGAACCATTTATGACATGGTAAGATCAAAGATAACATAAATAAATTTTCCATTGTCACATTTAAAGAGTAATGCTTTAGAGACTGCGGCTTTTACACTGAAAAGAGCTACATCGGGTCTGTTGAAATGAAGCCATGGAATGGTACGCCCAACCATGTTATATCTTTTATTAACATTTGGAATATGGGGCTTGTGTAAAAGGTTACAACCCTATTCCAAATCAGACAAGTGCTACTTTGTCGGTTATACCAAAATGTTGGGTATTCCTCCCTCACTATACCGAGGCAAATAGTTTTGCCGCAAAACGGTGTGCTTTTAAAGAGAATGGTTCTTTCAAAAAGGTGAGTGGGAGAATAGTGCAACTCGACGAGATAAACAGTATCTCCATCATCAGATCAAAGGAAAGAGACCTTGGAAGTAATTCTAGAGTTTCCTACTACGACTGATACGGAAGTCTCTACAATAAAATGTATGGACTTCGGTCAAACTTGCAGCTGAACCACGTAGGCAAGGCTCGTGCAAACCTCTTAGGTGCGCGGACGAGATATTGTTGTTGAACAACAGTATACCTATGATACACAAGGAAGCGTTGATGGGCCCTGACTCCAGAATTGGCTAAATGCCAATACAAACCGAGTTAGTTTCCATATAAGTGATTCAAGATTAAAACCTTGATACACCTTTCGGAAGACTTATAGTCTAATGAATATTTATGGAACTTAAAACTGATACGGATAAAAATGTTTATCCATAAAGCTCGACTTGTTGCAATAACAAGTTCAAGGAGTTGACTACAATGAGGTTGTTTCATCGTAGCAATGCTTAAACTCGGTTCGGGTTGAACTAGCAATTAATTCATATTTCAATCTTGAGATATGAAACATGGATGACAAAAGGATTTCCATCTGATGGAAATGAAACCTAGGACTTGTATGTGATACAGTTCAAAGTAATTTGTCGATCCAGAGGATGCTAGTAAGGATGCAAACTTTAGAGTTCCAGCGATGGACACAATAGAGCAAAATGGAGTTGGAATCTTCGTGTTTTGATGAAATTCTCAAAAGGGGTTTTGACTTCATCAATGGGTAACGAAGATGCTTGTAATTCAAGAAAGTAAGTGGGAGCGCAATAATATTTCTAAAAACCTTGTGTGCTTGACACATTGGTAATTGGAAATACTCCCAAGATGTTGCGAGTATGGATACTAAAGTGATCAAAGTACTGATCATGGGACAACAGTGAAAGATGTCATTGAGTACTAGAGTAAGTACTGATGATATGTTTTCTCGCAAGCGGAGATCATGAAGAGTTTGTTGTAAAATGTTACATCGATACGATCTTCATCTTTTCTCCATGCGATTTTCGATTTAAGTTAAGGGTTTTGTGTAATACACAATATGGTGGCACAGTAGTTGGAAATTGTTCCCAACAGGATACTGTGGCGAATTCTATAACAAATGACTAAGTATGTTGACGCTTTAGAAGCGACAAACAAGATGTTGAATCATATAGTTCATTCATGAACTTAGTATGGTTCCAAGATGGCTTTTGTCAATGGGACACTACTACAGGTAGTTTCTCCATAACTCAGTCTGAGGAATCCAGGTTCAACCTGTGATTCACATTTATACAAAGCCAAGTCCGCACAAAATATGAATTTTGTGAAAGCGTAAAAACGCGAGGATATGCAGAGATAGACACGGAGCTGAAGTTATCAGATCTGATGCACATCAGGCTATACCACATGCGAAGTATTTTTTACACCGGCATGCCATAGGTGTAAAGTGCATTAGCATTAACTAGATTATTGACTCTAGTGCAAGTGGGAGTCTGTAGGAGATATGCCCTATAGGCAATAATAAATGATATTATTTATATCTGAGTTCATAATTATATTTACGTTCCATGCTATAGCTGCAATGATTCTCGAGTCTACAATATCCACGAGGCTCAGAGGAAGACTCATATGCACGTGTGGAATAATAAACGGTAAGAAGTATTCCTAGTTTGGCCTCTAAGACTAGCTCAAGTGTTGCATGATGGTTCCGTTTTCCTGATCATGGGCATGTCTATGCCAGCAACTTTGAGGGCACAATGTTAAGAAAACATTTGTGTTGAATCAACCCGGTTTGATGTTATGCTATGAGATTCATTCGTCACAAGTTAATGGTAAATAACATAGAGATGGTTAACGTTTGCATGATTCCTTAGACCATGAGAGTATCGAGTTTCTTCATGCTTGCTTCATGAACTTTGGGGTTTGTTAAACGTCATCCGTAAATGGGTGGCTATTACGGAGGCTTACGGGTTCATGGAAAAGTATGTCAAGTAACTTGATAGCTCAAGATTGGGATTAGCTCCTCCGACGATGGAGAGATATTCTCGGGCCCTCTCGGTGTTACGGTATCCATCATCATCTGGCCAGACACAGTGTGATTTGATCACAGGGATGCCGGAACACGGAAACGAGAAAAGAGAACAAAACCAGTAACGAGGTAACTAGCATAGTGGACAAGTTGTTGATCCAAGGGGATGCAAGTAAATCTCACCTCGGGTCTTTGTAACATATCGCGAAGCAACAGGAATAGCACATGGCAACTGGAGGTTCACTCGAATATTCATTCATGTGGGTATAGGGGTCAATATGGGTGTCCACGGCACCGATGTTGATCATTGATCGGAAGGGGTTCCGGGTCATGTGTATACTTCACCGAACCTATAGGGTCACATGCTTAAGGGTCATCTATCTGCTGAATACTAGACAGGGAGTCTGAGAGAAAATCACCGAAAAAGGTTTCGGACACCGGAATGGTTTCGGACAGCAGAATCGTACCGCGGAGAGAGGTCATCGGATAAGTTTCGATGATACCGAAAAGTTGTTTCGGGATATACCATTAATTCAAATTGGTTTCAGCACATGCCTGATAATTCTTGGAGGGTGCCAGAATCATTCTAGAAGCTTTTTGGAATTTTTTGAGATAAAAACCAGAAATGTTCCGGAGCTGCCGGAGCCACATCAGATGCGTTTCGCAGATGAAAATCACTAAAATGGAATTGTTCCAGAACGCGTTGAAAATTATTATGGTGGGTATTGGAAATTTTCTAAGCCCACGTAAATATTTTCAGTTCGAACGGACGCTGAAACATGTCGTCGTGAATAGTGAAAGTGCTTTTTGGGATATTTTACGGAAAGCCACCTTTTGGGGCTTTACTCAAAAGATCTAGGGATGACATGGATGGATTGGGAGGCCCTCATGGGGGCCCCCCAAGGGGTGTGGCCGGCCACACTTGGGGCTCCACCTTGGAGCCCCTCTTGTTCCTTGGTTTCACTCTTATGCCCTTGAGGAAGGACTTCATTCATGTGCATTTTGGGCTTTTGTGTTAAACTACCCTACCCCTTGGGATTTCCTATAAATAGAGGTGGAGGGGCAGCCTTCCACACTCACTCTTTCTCACATACAAGTGTCATGCATGATCTCGCTTCTCTCTCCCTCCCAGCGAAACAGTTTCGTAGAGCCGTAAGGTTGTCAGGGTTCCGGCAGGAACTAGTTTTGGATGGCGAAGTCCTGCTGGATAGATGACACCGTATGTGTGCAACTCTATAGAGAGATCGTAGTTTTGGTCTTAGCTCGTGAGTGCCTCCCGAAGGCTGTCCGTGTGACCGTCCGAGTTTTGAATGTCCTCCCAAAGGGCTGTCCGAGTGACCGTCCGAGTTTTGAAGGTCCTCCCGAAGGATTGTCCCGACACCGTCCGGGGGGCTGTTCAACCGTCTCTCGGAGGGGTGTCTGAGGAGCAGATGAAGGTATACATCCTCGCGGTTGGGAGGTTGTAAATCCTAGCTGCGGGGATCTCCACTGCCATTTGTCATCGACTCTACTTCCCGCTGCGCTATGAGTCGGTAATGAAAAAGATCAAACCATGTATGCAGTCTCCATAGTGGTCCTGGGCTGGTGCGTAGGTAAGAAAATTTTTGTTTTCTGCTGCATTCCCCAACAATGCCGTGTACCAGACCTGACGTATGCTTAGCAATAAGCTTAGCAGGGAGGTACCAAAGTAATCCAGGAGTGGATCACTGGACAACGGTCAAGAACATCCTGAAATACCTGAAAAGGACTAAGGATATGTTTCTCGTTTATGGAGGTGAGAAAGAGCTAGTCGTAAATGGTTACGTCGATGCAAGCTTTGACACTGATCTGGATGATTCTAAATCGCAAACCGGATACGTGTTTTTATTAAACGGTGGAGCTGTAAGTTGGTGCAGTTCTAAGCAAAGCGTCATGGCGGGATCTACATGCGAAGCGGAGTACATAGCTGCTTCGGAGGCAGCAAATGAAGGAGTCTGGATGAAGGATTTCATTTCTGATCTAGGTGTCATACCTAGTGCATCGGGACCAATGAAGATCTTCTGTGACAATACTGGTGCCATTGCCTTGGCAAAGGAATCCAGATTTCACAAGAGGACCAAACGCATCAAGAGATGCTTCAATTCCATCCAGGACCAAGTCCAGGTGAGAGACATAGAGATTTGCAAGATACATACGGATCTGAATGTTGCAGACCCGTTGACTAAGCCTCTTCCATGAGCAAAACATGATCAGCACCAAGACTCCATGGGTGTTAAAATCATTACTGTGTAATCTAGATTATTGACTCTAGTGCAAGTGGAAGACTGAAGGAAATATGCCCTAGAGGCAATAATAAAGTTATTATTTATTTCCTCATATCATGATAAATGTTTATTATTCATGCTAGAATTGTATTAACCGGAAACATGATACATGTGTGAATACATAGACGAACATAATGTCACTATTATGCCTCTACTTGACTAGCTCATTAATCAAAGATGGTTATGTTTCCTAGCCATAGACATGTGTTGTCATTTGATTAACAAGATCACATCATTAGGAGAATGATGTGATTGACTTGACCCATTCAGTTAGCTTAGCACTTGATCGTTTAGTATGTTGCTATTGCTTTCTTCATGACTTATACAAAGTTCCTATAACTATGAGATTATGCAACTCCCATTTACCGGAGGAACACTTTGTGTGCTACCAAACGTCACAACATAACTGGGTGATTATAAAGAAGATCTAAAGGTGTCTCCGAAGGTACATGTTGAGTTGGCGTATTTCGAGATTAGGTTTTGTCACTCCGATTGTCGGAGAGGTATCTCTGGGCCCTCTCGGTAATGCACCTCACTATAAGCCTTGCAAGCAATGTAGCTAATGAGTTAGTTACAGAATGATGCATTACGTAACGAGTAAAGAGACTTGCCGGTAACGAGATTGAACTAGGTGTTGGATACCGACGATCGAATCTCGGGCAAGTAACATACCGATGACAAAGGGAACAAAGTATGTTGTTATGCGGTTTGACCGATAAAGATCTTCGTAGAATATGTAGGAGCCAATATGAGCATCCAGGTTCCGCTATTGGTTATTGACCGAGAATAGCTCTAGGTCATGTCTACATAGTTCTCGAACCCGTAGGGTCCGCACGCTTAACGTTACGATGACAGTTTTATTATGATTTTATAAGTTTTGATGTACCAAGGTTGTTCGGAGTCCTGGATATGATCACGGACATGATGAGGAGTCTTGAAATGGTCGAGACATAAAGATTGATATATTGGAAGCCTATATTTGGATATCGGAATCGTTCCGGGTGAAATCGGGATTTTACCGGAGTACCGGGGGGTTACAGGAACCCTCCCGGGGATTAATGGGCCTACATGGGCCTTGAGAGAGAAGAGGAGGGCTGGCCAGGGCAGGTCGCGCGCCCCCTCCCCCCTAGTCCGAATAGGACAAGGAAGGGGGGCGCCCCCCTTTTCTCTTTCTCCTCCCCCCTTTCCTTCTCCACCAAGGCAAGAGGGGGGAGTCCTACTCCCGGTGGGAGTAGGACTCCTCCAGGCGAACCCCTAGGGGCCGACCGCACCTCCCCCCCTCCCTCCTTTATATACGGGGGCAGGGGGCACCTCTAGACACACAAGTTGATCTTCGTGATCGTTCCTTAGCCGTGTGCGGTGCCCCCCTCCACCATATTCCACCTCGGTCATATCGTTGCGGTGCTTAGGCGAAGCCCTGCGTCGGTAGAACATCATCATCGTCACCACGCCGTCGTGCTGATGGAACTCATCCCCGACACCCTGCTGGATCGGAGTCCGGGGATCGTCATCGAGCTGAACGTGTGCTGAACTCGGAGGTGCCGTACGTGCGGTGCTTGGATCGGTCGGATCGTGAAGACGTACGACTACATCAACCGCGTTGTCATAACGCTTCCGCTTACGGTCTACGAGGGTACATGGACAACACTCTCCCCTCTCGTTGCTATGCATCACCATGATTTTGCGTGTGCGTAGGAATTTTTTTGAAATTACTACGTTCCCCATCAAGCATCCCAATAGAACTCCACGGACCTTTCGGTCACTCCAAGGTCGTTGGGACGTGATCAAGCCGATTTATAGCCATTGGGCTACTTTATTGGAACAAGTTCGCAATGCACCTCCAAGTGGAAACGTGGAATCCGACCATGTGAGTTCATTTTCACGTCCCAAGCTGTGCACATCATTTGTACCATATGAAGTGAATGCATCATTTGAATTTGTTTTAATTGTGTAGGAGAAATTTTCCCAATAAAAAGACATGGAAGCTTCCGAAGGCAATTTTTTTAAACTAGAGCATTGTTGGGACTTTCTCAAAGAGTGTGACAAGTGGAAGTTGATTGACAAACAATCCCCACCGAAGAGAGGTTCACTTATGAATGGATGAAGATGAAGATGATGATGGCCCAAGAAACTTGAACAAGCCCGATGGTGACAAGAAGACAAAGGAGAAGATCAAGAGGGAACACGAAGCATCGAGCTTGCAGGACAAGATAGATGCCATGGTGCAATCAAATGAGTTGATGCTAGCGAAGACGTTGGAGACAAAGAAAGAGTTGACCGAGAAGAAGGCACGAGAAAAGAAAGAGAAGTGACAATTGCTCAAGGACGAGGGGTTGCACAAGGCGGCCATTGAGGAGAGAAGAGCACGTGCCACTGAGAACAAAGCCATGGCCAAGCTTCTTTCCGAAGAGAACAGGATCATCACATTGAACTGCAATGACATGGACGACATCACAAAAGAATGGCACGATATGGCAAGGAGAGACATGTTGAAGAGGAGGATGCTTGCAGCGGCCAGTGCGTGTTACAATACCGGCGATTTTGAAGGAAATATGCCCTAGAGGCAATAATAAAGTTGTTATTTTGTATTTCCTTATTCATGATAAATATTTATTATTCATGCTAGAATTGTGTTAACCGGAAACTTGATACATGTGTGAATACATAGACAAAACACTGTGTCCCTAGTATGCCTCTACTTGACTAGCTCGTTGACAAAAGATGGTTAAGTTTCCTAGCCATAGACATGTGCTGTCTTGATAGATGTGACCACATCATTAGGAGAATGATGTGATGGACAAGACCCATCTTAGCTTAGCATAATGATCGTTCAGTTTTATTGCTACTGCTTTCTTCATGTCAAATACATATTCCTCCGACTATGAGATTATGCAACTCCCGGATACCGGAGGAATGCCTTGTGTGCTATCAAACGTCACAACGTAACTGGCTGATTATAAACATGCTCTATAGGTATCTCCTAAGGTGTTTGTTGGGTTGGCATAGATCGAGATTAGGATTTGTCACTCTGAGTATCGGAGAGGTATCTCTGGGCCCTCTTGGTAATGCACATCATAAGAAGCCTTGCAAGCAATGTGACTAACGAGTTAGTTGCGGGATGATGCATTACGAAACGAGTAAAGAGACTTGCCAAGAACACACATCAACTATTCCTAGCCGTGTGCGGCACCCCCTTCCACAGTTTATGCCTCCGGTCATATTCTCGAAGTGCTTAGGCGAAGCCCTACGCAGATCACTTCACCATAACTGTCACCATGCCATCATGCTGATGGAACTCATCTACTTCCTCGACACTCTGCTGGATCAAGAGCTCGAGGGACGTCATCGCACTGAACGTGTGCAGAACGTCGGAGGTGCCGTATGCTCGCTACTTGATCGGTCGGAACGAGAAGAAGTTCGACTACATCAACCGCATTAGCAAACGCTTCTGCTATCGGTCTACGAGGGTACGTGGACACCCCCTCCCCCACCTCGTTGCTATGCATATCCTATTTAGATCTTGCGTGAGTGTAGGATTTTTTTTGAAATTGCATGCTACGTTTCCTATCAGATGTTTTCTCTTCGGGATTTGGAACCAATATCGCCGATGCATTCAGTGCGCCCGGCGATGCTTTTGGTGCGGGAGTTGGAACAAGTGCTGGCGATGGCATCGATGGAGGTGGTGCGGAGTGAAGATCATGACCACGGGTGAAAGCGACCAAGATGATGATGGACGTGGTCGTCGCTTTTGCATGAAGTCTTTTTTACGTTTGTCGTACAAAACTATGCTTTTATTTGTGCGCGAACTATGTTTTATTGTTCGAATTTGAACTCAATTGTTGGAATCGCTGCCATATTCGCTTATCGGGGGGGTTGGTTTGCGGGTCGACGCATGCTGCGGCCGAGCAGACCCCCGTGTAGCAGACCCGTAGAAGAGCATATTCTGCGAATATCCTTTTTACGGGTTCGTTTTGCGGGGTCTGACTCTGCTGCCGCCTGCACCGGCCCGCAAAGCCGTTATTTCCGCGAACTGTATACACGTTTTGCGGGTCGGCATTATACGGGGTCTGCTAGAGATGCTCAATCTGTTCTCTTGCTACCTAACCGGTATTATGAGGTACCTATGCTCTCTTGTACCAAGGATGGCATGGGAGAATATCACATGGAAACCGACGTTCAAACAAAACTTCATAAACACAACATTTGGAAGTATAAAAAAATCTAAATACATACGGGTTATTAAAAGGCTGATATTTTATTGCCATGCTAAATTTCAAGTTGAAACACATTACGAGATGTGAACCTAGGTAAAAACAAATTCAGCAATGAATAGTGGTTATTCGGCAATATTCAATGTTATTTCGTTATTTTCATAGCTCACAACCCTTAATGTGTTTAAACTTGGAATTTCACACGGCAATAGAACATTATCCTCTTAACATCCTGTGTTTTTTTATATTTTTTTTGAAACTTGAAAACATCTTTTTCGCGTAGTTTCATAGGTTTTCACCGAATGTTAGTTTCGATATGATATGCTCCTTGGATGGCACCGCGCCAATGCGACGACCCCATAGGATAATATCAACATGAGAGGTTGTCTAGTTTGCAACACATATGAGTGCACTCTAATTGAGTTTTTGATGCCAACAAATTTATGTGTGACATGCTCAACTTCTTTTTGTTAATGAATTTCTATTTCATGCAATATTTGTAAATCAAATTTCCAATTCCGCGACAATGCAAGGGATACCATCTAGTTTTCTATGGAATGCATAGCCTAGAAAGAAAACAATCAATGGTTTTTTGTACAAGTTTACGTTTATTGGGAATTGACACATTGACTTTGCCAAACAACATCAAGTTCATAAGAATGTTTTAGTCTTTTCTCTTTCCATTTCTCAGATGGAGTAACTTCTTTATTCTTTTCGGAAACTCTGTTTACAACATGACTTGCAGTCATTAAAGCCTCCTCGACCATTCTTGGGAAAGACCCAGCATGTATAACATCACATTAATTAACCAAATCAATCAGTGTGCATTTCTTCCTTTCGGAAACCCCATTTGACCGGGAAGAACATAAGGGGATTTATGGCATGCAGGGGTGGGGCATGCAGCCCAAATTTTCTATTGGCTCTCAATTTTTAATCTTTTATATTTTTTGAACCAAAGTCCAAATTAAGTTTCATATTTTGTTTCTTGTGACCTGGTCTTTAAAATAAGATCCTTTTTAACACTCTTTGACGAGTTTTTAAAATTTCGTTAAGTTTCAACTGCTGAAACTTGGTAAGAGTGAATGACAAAAACTTAAAACTCGGTATGAGTGAACGCCGAAAAGTTAATTTTCAGAACTAGAAATTTAAGACTTGGTGTGCCCGCATGCGAAATCCAGCGACTTTGTGGATCTCGAGGCAATTGGACGGCTGGCATGGTTGGGCAGGTCCGTGCCCCAATGAGTATCTGAGGCCTTCTCTCATGAATTGTACCATGTTCTTCACAGACTAAATTGAAGTAATTGGAAATAGTCCCCACCATGACCCGATCCAAGTCTTTCGATCTTTCAATCAAGTTGATTTCCTACTTTGGGGTTGTAGATTTTAAAGTAGTGCAAAGCACCATCACTTGTTTTTGATAGAAATACCATGCAATATCTAGTAGAGTCATCTATTGATGTCATGAAATATATTTTTCCATAAAGCAGTAGTCGCATCGCCTTCAAACCCGAGTCATTCCCTCTCGAAAAAAATTCCTTAGAGATGGTTGGTTTTTCTAAGTAGTGTTCGTCAGAAATTTTTCTAAACCTTCTAAAAAATTACCACAGTCTCTAGATGCCACATGAGGGCACCATGACAAGTTTCATCTTTTCCGAACTTCCGTTGCATATTTTGGAATTTAAAAACTAATAAACTTCATATTTGGGGTCGAGCCTTGGAACCCTATTGTTTGGAATTCCTTTAATTCAACTAATTTTTTCCCACTATTTCATGCATTTGCAGTTTATTTCTTATTATATTCACTAAATCCCTAGAAAATGCACTAGAAAATAGAGAGTTGAAAAGAAATAAATTAAAAATGAAGATAAATAATATAGAAAACAAGTGGGCACAGAAGAAAAGGAAACAAATAATGTACAAAATATTTTTGAATCTAATCACTCAATTTTCTAATGGTAGTTTAAGTTTGGAAGGTATCAATGGCTCAATGATCACATTTATACCGACGATGTTGGCACCTGAGGGGCCTAGTGGTTTTAGGACCATTTCTCTGAATAATACATGTATAAAATTCCTGAAACAATTGTTGGCTAAGAGGTTACATAGAGTGATCCTTTAGTGCATTCACAAGAACCAATATAGTTTTCTTAGGGCATTGACATGGACGACATCACAAAAGAATGGCACGATATGGCAAGGAGAGACATGTTGAAGAGGAGGATGCTTGCAGCGGCCGGTGCGTGTTACAATACCGGCGATTTTGAAGGAAATATGCCCTAGAGGCAATAATAAAGTTGTTATTTTATATTTCCTTATTCATGATAAATATTTATTATTCATGCTAGAATTGTGTTAACCGGAAACTTGATACATGTGTGAATACATAGACAAAATAATGTGTCCCTAGTATGCCTCTACTTGACTAGCTCGTTGATAAAAGATGGTTAAGTTTCCTAGCCATAGACATGTGTTGTCATTTGATAGATGTGACCACATCATTAGGAGAATGATGTGATGGACAAGACCCATCTTAGCTTAGCATAATGATCGTTCAGTTTTATTGCTACTGCTTTCTTCATGTCAAATACATATTCCTCCGACTATGAGATTATGCAACTCCCGGATACCGGAGGAATGCCTTGTGTGCTATCAAACGTCACAACGTAACTGGGTGATTATAAACATGATCTATAGGTATCTCCTAAGGTGTTTGTTGGGTTGGCATAGATCGAGATTAGGATTTGTCACTCTGAGTATCGGAGAGGTATCTCTGGGCCCTCTTGGTAATGCACATCATAAGAAGCCTTGCAAGCAATGTGACTAATGAGTTAGTTGCGGGATGATGCATTACGAAACGAGTAAAGAGACTTGCCAAGAACACACATCAACTATTCCTAGCCGTGTGCGGCACCCCCTTCCACAGTTTATGCCTCCGGTCATATTCTCGAAGTGCTTAGGCGAAGCCCTACGCAGATCACTTCACCATAACTGTCACCATGCCATCATGCTGATGGAACTCATCTACTTCCTCGACACTCTGCTGGATCAAGAGCTCGAGGGACGTCATCGCACTGAACGTGTGCAGAACGTCGGAGGTGCCGTATGCTCGCTACTTGATCGGTCGGAACGAGAAGAAGTTCGACTACATCAACCGCATTAGCAAACGCTTCTGCTATCGGTCTACGAGGGTACGTGGACACCCCCTCCCCCACCTCGTTGCTATGCATATCCTATTTAGATCTTGCGTGAGTGTAGGATTTTTTTTGAAATTGCATGCTACGTTTCCTATCAGATGTTTTCTCTTCGGGATTTGGAACCAATATCGCCGATACATTCAGTGCGCCCGACGATGCTTTTGGTGCGGGAGTTGGAACAAGTGCTGGCGATGGCATCGATGGAGGTGGTGCGGAGTGAAGATCATGACCACTGGTGAAAGCGACCAAGATGATGATGGACGTGGTCGTCGCTTTTGCATGAAGTCTTTTTTACGTTTGTCGTACAAAACTATGCTTTTATTTGTGCGCGAACTATGTTTTATTGTTCGAATTTGAACTCAATTGTTGGAATCGCTGCCATATTCGCTTATCGGGGGGGTTGGTTTGCGGGTCGACGCATGCTGCGGCCGAGCAGACCCCCGTGTAGCCGACCCGTAGAAGAGCATATTCTGCGAATATCCTTTTTACGGGTTCGTTTTGCGGGGTCTGACTCTGCTGCCGCCTGCACCGGCCCGCAAAGCCGTTATTTCCGCGAACTGTATACACGTTTTGCGGGTCGGCATTATACGGGGTCTGCTAGAGATGCTCAATCTGTTCTCTTGCTACCTAACCGGTATTATGAGGTACCTATGCTCTCTTGTACCAAGGATGGCATGGGAGAATATCACATGGAAACCGACGTTCAAACAAAACTTCATAAACACAACATTTGGAAGTATAAAAAAATCTAAATACATACGGGTTATTAAAAGGCTGATATTTTATTGCCATGCTAAATTTCAAGTTGAAACACATTACGAGATGTGAACCTAGGTAAAAACAAATTCAGCAATGAATAGTGGTTATTCGGCAATATTCAATGTTATTTCATTATTTTCATAGCTCACAACCCTTAATGTGTTTAAACTTGGAATTTCACACGGCAATAGAACATTATCCTCTTAACATCCTGTGTTTTTTTATATTTTTTTTGAAACTTGAAAACATCTTTTTCGCGTAGTTTCATAGGTTTTCACCGAATGTTAGTTTCGATATGATATGCTCCTTGGATGGCACCGCGCCAATGCGACGACCCCATAGGATAATATCAACATGAGAGGTTGTCTAGTTTGCAACACATATGAGTGCACTCTAATTGAGTTTTTGATGCCAACAAATTTATGTGTGACATGCTCAACTTCTTTTTGTTAATGAATTTCTATTTCATGCAATATTTGTAAATCAAATTTCCAATTCCGCGACAATGCAAGGGATACCATCTAGTTTTCTATGGAATGCATAGCCTAGAAAGAAAACAATCAATGGTTTTTTGTACAAGTTTACGTTTATTGGGAATTGACACATTGACTTTGCCAAACAACATCAAGTTCATAAGAATGTTTTAGTCTTTTCTCTTTCCATTTCTCAGATGGAGTAACTTCTTTATTCTTTTCGGAAACTCTGTTTACAACATGACTTGCAGTCATTAAAGCCTCCTCGACCATTCTTGGGAAAGACCCAGCATGTATAACATCACATTAATTAACCAAATCAATCAGTGTGCATTTCTTCCTTTCGGAAACCCCATTTGACCGGGAAGAACATAAGGGGATTTATGGCATGCAGGGGTGGGGCATGCAGCCCAAATTTTCTATTGGCTCTCAATTTTTAATCTTTTATATTTTTTGAACCAAAGTCCAAATTAAGTTTCATATTTTGTTTCTTGTGACCTGGTCTTTAAAATAAGATCCTTTTTAACACTCTTTGACGAGTTTTTAAAATTTCGTTAAGTTTCAACTGCTGAAACTTGGTAAGAGTGAATGACAAAAACTTAAAACTCGGTATGAGTGAACGCCGAAAAGTTAATATTCAGAACGAGAAATTTAAGACTTGGTGTACCCGCGTGCGAAATCCAGCGACTTTGTGGATCTCGAGGCAATTGGACGGCTGGCATGGTTGGGCAGGTCCGTGCCCCAATGAGTATCTGAGGCCTTCTCTCATGAATTGTACCATGTTCTTCACAGACTAAATTGAAGTAATTGGAAATAGTCCCCACCATGACCCGATCCAAGTCTTTCGATCTTTCAATCAAGTTGATTTCCTACTTTGGGGTTGTAGATTTTAAAGTAGTGCAAAGCACCATCACTTGTTTTTGATAGAAATACCATGCAATATCTAGTAGAGTCATCTATTGATGTCATGAAATATATTTTTCCATAAAGCAGTAGTCGCATCGCCTTCAAACCCGAGTCATTCCCTCTCGAAAAAAATTCCTTAGAGATGGTTGGTTTTTCTAAGTAGTGTTCGTCAGAAATTTTTCTAAACCTTCTAAAAAATTACCACAGTCTCTAGATGCCACATGAGGGCACCATGACAAGTTTCATCTTTTCCGGACTTCCGTTGCATATTTTGGAATTTAAAAACTAATAAACTTCATATTTGGGGTCGAGCCTTGGCACCCTATTGTTTGGAATTCCTTTAATTCAACTAATTTTTTCCCACTATTTCATGCATTTGCAGTTTATTTCTTATTATATTCACTAAATCCCTAGAAAATGCACTAGAAAATAGAGAGTTGAAAAGAAATAAATTAAAAATGAAGATAAATAATATAGAAAACAAGTGGGCACAGAAGAAAAGGAAACAAATAATGTACAAAATATTTTTGAATCTAATCACTCAATTTTCTAATGGTAGTTTAAGTTTGGAAGGTATCAATGGCTCAATGATCACATTTATACCGACGATGTTGGCACCTGAGGGGCCTAGTGGTTTTAGGACCATTTCTCTGAATAATACATGTATAAAATTCCTGAAACAATTGTTGGCTAAGAGGTTACATAGAGTGATCCTTTAGTGCATTCACAAGAACCAATATGGTTTTCTTAGGGCATCTCCAGCCGTTTGAGCCCCCTGATACGTCTCCAACGTATCTATAATTTTTGATTGCTCCATGCTACTTTATCTACTGTTTTGGACTATATTGGGCTTTATTTTACACTTTTAAATTATTTTTGGGACTAACCTATTAACCGGAGGCCCAACCCAGAATTGTTGTTTTTTGCCTTTTTCAGTATTTTGAAGAAACAGAATATCAAACGGAGTCCAAACAGAATGAAACCTTCGGGAACGTGATTTTCTCATCAGATAAGATCCAGGAGACTTGGACCCTTCGTCAAGAAAGCCACGAGGCAGTCACGAGGGTGGAGGGCGCCCCCTCCCTCCTGGGCGCGCCCCCTACCTCGTGGGCCCCTCGAAGCTCCACCGACGTACTCCTTCCTCCTATATATACCTACGTATCCCCAAACGATCAGACAAGGAGCCAAAAACCTAATTCCATCGCCGCAACCTTCTGTATCCACGAGATCCCATCTTGGGGCTTGTTCCGGAGCTCCGCCGGAGGGGGCATCCACCATGGAGGGCTTCTACATAAACACCATAGCCCCTCCGATGAAGTGTGAGTAGTTTACTTCAGACCTTCGGGTCCATTGCTAGTAGCTAGATGGCTTCTTCTCTCTTTTTGGATCTCAATACAAAGTTCTCCCCCTCTCTCGTGGAGATCTATTCGATGTAATCTTCTTTTTGTGGTGTGTTTGTAGAGACCGATGAATTGTGGGTTTATGATCCAGTATTATCTATGGAAAATATTTGATTCTCCTCTGAATTATTTTATGTATGATTGAGTTATCTTTGCAAGTCTCTTCGAATTATCCTTTTTGGTTTGACCAACTAGATTTGGGTTCAATCTTGCGGTTTCCTTACCCAGTGACAGAAAGGGTTGCAAGGCACGTATTGTATTGTTGCCATCGAGGATAACAAGATGGGGTTTTTATCATATTGCATGAATTTATCCCTCTACATCATGTCATCTTGCTTAAAGCGTTACTCTATTTTTACTTAATACTCTAGATGCATGATGGATAGCGGTCGATGAGTGGAGTAATAGTAGGAGATGCAGAATCGTTTCGATCTATTTGTTTTGGACGTGATGCCTATATACATGATCATTGCCTAGATATACTCATAACTATGCTCAATTCTGTCAATTGCTCAACAGTAATTTGTTCACCCACCGTAGAATACTTATGCTCTTGAGGGAAGCCACTAGTGAAACCTATGGCCCCCGGGTCTATTCTCATTATATCAATCTCTATCGCTTTATTTACTTGCTTTGTTTTTACTTTGCCTTTTACCTTTTACTTTGCATCTATCTATCAAAACTACCAAAAATATTATTTATCATCTTTATCAGATCTCACTTTCGTAAGTGACCGAGAAGGGATTGACAACCCCTAATCGCGTTGGTTGCGAGTTGCTATCGTTTTATGTAGGTACGAGGGACTTGTGCGTGGTCTCCTACTAGATTGATACCTTGGTTCTCAAAAACTGAGGGAAATACTTACGCTACTTTGCTGCATCATCCTTTCCTCTTCAGGGAAAACCAACACAGTGCTCAAGAGGTAGCAAGAAGAATTTCTGGTGCCGTTGCCGGGGAGGCTCACGCAAGCAAGTCAACCATACCAAGTACCCATCGCAATCCCTATCTCTCGCATTACATTATTTGCCATTTTTCTCTCCTTGTCCTCTCCCCCACTTCACCCTTGCCGTTTTATGTTCTCTCTCTTTCCCAATCTCCTCCTCTCTTTTCCGTTTGCCTTTTTCTCGTTGCCTTTCTGTTTGCTTGTGTGTTGGATTACTTGTTGCCATGGCACAAGATAATACCAATTTGTGTGATTTCTCAAATACCAATAATAATGATTTCCTTAGTACTCTGATTGCTCCTCTTAATAATGATGAGTCTTGTGAAATCAATACCGCTTTGCTGAATCTTGTTATGAAAGATCAATTTGCCGGCCTTCCTAGTGAAGATGCCGCTACTCATCTAAACAATTTTGTTGATTTATGTGATATGCAAAAGAAGAAAGATACGGATAACAATATTGTCAAATTGAAGTTATTTCCGTTTTCACTTAGAGATCATGCTAAAGTTTGGTTTTCTTCTTTGCCTAAAAATAGTATTGATTCTTGGAACAAGTGCAAAGATGCTTTTATCTCTAAGTATTTTCCTCCCGCTAAGATTATCACTCTTAGGAACGACATCATGAATTTTAAACAACTTGATGATGAGCATGTTGCCCAATCTTGGGAAAGAATGAAATTAATGCTTCGCAATTGCCCTACTCATGGTTTGAATTTATGGATGATCATACAAAATTTTTATGCCGGATTGAATTTTGCTTCTAGAAATCTTTTAGATTCGGCCCGGGAGGCACGTTTATGGAAATTACGTTAGGGGATGCTACCAAATTGCTTGATAATATTATGGCTAATTATTCTCAATGGCACACCAAAAGATCTTCTAGTAAAAAAGTGCATGCTATAGAAGAAATCAATGTTTTGAGTGAAAAGATGGATGAACTTATGAAGATGTTTGCTCCTAAAAATACTCCTCTTGATCCATATGATATGCCTTTGTCTACCTTGCTTGAGAATAATAATGAATCTATGGATGTGAATTTTGTTGGTAGGAATAGTTTTGGAAACAATGCTTATAGAGGGAATTTTAATCCTAGGCCTTATCCTAGTAATCCTTCTAATAATTATGGAGATTCCTACAACAACTCTTATGGAAATTTTAATAAGATGCCCTCTGAATTTGAGAGTAGTGTTAAGGAGTTTATGAATTCACAAAAGAATTTTAATGCTTTGCTTGAAGAGAAATTGCTTAAAGTTGATGATTTGGCTAGGAACGTTGATAGAATTTCTCTTGAAATTGATTCTTTAAAGCTTAGATCTATTACCCCTAAGCATGATATCAATGAGTCTCTCAAAGCCATGAGAATTTCCATTGATGAGTGCAAGGAAAGAACCTCTAGGATGCGTGCTTCCAAAGATGCCTTTATTAAAGCGTGTTCTTCTAATTCCTATGAAAATCAAGATGAAGATCTAAAAGTTATTGATGTGTCCCCCATTAAATCTTGAGAAAAGTATACTTTTCGTCCCTTAATTTTTGGCGGAGTCTAAATTTGGTCCGTCAACTTCAAAACCGGACAACTTGCACCCTTAACTTCTGAAACCGGACAAGATTCATCCCTAGTCACGGTTTTGACCGGTTTTGGTGCTGTCCCATCCCGGTTTTGACCGTTCCGACTCAAATTTGCCTACCTTTTCCAAGTCCACGTAATGTTTTCAAATTCGGTCATTTTTTTGAATACGTGAACCATTTTAAAATTTGTGTAATTTTTTTTAAAATCTACGTACTTTTTTCAAGTTCATGTACTTTTTCAAATATACTTTTTTTTAAAGTTCATTTAATTTTTTTAAAAATTGATGTACCTTTTCATATTCGAGTACATTTTTTTGAAAGAGTTCATGAATTTGAAAATTTTATGCAAACTTGAAAAAACTACATGGATATGGACTTCTTTTACGCTAAAATATGTGGATTTCGAAAATAATTTCAAAAATATGTGGACCAAAAACTTGAAACAAGTACGTGAATTTCAAACAAAGTTCATGGATTATAAAAGGAACACGGATTTAAAAAAATGCGGACTTTGAAAAGCATGTGGATTTGAAATAAGTATGTGAATTTCAAAAACAGGTCATGGCTTTTGGAAAATATTTGGATTTGATAAAATTACACAAACTTGGGAAAATACGGGGATTTGGAAAAGGTACGTAAATGTTAAAAAATCACGGATTTGAAAAAAGTACGCCAATTTCAGAATAGTTTGCTGATTTGGAAAAAGTATGTTTATTTTGAAAAAAAATACGCGACCATGAAAAAACTACGATGAGTTGAAAAGTGTATGTGAATTTCAAAAAGTTCACGGATATAAAAAAATACAGGAATATGAGTGAGCACCGGTCAAAACCAGGATGACTCAACACCAAAACCAGTTAAAACCGAGTCCAGGGACGAACCTTGTCTGGTTTCGGTAGTTGAGGGTGCAAGTTGTCCGGTTTTGAAATTGAGGGACTAAATCTAGACTTCCCTAAGAGTTGAGGGATGAAAAGTATACTTTTCTCTTAAATCTTTGTTTTGCAATACGAATCTTGATGAAACTGAATATGATCTTCCTTTACCTAGAAGGCGTTCTAAGAATTCAGAGTTTCTAGATCTTGATGATGAATTTGATGAAAGTGGGATTGAAATACATAAAAACCGTGATGTTGCTAAACCCACTATTTTGGATATCAAGGAATTTAATTATGAAAATTGCTCTTTGATTGGTTGTATTTCCTTGTTGCAATCCGTGCTAGATTCTCCTCATGCTTATAGTCAAAATAAGGCCTTTACCGAACATATTGTTGATGCCTTGATGCAATCTTATGAAGAAAAACTTGAGTTGAAAGTTTCTATCCCTAGAAAACTCTATGATGAGTGGGAACCTACTATTAAAATTAAAATTAAAGATTATGAGTTTCATGCTTTGTGTGATTTGGGTGCTAGTGTCTCTACTATTCCCAAAGCTTTATGTGATTTGCTAGATTTCCGTGATTTTGATGATTGCTCTCTAAACTTGAATCTTGCGGATTCCACTATTAAAAAACCTATGGGAAGAATTAATGATGTTCTTATTGTTGCAAATAGGAATTATGTGCCCGTAGATTTTATCGTTCTTGATATAGATTGCAATCGTTCATGTCCTATTATTTTTGGTAGACCTTTCCTTAGAACGATTGGTGTAATTATTGATATGAAGGAAGGGAATATTAGATTCCAGTTTCCCTTAAAGAAGGGTATGGAACACTTCCCTAGAAAGAAAATAAAATTACCATATGAATATATCATGAGAGCCACTTATGGATTGCCTACCAAAGATGGCAATACCTAGATCTATCCTTGCTTTTATGCCTAGCTAGGGGCGTTAAACGATAGCGCTTGTTGGGAGGCAACCCAATTTTATTTTGTGTTTTTTGTTCTTGCTTCTGTTTATGAATAAATAATCCATCTAGCCTCTGTTTGGATGTGGTTTTATCTTTTAATTAGTGTTTGTGCCAAGTAGAACCTATAGGATAACCTACGATGATAGTTGATTTGATTCTGCTGAAAAACAGAAATTTTGTGCGCACGAATTTAGTTATAATAAATCACATAAACATGCTTTTGCGTTGATTCTTTTTGATTCTGTTCAATAAATACATTGTACAGGACTTCCTATTTTGGTAGATTTTTTAGAGTTCCAGAAGTGTGTGTTAGTTACAGATTGCTACAGACTGTTCTGTTTTTGACAGATTCTGTTTTACGTGTGTTGTTTGCTTATTTTGATGAATCTATGGCTAGTAAAATAGTTTATAATCCATAGAGAAGTTGGAATACAGTAGGTTTAACACCAATATAAATAAATAATGAGTTCATTACAGTACCTTTAAGTATTCTTTTGTTTTCTTTCTCTAATGGAGCTCACGAGATTTCTGTTGAGTTTTGTGTCGTGAAGTTTTCAAGTTTTGGGTGAATTCTTTTGATGGATTATGGAACAAGGAGTGGCAAGAGCCTAAGCTTGGGGATGCCCATGGCACCCCCAAGATAATCCAAGGAAACCAAAAAGTCAAAGCTTGGGGATGCCCCGGAAGGCATCCCCTCTTTCGTCCACTTCCATCGGTAATTTACTTGGAGCTATATTTTTATTCACCACATGATATGTGTTTTGCTTGGAGCGTCTTGTATTATTTGTGTCTTTGCTTGTTAGTTTACCACAATCATCCTTTCTGTACACACTTTTGAGAGAGCCATATATGAATTGGAATTTGTTAGAATACTCTATGTGCTTCACTTATACCTTTTGAGCTTGATAGTTTTGCTCATAGTGCTTCACTTATATCTTTTGAGCGTGATAATTTTTGCTCTAGTGCTTCACTTATATCTTTTAGAGCACGGTGGTGGATTTGTTTTAAAGAAACTATTGATATCTCTTGCTTCACTTAGATTATTTTGAGAGTCGTTAATAGCATGGTAATTTGCTTAATGTTAATATACTTGGTGTTCAAGATATGTGAACCTTTCTTTTGAGTGCATTGAATAGTAAGATAAGTTTGATGCTTGATAATTGTTTTGAGATATGGAGGTGATTATGAATTCATGCTAGTTGGGTAATTATGAATTCAAAGAATGCTTGAGTTGAAGTTTGCAAGTCCCGTAGCATGCACGTATGGTTAAAGTTGTGTAACAAATTTGAAACATGAAGTGTACCTGGCTTGTGCATCCTTATGAGTGGCGGTCGGGGACGAGCGATGGTCTTTTCCCACCAATCTATCCCCCTAGGAGCATGCGCGTAGTACTTGGAATTTTGATGGCTTCTAAATTTTTGCAATAAGTATATGAGTTCTTTTGACTAATGTTGAGTCCATGGATTATACGCACTCTCACCTTTCCGCCTTTGCTAGCCTCTTCGGTACCGTGCATTGCCCTTTCTCACCTTGAGAGTTGGTGCAAACTTCGCCGGTGCATCCAAACCCCGTGATACGATACGCTATATCACACATAAACCTCCTTCTATCTTCCTCAAAACAGCCACCATACCTACCTATCATGGCATTTCCATAGCCATTCCGAGATATATTGCCATGCAACTTCCACCATCATCATCATGACATACATTACTTTTGTCATATTGCCATTGCATGATCATGTAGTTGACATCGTATTTGTGGCAAAGCCACCATGCATTATTTTCCATACATGTCACTCTTGATTCATTGCACCATCCCGGTACACCGCCGGAGGCATTCATATAGAGTCATATCTTGTTCTAAGTTTCGAGTTGTAATCCTTATGTTGTAATCAATAGAAGTGTGATGATCATTATTAGAGCATTGCCCAAATAAGAAAGAAGAGAAAGGCCAAAAAAAGGGAAAGGCCCAAAAAAAGGGCAATGCTACTATCTCTTTCTCCACACTTGTGCTTCAAAGTAGCACCTTGATCTTCATGTAGTGAGTCTCATATATTGTGCTTCAAAGTAGCACCTTGTTCCTCATGTAGTGAGTCTCATAAGTTGTCTTTTCATACTAGTGGGAATTTTTCATTATAGAACTTGGCTTGTATATTCCTACGATTGGCTTCCTCAAATGCCCTAGGTCTTCATGAGCAAGCAAGTTGGATGCACACCCACTAGTTTTCTTTTGTTGAGCATTCATAGCTCTAGTGCATCCGTTGCATGGCAATCTCTAATCCTCGTGTTGACATCAATTGATGGGCATCTCCATAGCCCGTTGATTAGCCTCATTAACGTGAGACTTTCTCCTTTTTTGTCTTCTCCACACAGTCCCCATCATCATATTCTATTCCACCCATAGTGCTATATCCATGGCTCACGCTCATATATTGCGTGAAGGTTGAAAAAGTTTAAGTTTATTTAAGTATGAAACAATTGCTTGGCTTGTCATCGGGGGTATAGAAGTTGGGAACATCTTTGTGTGACGAAAATGAAGCATAGCCTAACTATATGATTTTGTAGGGAAGAACTTTCTTTTGCCATGTTATTTTGAGAAGACATGATTGCATTGATTAGTATGCTTGAAGTATTATTATTTTTGTGTCAATATGAACTTTTGTCTTGAATCTTTCGGATCTGAATATTCATATCACAATTAAGAAGATTTACATTGAAATTATGCCAATGTATCACTCCGCATCAAAAATTCTTTTTTTATCATTTACCTACTCGAGGACGAGCAGGAATTAAGCTTGGGGATGCCTGATACGTCTCCAACGTATCTATAATTTTTGATTGCTCCATGCCACTTTATCTACTGTTTTGGACTATACTGGGCTTTATTTTCCACTTTTATATTATTTTTGGGACTAACCTATTAACCGGAGGCCCAGCCCAGAATTGCTGTTTTTTGCCTTTTTCAGTATTTTGAAGAAACAGAATATCAAACGGAGTCCAAATGGAATGAAACCTTCGGGAACGTGATTTTCTCATCAGATAAGATCCAGGAGACTTGGACCCTCCATCAAGAAAGCCACGAGGCGGTCACGAGGGTGGAGGGCGCCCCCTGGGCGCGACCCCTACCTCGTGGGCCCCTCTAAGCTCCACCGACGTACTCCTTCCTCCTATATATACCCACGTATCCCCAAACGATCAGAAAAGGAGCCAAAAACCTAATTCCACCGCCGCAACCTTCTGCATCCACGAGATCCCATCTTGGGGCCTGTTTCGGAGCTCCGCCGGAGGGGGCATCCACCACGGAGGGCTTCTACATCAACACCATAGCCCCTCCGATGAAGTGTGAGTAGTTTACTCCAGACCTTCGGGTCCATAGCTAGTAGCTAGATGGCTTGTTCTCTATTTTTGGATCTCAATACAAAGTTCATGCTATCGGGTCCATAATTATTTTCAGATACAAACAAAGTATTGGCCCCCGGATGGCGTCCACAGCATGCGGAGGCTCGCGTGGAGGGCACGACTAGGGAGATGAGGCAATGGTGGCGTGCATGTGGGGGTGAGGCAGACGGCAGACCTCAAAGCCGCGGGCGTCTCGACTTATGCTCGCCCCAACCCAGCAGGCCATCTCCCCCTGCCGTGGCATGTTCGGCTGGGCGTCGATCCAAGCAGCTTGGCAGACGTGCTCCGTCGCGTGTTGTGTGATTGACATGACGACAGCGTTCGCAGCGACGCTGGTGGCCGAATGCACCAGCATTGCCATGGCGTCCTCTGGAGGCCCCGTAGTGCGTGGGGCGGCAGAATCCATGGGTGCCTGCACCAACATGGCGATGGCTTCCACGGCGAGGTGAGACCATGGTGCGTGGGCGGCGGAGTCCATCGGCACCGACGCCTCCAAGTGCGAGCTGCCGAGAACCTCACTGCCGCCGTCGGCGGGCCAGAGCCCCGGTGAGATCCTCACAATCACGGCCACCGCCGCCACCAGTGAATTCATCGTCTGCATTCTGCATGCAATTCATGATCTATGGCCATCAATGGAAGACATGGACATGCCCCCTGTTAGACGAATAAGCTGCGGCGGCCTGGGCGCGTCGTGCTTGTGTGTGTAGTGTGCCTGGCCATAGTCTGGCCTAGTCCAGGCATGGTCCGACGTGCATGTAGTTGGTTAGCGAGTTGTTAGTGCATGCATGGGTTAGCTGGTTAGTGGCCGGCGTGTGTGCGTGCGTGCGTTGGTCAGTTGGCGATGGAGCCGGAGGGTGACCGCGTCAAGAGCTGTTGGGTGGCCGCGTCTTCTGTGTACGAGCGCGACGGGAGTGCGAGCCAGGAACGGCGTGGGGCGCGGGGCGTGGGCGAGTACGTGCGTACGAGCATGCGTATAAAGCTTGGCCTCTGTGTATCGCTAGTCAGCAGTTGAGTACGTGCTCAGGAAACAAAAGGATGCCGTTCGAGCGGCGGGTGGCGTACGTGCGCCAGAAACACTTGTGTCTCTGTCCTTCTTCCTTCTCCCTCCTTATTCTTCCTCTGCTGATCTGGTTCAGAGAGAGATAGAAAGGTGCAGCGAGAGAGAGGTAGAGCTAGGGCATAGCCACGGTTACAACACCCCCGTGGTTGAATTCGGCCTGTCTATGTCATGACCAGGCTGGTAGTGGTACTGCTAGACGGTTCATCATGCGGTTCTGCAGTGTTCTGTTGCTGGCCATGATTCTTCCGGTGCTTTTTGTCGCGGGCGGGTGCGCCTTTTTAGATAATAACGAGAAATAAACGAGACAAAGAGACACGGATTTTTACGTGGAAACCCTTGCGGGAGAAAACCACGGACGCACGAAGGCGCAATCACTATGAGGAGGAGTATTACAAGCACGAGACGACAGTCCGTCTGAGGTGCGACTACATGGGGTATATAAGAGGGCAATACATGAGAGTCCTTGGAGGACAAGTAAACGAGTTGTACTCGTACGCGTCGACGTCAACGCAAAGGCCCACACCGTATGTATTACGTCTAGTCCAATACGGTACTAGAATTTAGATCATAATTTAACAATCTCCACCTTGATCCAAATTTCCTCCAGTAGTCGAAGAAAGTGAATAACTCCATCCAAATCAGCATAAACACCTTGTGCGTCAAAGTCCATAGGACTAGTGAGAAATACCAACTAAGCCTGAGCAAAGCTCAAACTTATTGGTAGGAACTGGCTTTGTCATCATATCAGCAAGATTATCATGAGTACTTATCTTGCATACCTTCAAATTGCCTTCAGCAACAACATCTCGAATATAATGAAATCTAACATCAATGTGCTTTGTCCTCTCATGATACATTGGATTCTTTGTAAGATTGATGGCACTTTGACTGTCACTAAATACGGTAGGGCAAGATAAATCTCCACAAAGCTCAGTATACAAACCTTTCAACCAGATAGCTTCTTTGCATGCCTCAGAAATAGCCATATACTCGGCATCAGTAGTGGAACAAGCCACAATAGACTGCAAAGTTGCTCTCCAACTCACAGCACAACCACGGATGGTGAAAACATATCCTGTGAGCGATCTTCTTTTATCCAAATCACCAGCAAAATCAGAATCAACAAAACCAACAAGTCCATCTCTAGTTTTCCCAAACCGTAAATAAGCATTAGAAGTACCACACAGGTATCTGAAAATCCACTGAACTGCTTTCCAATGCTCTTTTCCAGGATTAGCCATGTATCTACTGACAACACTCAATGCATATGATAAGTCAGGACGAGAACAAACCATGTCATACATAAGTGAACCAACTGCACTTGAATAGGGAACTCTAGACATGTACTCAATATCTGCATCTGACTTAGGACATAAAGCTGATGACAATTTAAAGTTTGCAGCTAACAGTGTACTCACCGGCTTGGCATTATGCATATTAAAACGATGAAGAACTTTATCAATATATCCCTTCTGACTTAGATATACTTTTTCAGACGGTCTATCTCTGGATATTTCCATGCCAAGTATTTTCTTTGCTGCACCCAAATCCTTCATCTCAAATTCATTACTCAATTGCTTCTTTAGTTCATTAATCTCTGACATACTCTTTGCAGCAATTAACATATCATCAACATAAAGGAGCAAATAAATAGTTCAACCTTTGACAGTTTTCAAATAAACACAACTATCATAATTGGACCTTTTGAAACTTTGAGAGAGCATAAAGGTGTCAAATCTCTTGTACCACTGTCTAGGGGATTGCTTCAATCCATAAAGAGATGTCTTTAACTTGCAGACAAGCTTTTCTTTTCCAGGAACAAAACCTTCAGGTTGTTTCATATAAATATCCTCTTCTAATTCTCCATGTAAGAATGCAGTTTTAACATCCAATTGTTCAAGCTCAAGATCATGCATGGCAACAATACTGAGTAAAGTACGAATAGAGCTATGCTTCACAACAGGAGAAAAGACTTCGTTATAGTCAATACCTGGAATCTGCCTATAACCTTTAGCAACTAACCTTGCTTTATATCTTGTCTCATCATTAGGAGAAACACCTTCTTTCCTCTTGAAAACCCACTTGCAACGAATAGGTTTCTTCTCTCTAAGCAATTTTACTAAATCCCAAGTGCCATTCTTTTCAAGTGATTCCATCTCATCATGCATAGCAGTCATCCACTTATTACTATCACCAGAAATAATAGCCTCGGAATATGAAGAAGGCTCAGAATTACCTTCAATTTCTTCTGCAACAGATAAAGCAAAAGAAACAATATTGCACTCTTCAATTAACCTGTCAGGTTTATTAATACCCCGTCTAACTCTGTCATGTGCGAGATTCCAACTGGGTGGAACAATATGCTGATTTGGAGTAGGAGTGACATGTTCATCATCAACGACGGGTTCATCATGTGCATCAACAATTTCATTACCAGATGTATCACCTGAATCAATAACATGCTCCACCTGAACAGTAGGCTGCTGAATAGTAGGCTGATGTTCACTCTCAACGGGAACATTAGTAGATGAAACATCATGTAACATAGCAGATTCATTAAAGATAACATTTCTACTAATAAAAACCTTCTGGGTTACAGGATTCCACAATTTAAAACCTTTAACACCAGACTTATAACCAAGAAAGATGCACTTAACAGCCCTAGGCTCCAACTTTCCATTATCAACATGAGCATAAGCAGTGCAACCAAAAACTCTCAACTGTGAATGATCAGCAGGTGAACCAGACCATACCTCAATTGTAGTTTTCTTATTAAGAGCAATAGATGGTGAACGATTAATGAGATAACAAGCAGTGGAAGCGGCCTCAGCCCAAAAACGCCTATGCAAACCTGCATTGGACAACATGCAACGGGCTCTGGAAATAATGGTCCTGTTCATACGCTCAGCAACACCGTTTTGTTGAGGAGTATAAGGAACGGTGTAGTGTCTGACAATGCCTTCAGACTTGCAATAATTCTTAAATTGCTTAGAACATAATTCCATACCATTATCAGTGCGAAGTATTTTTACCTTCCTTTCAGTTTGTCTTTCAACCATAATCTTCCACTCCTTAAAAGCTGAGAATGCTTCATATTTATGCTTCAAGAAATAAGGCCAAACTTTTCTCGGATAATCATCAATAATAGTCAACATGTAACTTGCACCACCTAGTGACTTCTTGCAAGATGGTCCCCATAAATCAGAATGCACATAATCAAGAATACCTTCAGTTGTATGAGTCGAAGTGTTGAACTTCACCCTCTTGTGCTTGCCGAAGATACAATGCTCACAAAATTTCAACTTACCAGGTTCATATCCATCAAGGAGACCTCTCTTATTTAACTCTGCTAAACCAAGTTCACTCATATGTCCAAGACGCATATGCCAAAGGTTAGCAGCATCACAATCAGAATTCTTTGAAATAACTGGAGTAGCGTTAACTGAAACGGTAGAACCTCGAAGGTAATAAAGACCATTGGTCGAACTTAAGTCACCTTTCATCACAACAAGGGAGCCTTTGGTGACCTTCAAAACACTATCTCCACCTGAATACTTGTATCCCTTTGCATCAAGGGCACTCATAGAAATAAGATTTCTCTTCATCTTCGGAATATACCGAACATCTGTCAAAGTTCTGATTATGCCATCAAACATCTTGATTCGAATAGAACCTATGCCTTCAATCTTGCATGGTGAATTATCAAAACCCAAAACGGAACCAGCAGAAGTAGTGGAATCAAAAATATTAAACCAATCTCTATGTGGATGAAAGTGCGTTATATCGACTAGAGGGGGGTGAATAGGCGATTTTTATGAATTCTTCACTGAGGAATTTGCTGGTGAGGAAATTCCTTAGCGAAGAACTACTTGCAGCGGAATAAGTACTCAGAAGTAAGCATAACAGAATACAAGCATGGTCATCATGATGAAATCAAGACAAGCACAGAGTACAGAAAGCGTAATCACAGGATAACACAAGATGAAGACAAACAGACTGAAGAAATTGAACTGAGGAAATTGAGAAAGTCTTCAGTCAAAGTCTTCAAGCACAGATATGAACAACATTCAACACAGTAATGAGGAAATGAAAGAGTTGAGGAAATAGAACCAGTTAGTTGGTGAAGACAATTATTTGGTAAACCAGTTCCAACTGCTGTCTCAGTTGCACGTCTGGTTGGAGCGGTTGAGTATTTAAACTCGAGGACACGCAGTCCCGGACACCCAGTCTCTGAGCCGCAACTCAGGACACCCAGTCCTCACCGTATTCTCCTTGAACTAAGACCACACAGGTCTCGTCCAATCACTCGTGGTAAGTCTTCAGGTGACTTCCAAACCTTCACAAACTTGGTCACTCGGCGATCCACAATTCCTCTTGGATGCTCTAGACCTTGACGCCTAACCGTCTGGAAGAAGCACAGTCTTCAAAGGTAACAAGCGTCGGATCCACGCGGGATCAATTTCTTCAGTGATGCTCAATCACTTTGGGTTTGTGGGGGTTTGGTTTGGGATTTACCTCACTTGATGATTTTCGCTCAAAGTCCTCGGAGGATGGGTTGCTCTCAAATGACAAGTGTCAAGTTCTCTCGGAGCAGCCAACCAGCTAGTGGTTGTAGGGGGCGGCTATTTATAGCCTAGGGAGCAGCCCGACATGATGACACATAAATGCCCTTCAATGATATGACCATTAGGTGGATAAGATATTTTGGGACAGCCGGCGCGCAGCACAGCAACGGTCGGAAATTTTACTCTCAAATTCCTCAGGGCTATCATGTTCCTCACTGTGTAGGCAATTCGCACTGGCGAATTCCTAACTCCTCAGTCAGAGCAAAGTCATCAGTGACCAGAAGAACTGCGTCTCTGTCACTGAAGAACTTGACTGAACTGTATGAGATTTCCAATGGCTTCACTCGAAGGGATTGGTAGGTGTAGGATTTTGAGTTGAGCATCACATGGAAATTTTTCCTTAGTATTTCCTCGATCCCCTTTAACAGTACAGTGTTTCCTATGACTCAAGAAAGAGAAAATGAAACTACGAAAACAAAAGTCTTCACGCTTCATGTCCTCAAGTGAATACCAAGTCTTCAAGGTCACACCAATTTCTTCACTTTCAAAGTCTTCAGAAAGTCTTCAGAATATCAAAGTCTTCAGTAGAAGAACCATTTTTAGGGGTCGACTTTCTCTGTAAATATCAAACTCCTCATAGACTTATAGACCTGTGTACACTCACAAACGCATCAGTCCCTTAACCTATAAGTCTTCAATACACCAAAATCACTAAGGGGCACTAGATGCACTTACAATCTCCCCCTTTTTGGTGATTGATGACAACATAGGTTAAGTTTTCAACGGGGATAAACATATGAAGTGTAAATACTGATATTGAGGAATTTGATTGCAAGATATAGAAGAATTCCCCTTGAATATGTGCATACTGAGGAATTTGCTTTTGAGGCAATGCACATTTGAAGAATAGAATCATGGAGATCTCCCCCTATATCTTGTAATTCATACACGCATTTGATATATAATATGAAGAATTTGAAATACATGATGAAATATGGTGCCTGATGAAATTCAGCATGCGTGCAATAATATTAATGAGGAATAAGCATGCAGAATAACACATCGAAAGTATCAGAGCACTATGCACCGTTCAAAAGTATCAGGGCACCATCGGGTTTAAGATTACAACTCGATCCAATGAAAAGTTTCGGAAGAACGAGAGTTGTAACTTAACAAAAACGCCCATAATATAAACCCGCTTGAAGACTAACTCAGATTTCTCCCCCTTTGTCATCAAATGACCAAAAGGATCGAAACTGAGGACTAACGCCCCTGAAGAATTTCAAGTCGATGGAGGAGCGCCAGTGTTGTCGGGCCTGCCGCAGTGTCGTCCAAATCTTCATGCTCATCAATTTCACGCGATGAAGAATAATAGCTAGCCACCAGATCAGGAACTTTGACTCTCTTGAATTTCTTCGGAGGTGGTGCAGACCAGTCAAATGCTTCCTGGAGACCCATAGTCTTCAGTTCTTCCGCGGTATATACATGAGTGAGAACAGCCCAGGTGCGGTTGAGGGTTTCATGAAGGTGATAATGATTTTTCTTCACTGCATTATGGGTTGAGGTCATGTTGTGAAGAATTGCAGCAAACTGATGCTTCACCCATTTGTGATTGCGATCAACCTTCTGATGAAGACTGAGGAGTAACTCACGGTCAGTCATCACCCTAGGTGCTGTGGCTTGAGGATTTTGCTTAGCTGAGGTATTTGCGGCAGTGTCATGTGTAGCAGAGTCGTCATTGGTGGAATAAGATGTAGCCAGACGAAATTGACCATCCAATGGACGAGTGCCTTCATCGATCACAGCAGTTGCCTTGCCTTTGTCATCAGATGATGAAACTGGTCGCTTGAGGACTTCAATGGGAGGCAAGTAGCTACCATGATTCAGAGTGTCAGCCTTGTAATTCAGTGAAGATCTTGCCCTTATGAATCTCATAATCCAAGGCGCATAGGGCTTCAGCTCAAAAGGTGACATAGCAACATTAGCCAGAGTCCTCATGAAGAAATCATGGAAGTTGAAGGGAACGCCATGAATGATGTTGAAAAGCATGTTCTTCATGATGCCAACGACATCTTCATCGTTTGAGTCGTGGCCTTTGATATGACTCATTGTCTTCATCAGGATTCGATAGACAGTCCGAGGCACATACAACAATTCTTTGACGAGGAATTTGGTTCGAGGGGCCTGCCCTGGCTTCAAAGGCTTCATGAGCACTTGCATATAATGATTTGTCAGTTCAGGATCATTGTAGATGCAACGTGCACTATCATGGGGAGGATCGAGAGGAAGGACATGAAGCAATTCAGTTGCCGGTGCCTTGTAGTGAGTGTTTTCAGTCATCCAATCCAGCACCCATGAATTGACATTTTCAGCATCTCCGGTGATATGCAGTGTGGCGTAGAATTGAAGAATGAGTTCTTCATTGCAATCACAGATATCAGTGCAGAAGTTCAGCAGGCCAGCATCGTGAATAACACTGAGGATTGGCTCGAAGCACGACAGAGATTCCATATCCACATGAGGAATATGTTCATGATCGAAGATTTTGTCCTTGTCAAAGAGCACTGAGGAATAAAAGTTGGCTTGAGTAGCAGTCCAGAAACGCCTCTTCCTTATGCGAGCAGAGTCATATGGATTATAATCAGTGAAGAACACATGCTCAGAAAAGAAGTCTTCAGCCTTGAATTTTTGCTTGCTTGAGAATGGATTCTTCGGCTTGGGCAAAGGAGTGTCAGTGATTTGCAGCACAACCTTAGAAATCGCGAGCTCAGGTACTGCAGGCTGAGGAATTTCTGGTTCCTCTTCTTGTGCAACTTGAGGATCAACAGCAGCAGGTTCTTCAGCACTAGCGGCTGCAATTTCTTCATGAACAGATGAAGTGGGATGAGTTTCTTCAGAGCCCATTTGAACAGTTGTAGCCGGGGACTGAGGAATCTGTTGAATAGGAGTGAAGAGAGGAGTATTTGGATGCTGACTTTCCCAAAAGTCATCATTCATCACTGGTGTAGTGCATCCAATATCCACATCTTCATCTTCTTTTTCAATTTCCTCAACACCAGCCTCTTCAGCTGTGAACTGAGGCATAGGTGAGGAAACGACTGGCGTTGAAGGGAATGCTTCCACTTCAATTTCTTCATCAAACTGCTCTGACGTAGCAGCAGAATGATTTTCTTCATCAGATCCGCTTGGGATCTTGTAGTCTTCTCCATAAGGAACAATTTCCATTGATGACATGGAGGAAATCGAAACGGCATCAATAGGATTTTCAAGAGAGCTGGTCATTGGCTTCATTTTCTTCGTAGTCGAAGAATTTGATGGAGCTGATGCCTTCCTTTTCTTCACTGCAGCTCGCTCTGCAGCCTTGGTCTTCTTCACTTCATAGGAAGAAGGAAGAATAGGAGTTGGAGTAGGCGCGGGAGGAGCTGAGGACTGTGGTTGATTTTCTTCAGGCGCAACTGATGCAGTTGCCCTGATCTCTTCAGTTTCTTCAGGCGCACCACTAGTGGATGCCCTGACAATTTCTTCAGCGGCTGGAATGGAGTCATCAGCCCTGGAACTTGTGTTTTCATCAGCAGGCTGAGAGTCATCAGTGGTGCTTGCATGTTCTTTAGCAGGCTGAGCAGAGTCTGCAGCCTGAGGATTTTCTTGTTGCGATGGGGCTGCAACAGTTGTCATTTTCTTTGTCAGGTTGACGAATCTCACTTTGGCTCCTTGCCAATCAGCATAATATGCATCGAAGTCCTTGCTGAGGACTTGGATCTTAGATTGAGCTTTGAGAAGTTCTTCAGGTGTCAGTCTGACAACGTTCTTCTTCAGAAGCTTCTCCTTTCTAGCTTGAGCTCTCTTTATCTCACGAGCCTTTTCAAACTTCCATTTCTCTTGAGAGATGAAATGGGTCAGCATGTGACTTTGACCAGGAGTCAGAGGCAGATCAGGCATTGGAGTGTTTGGATCCTTGTGCCAGAGGTCAATGTAGTCAAGGATCTTCTTCGGATCCAAAAGCAGTGGCACAGATGTGCCTTTGGCTCTAGCGGCCTTTACTTGTCTGTCTCTGATGATTTCTGCAAGTTCTTGATCAGAAGCTTCATCATCAGATGGCACTTGGAATGCAACCTGTTTCTTCGTTGGACTTGGCCGAGGACCGCATCCAGCTGTTGCTTTTGTCTTCAACAGTGAGGGGCCTGATGAGGACATTGGTGCAGCTGAGGAACTTGCTGAGACACCAGAAGCAATTGAGAAACCCTGAGTCCTTTGGCATGTAGCCAGATGCACAGGAGTTGAGGACTTTGAGGGAGCTGCTGAGGAACTTGGTGGAGCAGTAGCAGTCTGAGGAATTTGCCGTGAGGGCGCAGCTGAGGAACTTGGCCGTGAGGGCGCTGAAGGTGAAGCACTTGGCTTACGAGCAGGCTTCTTCGGCATTGATTTCCTCGGTTTGACCGAGGTCTCAGCGGCAGCAGCAGCAGCGGCAGAATCCTCATTGAATTTCCTCACTGCCTCCTTGGCTTGTCTTGCCAATTTTGCTTGGCGCCTAGCCCATTCTTCAGGAAAGTCCTCACCACGCTTGATACTGGTGGGATCGGCTAATTGGCCAGGTGCCAATGGAGCTCTTGGGCATGGAGGATTTAAGGCGAATTTATTCATGTACTTTGGAGTAACATATCAATATTCCCTCCATTCTCGTGCCCATCTTCGTTCAATCCTCTAGATGCGCACTTTGCGCTGATTTTTGTTCTCTTTGCCAAACTTGGCTTCATCAGGTGTGCAATAATCCTTGTATATTTCATCAGGGATCTAGAAAGCAGTCATGACCTCAGGTTTCTTTCCTCCTTTCTGCGGTCTCTTTCCTTCAGCCATTTTCTTCAGATGAGGAATTTGAACAATTGAGCACTCTGAAGAAGTATGCAATTTTTCTTCGAGGAACACTACAAATGGGTTAAGTTGATGAGAACCTAGTGATTCAGCAGCGGACATGAGTACCTGTGAACAGAGTGTAGGTGCGAGGAATTTGAAGAGGTCATATGCGTTCTCAGAAGATTTTTCGAAAAGACAAGTTTTGAGGAATTTGACCAGATGAGTCTTGAGGAATTTCACCAAGCGTTTTGTCTCAGGTTCCAGAGTTGTATAGATCGAAGATCCACACAATTGAGGAATCTTGAAGAAAATAATTGCTTAGAGAAATAGTTCAAGATCATATGATCCGTGAGGTGTTCATATGTGTGAGGATATGAAGAAAAAAAACACCTTTGAAGATTTTCAGGAAAGCTTGAGAATCAAAGTGAGTAATAAAAGTAACTTTTAATTACCCGAACTGAAGAACACGACGAACTGAGATGAATAGCGGTGAAGTTCGTCAAGTTAGATCTCCCATGCCCTAACTTGGCAGAGGGAGACAGCTATTGCGGCGGCGGAGTGAAGATTTCCGCAGCCGGCGCGAGTACGACGGCGACGAGGTCGAGGTAGTGAAGCTCTTCCTCGCCGGCGGTGATGGAGTAGCGGCGGCGCTAGGGTTTGAGGAGCTCGAGCGAGAGACAACGACCGAGCAGAGTAAATGAAGTGAGGAAGGGGAGAGGGGTATTTATAGCCACGGTAAAAACTGTTCGCCCGAAGATTTTGGGACGAACATGCCCCTGCCCTTTCTCCTTCACGCGACATGTGTCACCCACGTACTGTGCAGATGAGATCGTGTAAGATCATGGGTGATTATAATAATGCATCTGGGATGCAGAACGGTTTGAGCGGTAAAACCGAAAATCTGGATAAGATTTGTTTTAAAGTTTCGTTCGCAATTTCTTCAGCTGACAAGGACACAGTGAAGACTTTGAACGGGTTTCAAATAGAACACACATGAAGAATTTGTGAATAGATTGGGTTGAGTCTAGCATAGAGGGGGAAGGGTCCGATCACATTCACTTAGCAGAAAAAACAACATGAAGAAATAGCCATAAGCGCATGCTGTAGAGGACATAAACTCATATATATATATATATATATATATATATATATATATATATATATATATATATATATATATATATATATATATATATATATATATATATATATATATATATATAGCCAATGAAGAAAGACGACGGAAACAGTGAAGATTTTGCAAAGTTGAAGAACTTGAAAAACTGAAGAATTTCAAAAATGAGGAAAAACTCAAATTGAAGATTTTCAACTTTTTGTGGTGGTGTGGCCCACCGTATAAGAATGATGATTTCAGACACCGCGTACAATTGTCGTAGGGTTCTGAGAATCAAATTCTTCATTAATTTCTTCACACTTAGAGTGTTGTTCTTCATTGATTGAAGAAAAATGTTTCTTCATGTGTTGCACATCTAAGTAATCAATTTTGCATAAGTGTTAGGATGTGTGTCATTTTCAAAGAACATTCGAAGACTCTAAGATATTTAGCTCACACCGCAACTTGCTAAATCTCTTCTCATCCAAGGGCTTGGTGAAGATATCAGCTAGCTGTTCTTCAGTCTTCACATGCTCGATGGAGATGTCGCCCTTCAACACATGATCACGAAGAAAATGATGACGAATCTGGATGTGCTTTGTCTTCGAGTGCTGAACTGGGTTGTGAGCAATCTTGATGGCACTCTCATTGTTGCAGAGGAGAGGCACATTCTTCATGTTGATGCCATAGTCCTTAAGGGTTTGCTTCATCCAAAGCAGTTGAGCACAGCATGAGCCAGCAACAATGTATTCAGCTTCAGGAGTAGACAGTGATACGCAGTTCTGTTTCTTCGAGGACCAACAGACCAAAGATCGTCCGAGGAAATGACAAGTGCTAGATGTTGACTTGCAGTCCACACGATCACCAGCATAGTCAGAGTCAGAATATCCAATGAGATCAAAAACAGGGCCCTTGGGGTACCATAATCCTAGTGTTGGTGTGTGAGCTAGAAATCGAAGAATATGCTTCACAGCCTTATGGTGTGATTCCTTCGGTGCAGCTTGAAATCGGGCACACATGCAAAAACTAAGCATTATATCTGGCCTAGATGCACATAAGTACAATAAAGAACCAATCATGGAGCGGTATACCTTGTGATCAAAGTCAATACCATTTTCATCAGTGCATAGATGGCCATTTGTGGGCATAGGGATTTTGACGCCTTTGCAATCTTGCATGCCGAATTTCCTCAATACATCTTTGAGGTATTTCTCCTGAGATATGAATATGCCATTGCGCTGCTGACGGATTTGAAGACCTAAGAAGAATTTCAACTCTCCCATCATAGGCATTTGATATTCTTCACTCATCATATAGGCAAATTAATCACTATAACGTTGGTCAGTACAGCCAAAGATAATATCATCAACATATATTTGGCACACAAACAGTTCAACATCATAAGATTTAGTAAAGAGAGTAGGGTCGAGTGAACCGGGTGTGAAGCCATTCTTCACGAAGAATTCCTTCAATGTATCATACCACACCCGAGGGGCTTGCTTGAGGCCATAGAGGGCCTTATTGAGTCTGAAGACTTTGTCAGGATTCTTTGGATCTTCAAAACCTTTGTGTAGCCTTGAGCTACTAGTCGTGCCTTATTCCTCACCACTAGGCCATTTTCATCTTGCTTGTTGCGGTAGATCCACTTTGTGCCAATGATATTATGCTTGCGAGGATCTGGGCGATTGACCAATTCCCAGACATTGTTTAGCTCGAACTGATGTAATTCTTCTTGCATAGCTTGAATCCACTCCGGCTCCAAAAATGCTTCATCTACATTGGTGGGCTCTGTGATAGAGACAAAAGCATAGTGCCCACAAAAGTTAGATAAATGTGAAGCTTTTGAGCGTGTGAGAGGACCTGGTGCGCTAATGTCATCGATAATCTTCTCCACTTGCACTTCTTTTGCAACGCGAGGATGAGCTGGTTGTCGCTGAGGAATTTGATCAGCATTTTCTTCAGCACCATTTTCATCATCATGTTCTTCAGGTGCATCAGCTCGACGTTCTTCATGAACAGGAATGAATTCTTCAGCAGATTCTTCAGTAGGAATGACATCCTCAGTTGCCTTGAGCTTGATAGCATCCTCAGGTGGTGGTTCATCTAACAAAGAAGGTAGGTGCTCTCTTTGCGAGCCATTAGTTTCATCGAACCGCACATCTACAGTGTCAACAATCTTGTGAAGAACAATGTTGAAGACTCTGTAGGTGTGCGAGTCCTTTCCGTAACCAAGCATAAAACCTTCACGTGCTTTCGGTGCAAATTTAGAGTTGTGGTGAGGATCTCTAATCCAACATTTAGCACCAAATACTTTGAAATAACTCACATTGGGTTTCTTGTCAGTGAGGAGTTCATAGGCCGTCTTCTTGAAGAATTTGTGAAGATATACTCTGTTGATGATGTGGCACGCAGTATCAATTGCATCAATCCAAAAATGCTGAGGCGTTTTGTATTCATCAAGCATAGTGCGAGCCATCTCAACGAGAGTTCTGTTCTTGCGCTCCACGACGCATTTTGCTGAGGAGTATAAGGAGCAGATAACTCATGAGTAATACCAAGTTCATCAAGATAGGCATCAAGACCGGAATTCTTGAACTCAGTTCCATTGTCACTTCTGATGTGCTTGATCTTCACACCAAAGTTGGTTGAAGCCCTCGAGGAAAATCGTTTGAAGACTTCCTGCACTTCATGTTTGTGAGTAACAATGTGTACCCATGTATATCGAGAATAATCATCAACAATGACAAAACCATATAGAGATGCATCATTAGTGATTGCTGAATAATGATTAGGTCTGAAGAGGTCCATGTGAAGCAATTCGAATGGATGGGTAGTGGTCATGATAGTCTTCGCTGGATGCTTGGCCTTGGTCATTTTTCCAGCTTCACACGCTCCGCATAAATGATCCTTGAGGAATTTGACATTTTCAATGCCAATGACATGCTTCTTCTTCACAAGCGTGTGCAAATTCCTCATGCCTGCGTGACCAAGTCGTCGATGCCATAGCCAGCCTTCTGAAGCTTTTGCAAGTAGACACACGGCTGGTTGTGGTCCAAGACCCAGTACCTGACTTTTGCCTTTGTCAGCAAAGATGATATGCTTCAGAGGTGATGGTGATAAGGGAGCATCCATCAATAGATTCTTGTCACCAGTCATGTGATTTGTACATCCACTATCGAGGACCCATTCAGTAGTTTTGGGTTGATCATCCTGCAGATGAATTAGTGTAGCTTACAATCTCATATGCTTCATTAGTGAAGAATATGATATCAAGTTCATCAGATGAATTTCATCAAGCAGTAAACAGATATAGCAGTATGAGGACGTGTGAAATGAAAGTTCATGTCATCATGATTCGCATGCGTCCTTTCAGGCAATTTGTCAGGTCCCCAGCAAATTCTTCAGACGTTAAAGCACGTCTGGAGACCTGACCCTGCAGAAGAGATTAGTTATTTTTCTTCACCACCCACATCTGGAGGGGTGGCAAAGAATTCATCATTCTGCGAGCACCATATGAGAATGGTGGCAAAGATGCCAAACCATCTCGTTTCACATAAGAGGGGTTAGGGTAAGCATATGAATAAGCAGAGTAATTCTTCGAGGACTTATGAACATAATGATTTGAAGAATAATGCACATATTCATAGCCCTTAGCTCTACCCTGCGAGACAGAGTTGTTAGCACGATGATAATCATATGAGGACTTTGATCCTTTTGAGGAATTTGATCCGTATGAGGACTTGGATCCATATGAAGAGTTTGGTCCATATGAAGAATTTGATCTGGGGTTCCTGTTCTTCACGGGTGGTGTCATGAGGACATTCACCTGAAGACTTTCAACATAACTTTTGGGAACCCAGATTTTCTTCATAGGGGAACCGTTCCTGCAGTTAGTGCCAACATATCTAGCAAATACTTCACCATTCTGATTTTTGAACAGTTTATAGTTGGAGTCAAATGACTCATCAGTAGAATGAGGAGATTCACATGTAAAGCCAGATAAGTTAGATGGATCAACTGGAGGTCCCTTTGCAGCAACCCATGAGGTTTTGGGGTACTGCTCAGGCTTCCAATATGTTCCATCAGCATTGAGTTTCCTCTCAAACGCAATACCCTCTTTCCTAGGGTTTCTGTTGAGGATCTGCTTTTTAAGCACATCACAAAGTGTCTGATGCCTTTTGAGGCTTTGGTACATGCCTGTCATGTACAATTCCTTCAGCCCTGCGTTGTCAGTGATACTAGCAATGTCCTCAGATGAGGAATTTGTGATAGCAGAGGCAGATGAAGAATTTGTAACAGTTGAAGCATTTGAACATTCAGGTGAAGAATTAGCAGATTCACGTTCAATGCACTTTAAGCATGGAGGAACAAATTCTTCCTGAGAAGCGCTGATTTGTTGAGCTAGTAATGAATCGCGCTCCTTCTGAAGATCTTCATAACACACTCTTAACTTTTCAAGATCTTCCTTTCTTTGAAGAGATTCAAGAGAAAGCTTCTCATGATCTTGCTTTTCTTGAAGAAATTCATAAGAAAGTTTCTCATGATCAGATAAGAGAGTGTTATGATGACTTTGAAGGTTATTTCACAGCAATCTTAGCAAGTTTAGAGTAGCTTGGCTTGAGATCCTCATCAGATTCATTTTCACTAGATTCAGAGGAGTTGTATTTGAGTACCTTAGCACCTTTCGCCATGAAGCAATAGGTGGCAGCGTAGCCATCATTATCTTCATCAGGCTTGTCGATGGAGTCAGTTTCTTCAGTGTTGAAGATGGACTTGCTGACGAAAGTAGTAGCGATGGCCAGACTCGCCACACCAGATTCAGATTCTTCAGACGCCTCCTCTTCATCAATTTCCTCAGATTCAGCTTCAGAGTCCATTTCCTTGCCAATGAATGCCCGAGCCTTCTTGGAGCTGCTCTTCTTGTGAGATGAAGACTTCGAGGATTTTGATGACGAAGATTTTGACGATTTCTTCTTCTTCTTTGCATCATTAGAACTGTAATCCTTGTATTTCTTCTTCTTCATTTCGTTTTCCCACTGAGGACAATCTTGGATATAGTGACCAGGTTTCTTGCATTTGTGGCACAGCGTTCTCTTATAGTCACTGGATGAGGAATCACTGCTTCTTGACGATTTTCCAAAGCGACCACGTCGTGAGAACTTCTGGAATTTCTTCACGAGCAGTGCTAGCTCCTGGCTCAATTCTTCAGGATCACCAAGGCTACTACCAGAATCCTCATATTCAGAGTCAGACACAGCCTTGGCCTTCAGGGCACGTGGTTTGCCATAGTTTGAACGATAGAGATCTCTCTTTTCGGCAAGCTGGAACTCGTGAGTGTTTAGCCTTTCGAGGATATCAGCAGGATCAAGCGACTTGTAGTCAGCACGTTCTTGTATCATCAGTCCCAGAGTATCAAATGAGGAATCAAGCGATCTCAACAGTTTCTTCACTACTTCATGATTAGTGATGTCAGTGGCACCGAGGGCTTGAAGCTCATTTGAGATGCCAGTGAGGCGATCAAAGGTTTGTTGGACATTTTCATTGTCGAGTCTTTTGAAGCGGTTGAAGAGATTCCGAAGAACATCAACTCGAGAGTCACGCTGAGTTGAGACTCCTTCGTTTACTTTGGATAGCTAATCCCAGATAAGCTTAGCAGTTTCCAAAGCACTCACTCTTCCATACTGTCCTTTGCTCAGATGGCCACATATGATATTCCTCGCTTGAGAATCGAGTTGGTTGAATCTCTTCACATCGGTAGCGTTCAGTGAGGGTGAGACAGAGGGAACACCATTTTCCACAACATACCAGAGATAGTTATCAATTGCCTCAAGATGCATTCGCATCTTGTTCTTCCAGTAGGGGTAGTCCGTCCCATCAAAGGTAGGACACCCAGCCGAGACCTTGATCATACCTGCGGTCGACATAACTAAAACTCCAGGCGGTTAAACCAAAATCACACAGAACAAGGGAGTACCTTGCTCTGATACCAATTGAAAGTGCGTTATATCGACTAGAGGGGGGGTGAATAGGCGATTTTTATGAATTCTTCACTGAGGAATTTGCTGGTGAGGAAATTCCTTAGCGAAGAACTACTTGCAGCGGAATAAGTACTCAGAAGTAAGCATAACAGAATACAAGCATGGTCATCCTGATGAAATGAAGACAAGCACAGAGTACAGAAAGCGTAATCACAGGATAACACAAGATGAAGACAAACAGACTGAAGAAATTGAACTGAGGAAATTGAGAAAGTCTCCAGTCAAAGTCTTCAAGCACAGATATGAACAACATTCAACACAGTAATGAGGAAATGAAAGAGTTGAGGGAATAGAACCAGTTAGTTGGTGAAGACAATGATTTGGTAAACCAGTTCCAACTGCTGTCTCAGTTGTACGTCTGGTTGGAGCGGCTGAGTATTTAAACTGGAGGACACGTAGTCCCGGACACCCAGTCTCTGAGCCGCAACTCAGGACACCCAGTCCTCACCGTATTCTCCTTGAACTAAGACCACACAGGTCACGTCCAATCACTCGTGGTAAGTCTTCAGGTGACTTCCAAACCTTCACAGACTTGGTCACTCAGCGATCCACAATTCCTCTTGGATGCTCTAGACCTTGACGCCTAACCGTCTGGAAGAAGCACAGTCTTCAAAGGTAACAAGCGTCGGATCCATGCGGGATCAATTTCTTCAGTGATGCTCAATCACTTTGGGTTGTGGGGGTTTGGTTTGGGATTTTCCTCACTTGATGATTTTCGCTCAAACTCCTCGGAGGATGGGTTGCTCTCAAATGACAAGTGTCAAGTTCTCTCAGAGCAGCCAACTAGCTAGTGGTTGTAGGGGGCGGCTATTTATAGCCTAGGGAGCAGCCCGACATGATAAGACATAAATGCCCTTGATATGACCGTTAGGTGGATAAGATATTTTGGGACAGCCGGCGCGCAGCACAGCAACGGTCGGAAATTTGACTCTCAAATTCCTCAGGGCTATCATGTTCCTCACTGTGTAGGCAATTCGCACTAGCGAATTCCTAACTCCTCAGTCAGAGAAAAGTCATCAGTGACCAGAAGAACTGCGTCTCTGTCACTGAAGAACTTGACTGAACTGTATGAGATTTTCAATGGCTTCACTCGAAGTGATTGGTAAGTGTAGGATTTTGAGTTGAGCATCACATGAAAATTTTTCCTTAGTATTTCCTCGACCCCCTTTAACAGTACGATGTTTCCTATGACTCAAGAAAGAGAAAATGAAACTACGAAAACAAAAGTATTCACGCTTCATGTTCCTCAAGTGAATACCAAGTCTTCAAGGTCACACCAATTTCTTCACTTTCAAAGTCTTCAGAAAGTCTTCAGAATATCAAAGTCTTCAGTCGAAGAACTTCATTTTTAGGGGTCGACTTTCTCTGTAAATATCAAACTCCTCATAGACTTATAGACCTGTGTACACTCACAAACGCATCAGTCCCTTAACCTATAAGTCTTCAATACACCAAAATCACTAAGGGGCACTAGATGCACTTACAGTGGACACATATGAAACGTGCATGCGGTGTCAAGTACCCACTCATCATTGGTCTCAGCACATCCAACAATAACGACAAGAGCATCATCAGAACTATCATCACGAGCAACTTTAGCAGAATTTTCACCTTGTTTGTTACCTTTCTGTTGGGTAACGTAGTAATTTCAAAAAATTTCCTACGCACACGCAAGATCATGGTGATGGTATAGCAACGAGAGGGGAGAGTGTTGTCCACGTACCCTCGTAGACCGTAAGCGGAAGCGTTAGCACAACGCGGTTGATGTAGTCGTACGTCTTCATGATCCGACCGATCCAAGCACCGAACGTACGGCACCTTTGAGTTCAGCACACGTTCAGCTCGATGACGATCTCCAGGCTCCGATCCAGCAAAGCTCCGGAGATGAGTTCCGTCAGCACGATGGCGTGGTGACGATGATGATGTTCTACCGGCGCAGGGCTTCGCCTAAACTCCACGACGATATGACCGAGGTGGAATATGGTGGAGGGGGGCACCACACACGGCTAAGGAACGATCGGTAGATCAACTTGTGTGTCTATGGGGTGCCCCCTACCCCCGTATATAAAGGAGTGGAGAAGGGGAGAGCCGGCCCTCTTCTATGGCGCGCCCTAGGGGAGTCCTACTCCCACCGGGAGTAGGATTCCCCCTTTTCTAGTCCAACTAGGAGTCCTTCCATGTATTAGGAGTAGGAGACAAGGAAGGGGAAGAGAGAAGGGAAGGAAGGAGGGGGTGCGGCCCCTCCCCCTAGTCCAATTCGGACTAGGCCATGGGGGGGGGGGGCGCGGCCTGCCCTAGGCAGCCCCTCTCTCTTTCCCGTATGGCCCAATAAGGCCCAATACTTCTCCCCGGCGAATTCTCGTAACTCTCCGGTACTCCGATAAATACCCGAATCACTCGGAACCTTTCCGAACTCCGAATATACTCGTCCAATATATCGATATTTACGTCTCGACCATTTCGAGACTCCTCGTCAGGTCCCCGATCTCATCCGGGACTTCGAACTCCTTCGGTACATCAAAACTCATAAACTCATAATATAACTGTCATCGAAACCTTAAGCGTGCGGACCCTACGGGTTCGAGAACTATGTAGACATGACCTAGAACTATTCATGGTCAATAACCAATAGTGGAACCTGGATGTCCATATTGGCTCCAACATATTCTACGAAGATCTTTATCGGTCAAACCGCATAACAACATACGTTGTTCCCTTTGTCATCGGTATGTTACTTGCCCGAGATTCGATCGTCGGTATCCAATACCTAGTTCAATCTCGTTACCGGCAAGTCTCTTTACTCGTTCCATAATACTTCATCCCGTAACTAACTCATTAGTTACAATGCTTGCAAGGCTTAAGTGATGTGCATTACCGAGAGGGCCCAGAGATACCTCTCCGACAATCGGAGTGACAAAACCTAATCTCGAAATACGCCAACCCAACATGTACCTTTGGAGACACCTGTAGTACTCCTTTATAATCACCCAGTTACGTTGTGACGTTTGGTAGCACCCAAAGTGTTCCTCCGGTAAACGGGAGTTTCATAATCTCACAGTTACAGGAACATGTATAAGTCATGAAGAAAGCAATAGCAACATACTAAACGATCAAGTGCTAGGCTAACGGAATGGGTCAAGTTAATCACATCATTCTCCTAATGATGTGATCCCGTTAATCAAATGACAACTCATGTCTATGGCTAGGAAACTTAACCATCTTTGATTCATGAGCTAGTCAAGTAGAGGCATACTAGTGACACTATGTTTGTCTATGTATTCACACATGTATTATGTTTCCGGTTAATACAATTCTATCATGAATAATAAACATTTATCATGAAATAAGGAAATAAATAATAACTTTATTATTGCCTCTAGGGCATATTTCCTTCACTTTCCTCTTTTCCTTGTTCTGCAACTTGAAACACTCTGAGATGTCATGCCCGTCTCTCTTGCAATATCTGCAATATTTCTTGTCTCTGGATTGCGACCGGCCCCTGTAGCCGTTTTTACTTTTGCCTCTGTTTCCATTATTGGAGTTCTTCTCCTTTGTCCTGCCACGACCAGATAATCCCTCGGCTTGGGATGAACTCGAACTATCATGAGGCACCATTAATTTCATCTTCTCCTTGGAGTTCAAAGCTTCATAAACTTCATTAAGCGTGAGAGTATCACGACTGTATAATATGGTGTCTCTAAAATTGGTATAAGAACTTGGCAGTGAACAAAGTAACGTTAAAACAATATCTTCCTCTTCATACTTAACCTCCATTGCAGCTAGATCAGATATGATCTCTTTAAGTTCTGAAATATGATTCAAAACATTACCTCCCTCAGGTAATCTGTGCAGGAATAATTTTTGCTTCAGATGCATCTTGCTGGTGAGATCTTTAGTCATGCAAATCCCTTCCAGCTTTAACCATAGAGCGGCGGCAGTTTTCTCGCTCAAACTTCCTGCAAAATATTATTATGCAAATGGAGTTGAATTTTTGACAAAGCCTTACGATCAATTCTTTTCTCCTCGTCAGTCCAGTCCTGAATTCTATTCTTCCCATAACTATCCAGTGCTTCATCATAATCGGACTGTGCCAACAACGCCCGCATCTTGACTTGCCATAGGGTAAACCTTGTGTCACGGTCCAGCAGCGAAAGATCATACTTCATGGATGCCATGAGTCGATAAATCTGTGTACACAAAGTAGTACAAGCCTGGTAGAAAAATTCTTGATAGAATTTAATTTGCGATCAAAACAGAGTAAATAGCACCTGGATGGATGTACGCCTTCACGTGAACTGAGTACTAATTGTAGTAGTACGTGATCAATCAGATCTTGGGAGACGAGCTGTGACTAAGGGAATTAGCACGTCACGGCAATTTGATTTGGTGGCAACGCCTTGACGCGTGTGCAGCAACAACTTTGGTTGATCCCTTGTGATGACGTGGAGCAGCGGCAGCTTACCGCGACTCGCGATTTGACAGCAGCGTTGCAGCCTTGACTTGGGCCCGTACGGAGTTCCTGTCGGTCTCGGCCTGGTACGGCACTGCAGCGAAAATCGATCCAAAGCCGGATCGCCTGGTCACGTACGGGCGGCGGCGCACGTAACCCTAATTCTCCCGATCTCTGATCTCGTATCTTAACCTCAGCTCTGTATACCACTTGTTAGATAATAACGGAGAAATAAACGAGACAAAGAGACACGGATTTTTACGTGTAAACCCTTGCGGAAGAAAACCATGGACGCACGAAGGCGCAATCACTATGAGGAGGAGTATTACAAGCACGAGACGACAGTCCGTCTGAGGTGCGACTACATAGGGTATATAAGAGGGCAATACACGAGAGTCCTTGGAGGACAAGTAAACGAATTGTACTCGTACGCGTCGACGTCAACGCAAAGGCCCACACCGTATGTATTACGTCTAGTCTAATACGGTACAAGAATTTAGATCATAATTTAACACGCCTGTGCACCGTAGGAGTACTTCCTGGCGAGCATGGCGAAGATGATCACGGCGAATGACGACGTCCCAGCGTCGCCGCGGGGCCTCAAGGAGCTGCCCGCGTGCTACGTGCTACCTCGCCCTCGACGCTGCCAAGCACCACCGCGGCATGGTCGCCGCGTTCCGCGGCATCCCTCGTCGTCTTGGCGCCGCATCGCTTCTTCTCCGCCTTGGCGCCGCACACCAGGAGAACCCGACGCTGCTGTGTGGCGCGCGCGAGCCATCCAAAAGGGAGCTCGCCGCACGCATGAGCATGATCCAGGCATCCAACATCACGTCCGCCCTGCGGCCACAAAGCGGGGCTCTGTCGCCGCCACCAGGTGCCCGTACCGGGCAGGAGCTGCCTCGAGCCGATGCCGCAGCTGCTCTGCGGAGCGTGAAGCGCCTGTCGCTGTGCCGGCTAATCACGCGTACAAGCTGTCCGCCGTGGCGGCGGCGCACACCGCCAGCAGTCAGATTAAATATGATTAGGGGTTAGTAATCAGATTGTAATTCTGACCATAACAGAGGAAGAAATGTCATGGTTAGTATAATTATTAGCAGCAAAGTAGGTAATATCAGGGAAGGATATACGTGCATCATGAATCAGATTCTGGTCATTTAATCCTTGCAGGTCGTCGCAAATGGAGACCTGTCAGTATAATTCAGTAAAGTTTGTATAGAGTTGGTTGCATAGTTAGCTACACAAGCTCATTCCTGTAGGAAATTGTTTTTAGAAACACTACCTGCTAGATTAGGAGTATAGTCAATGAAAAAAAATATCGCGCTACAGAAAATAGCGTGGCCCCTGAAAATATGCTATTAGCGTGCTATAGCGTGCTTTTAGCGAGGCATTGTACATTGATTTATTTAGCGAGACAATTCTTTATATGTTATAGCGTGCTATTAGCGACACTATAGCGCACTATTTTTTTCAATGAGTATAGTACTCGATTGTTGATTGAACAAATACACAAACACATCTCTAAATATTAGAGGATTTGCAAAGGATTATTTCTGCTAGCATATCAAATTTAGTGATGTTTGCCTGAGTGAATTTTTTCTTTGCATGTTTGCTTAACTAAAAGGGTGCATAGCGAGGCAAGAGACAACAATGCTATCTTAGGATCAGAGAGCAGACACCATGCATAGATCTTAGAATGTGTCAGCATGCACATTCTTAAGTAGCGTCGTGCCACTAAACCACTGCATACACACAGAGCTTATGTGGATTCGCCTTCATTTTTGACAAATTTCTGCAGTTTCCCCTCCCTGTAACATGTTCATACGGGAAATTTATGTCATCACTCTAAATCAGCTATGTTGTCATGGCTGAGCTCTCAGTGGAGAGGGGATGGAAGGGAAGGAGACACGGCTATCTTTTTCTTTCTTTCAGTCATTCATAGTAATATTTTTGTTTGAATGGAGGGAACAATTGT